>VYXH01004068.1:80995-152392 GCA_013397275.1 Burhinus bistriatus
AAAAAAAAAAAATCAGTGCAAGAGTGTTTACATTACCTTGCATTTTTTTAAACCAATCCAGCCAAGTCTCTGCTGTTGGGATTTTGTTGACTGTCATTTACTGATGTTTGTCTGAGTGTAACTGCTTCTGATTTGCACTTTTTGAAGGGTCGTGAAAAATAGGCGCAGAACTTGTCTGCTGTCATCCTCCTTTCCTGTCACTGAAGAGGTAAAAGGTGGTGTTTTATACAGTCCTGTGGCACTTCTCAGTGCATTAGGTGTACATATATAGAAATGTTAGTACTGGCTTTTACGGTAGATTTTAACTGGTCGCTTCTGTATTATATAAATTAGTCAAACAAACTCGGTGCGTAAGCAACGAGCCGGTTTTAGTTCTGAAGTAACTATAGACACTAAAGCTTGTCAGATGAGGAAGCTATGTTGCTTTGCAATTCCCTGTGCTGCTCAAGTAATGGAGCAGAGACGTGATTGAGTACAGTATCTGTCTGACCTTTCCTAGGCTGGACTGTTGCCTTTTCATTAACAAATAAAACATTGTGTAGTGAGTGATTAGCTCCGTGGCAATAAGAGATTATGAAGAATGACTGCAGAAAGCGATGTGCGTCCTGTGATTGGAGCTTGTCTTGCTCTCAGGCTCTTAAGCTGCTGTGATCAACCACATAACTATATATAAATACTTCGTGTGTGAGAGAGATGCTAGAATGTTATGTAGCTCTCCCTCAATTTTTTGAAGTTTTCTGCCTCACTGCTGTTTATCTGAACGAGAGAGAAAGAAAGTCTCTTTAATGACTTCCTTTTGTGCTTCGACAGCAGATGGCAATTATGAAGCATTTAACTTCGTAAGTATGACTTCACTGACGGTACTCGTCCTAGTGCTTTCCTGGCTTGAAAATGCCAGCAGCAGTATGTTCTGTGTATTGACTGTGCTCTTATCGGGCGTCAAAATAAAATAATAAAAAAATCCTCTCCGGATTTCTTATGGATGTAGTTTAGGTGTTGGTGGTAGTCGTTAATCAACATTCTGTTCTCCCGTTCAGGAAACTCCCGTTTCTCTGCCCTCCGTGTACCTTTATGTGCATGCAGCAGGCCAGTTCCTTCACACCACCAGCCTTTCTTATTTTTTTGTGCTCTGCGTTGCGTGTGTTCTCTTTGCATGTATGCCTGCTGTGTTTTCATTCAGTTTTGGTTTTGCCTTTATCTGCCTGTGACTGTTTTTACTTTGCCACTTGAGTCTTCAATTCGGGTGGCCTGATAATGCTCCGAAGTTGCCTGAAAACCTAAAGGCGAGGCGCTGGCAGGATGGAGGAGGGTTTGAATTTCCCTTTTGGTCAAGATTTATTGTCTTGGTGTTCCCCTTCCCAGTCTGTTGCGATCTTTTGCACATGTTCCCAGCTAGTGTTTTAGCTCTTAAGCGAGTTGCTCCCAAAGAACTCTGTTTTTCAGCTTTTGTGTTCTAAAAAGCCTGCACTTTGCTGGTAAGAGCTATTCTTGAAGAAGCGTACACACATGTAACGCTTGTGCGTAGTGGCTATTAGGTCCGTGTACAGCCAAACAGCGTAAAAGGCTTGTGCGAAAATGAAAATCGGCAGCTGGATATTTATTATTTGGTGTTGCGTTTATTTTTTACAAGTGGATTTCATTACTATAATCCCTCCCCAGCTCCCGCCCCAAACTAGCGCCCGTCTTTCAAACTGCCATGTTAAATTGGTGTTGTCCAGTAGGGAAAAACACGGCACGGGGCGGGTAGGGACTAGCTGGACAAACTAACATCTACACTTAGTTGTAGAGGTATTTCTACTATCAAAGGAGGTCTGCATCGCCTTCTTTCTATATCCAGGGCTTCATTTTAACAGGAAAAAGAGCGCCTTGATTTGATATGCTGTAAACACTCTGTGTGATCTGAGGTCCAAGGGAAGGCTTCGCTATTTCAGCTGCCAGTGTGCTACCGCCTGTAAGGGCTAGATTCACCCTGGAAGAATTGGCTCCTCCCGCCGGCATGAAACCAGTTAATAGCTGTACTTTGTTAGCTCTGCTATGACTGTTCTCCGGTGACAACTGTCTGAGGGTTGTGGTTGTGTGTGCCAGGTGTTGAGACACCTAATCCAGCCAGGAGGTTGCGTCGCCTTGTAAAGCTGAACAATTACAGCTGTAACAATAAAAGTCAGAAAAGGAGTTAAGCAGAATTGCATGTAGGGGAGTCCTAAAAGGAAACAGGTTTTTAAAAAAGTGGATTTGCAAATAGTAAATACAAATTTAATGAATACCTGGTGCCTTCTTACCTTAATGGCTTTTTCTTTGTACGTTGGTAATGGTATGTAGAGATCTTTATTTTTGCATTTCCTACAAATCCTGCATTCATAAAAAACATTTTGGTGAAAGAATAAGGATCATTTTCTTGTAGTTGAACCTCTTCTATGGGTAAAAAGAGGATCTCGTTCTCCAGGGCTATCAAATGGTGTTTTGAATGTGTGCCGTTTTTGCATAAATGGTATTGCTATGTTTGTAATGCACTGAATGTATAGTCTTGTCTATCTCTTTTAAAAAATGAACTAGTAGCTATTTCATGCTGAGTAACCTCTTTAGATTAAGCAAACACCACATGGAAGGTCATAAAGAAGTCTGTGAATTAGGAAGAAAGTGACAGAAGCACTGAATAAACCAAAAAATGGAACTGATTCTTCTTCATGTTTTAAATACAGCTACTTTGAACTGGAGAGCAGTGGCCTACGGGATGAGATTAGATATCGCTACAGGTTTAATGGGAAGTCCAGAACCGAGGTGTTCCCGTACCGCCTGGCAGATGGACAGTGGCATAAGATTGCTGTGTCAGTTAGTGCATCCCACCTTCTGCTCCATGTGGACTGCAACAGGTAAGAAAATATGTTCAGTAATTTATCTTTCTTTAAAAAATGCTCCCTACTTACACACAGGAATAAAATTGGAAAAAGAGATTTTTAGTTTTTTTTTTTTTTTAATATCTGATTTAAAAAGCATGGTAAATTGCTGTGGGATAAGAGAAGGAAAACAAAGCATTAAAATGAAACAATTCATTGTGATTATGAACAAATGTGGAAAAGGTTGATTGCTGACTGGGGAGCATTAAATGCATCTCTGTAGTTTAAGCTCTAGCTGATGTTATGTTTGACTGTGATTGCATGTAAGTGTGATAGATTGGTGCGCAGTCTGTTCTGTTGTGAACTGCTTCACTCAGCATACCTGAAAACTCGAAGAATGTGTCAGAGGTATTTTAATTTTGTTTTATGTAATCAAGCAATGCACTTTTTGCTGATTTCCCCCCACTGTCCCACTTGGAAACTTCTGAGAAACCTGGAAGCTGCTTTTTGCATGTCTAGAACTGGTGCTTTTTATTTTCTGAATGGTATTCTGTCTGTCATTGCGCTTTCTTTCCTTTAAAAGTCATGAAGACTGCAAGATGGCAGATTGTCAGGATTTCAAGGAATAAAAAGCGGCAAACCTAGAATCTCTGTTCCCTAGAATCTCTCTTCCCTTGGGACTTGATCTCACAATGTAGTGAAGACTCCAGCTTTTGCTAACTTAGCGGTTGATGAGGAAACTCAGAAAACTTGAAATTGGGACCTTCAGAAATAGTCGTCAGGAATGAGGAAAACGAACCATTACTTTCATGTCTTCTTGCACTGAAATTAATATAAAAATATTATTTGCCCTCAGTGAGAGGATTAGCATATGTGTTTGGGAATTGTGGCATTTAAATGGATAGCGTGATGGTAGCAGATATTTTTTTCTGAAGTCTTCATTTTGTTTAGATGGGCAGAATAAAGTTATGTGAGAATCATAGGAGTATGCGGTTATTGGAACATTTGAAAAAGTTTAAATTTTCAGCAAAGTAATTGCGAGATATTGTTTTGAGAAGAAAGTTATAACTATTTTCTGCAACTGCATTAACTACTGACAGTAAAAATCTAATCTGAAGGAAGGTTGCTTATTGAATCCTTTTATTTTGGACCCTAGAAGCAATTAAATGCTTAGAGCAATTTTAATTTCATTGAGGCATGAAATCTACAATTTGTAAAGATCGTCTTCATTTCAGTCATCTGATTTATTTATCTTACCATTATTTGTTTCTGTTATATTATTTCTTTGCTTACAACAGTATACTTTTTTGTTTGTTTATTGACATACTGGGTTTTGGGACATGTTCTTCATTATCTCCTATGGGGTTTTTTTTTGTTTGTTTGGGTTTTTTTGTGTTTTGTTTTTTTTTTTTTCTTTTAAGTGAACAGCAAATGTGTTTTAGGAAGACCCTTTTTAGCAGATTGTTTTGCTGGCTGCCTTCTTGCACACAATGTGAAAGGAAGACAACACAAAAAGCCTGCCTGGTGCAGCAGTTGATCCAGGGACAAAAGTGCTGCACAGAGTCATGGTTGTGATCTGATTTTTTTTTTTTTTTTTTTTACAGCAACAAGCAGCAATAGATAAATAAAATTAAAGAATGAGCTGTGCTGTCACATTAGGTGATAAATGTGTATAACTGTCTCTGTCAGGTAGGCAGAGAGGCAAGAGGGCTGATCCATCTATGGGTTTCCCTGATGGTGGTCCATGTCGCGGCTGCTCCCAGCGTAAATCCATACCTAAATGTCTCTATTCGGCTATGCATTTGTGGTAGTTTATGACAACTCTTGTGGAAAAGTAATGGGAATAGTTTTGAAAGCATGACTTGGGGGCAGATCATAGTAGAAGTTTAAAGTGGCGAGGGGAAGGGAGGAGGGGGAACTCTTTAAGTTCCTGACTGAGCTGTAGCATCTCTGTTCAGTTAGTTAAAGAATTTTGTGAATGTTGGTGTTACGGTTTCCTTTATTGTATCTTATCCCTTACATCTTTGCTATCAGGAGAGAAGTCAACATCTTGTTCATCTTTGCACTAGCATTTCCTGATGACATGACAATAAATGTCAAAAGCAGTGAAAATGAAGAGTAAGCCAATGATGGGTACTTCTGAGCACTACTGCAAATCCTAAGCCTTCCTCATGCTAGTGTTAGGGCAGCGGCAGCTGGAAGTATTGACAGAATCCAGTGGTAAGAGCTGTAGACTTTACATGTAAATGTCACCATTTTGGCCTAGGGTGGTGTCGCTGACTTTCAGCAGATTCCAGGATGCCTAATGAGAAGCGATGCTTTTGCAGACTTAATTGAACAAGTCAGTCACAGGGAAAGAGAATATGAGTGCAGTCAATAGATTCACCTGTCCCACCTCCTGCAGAGATTTGGTGTCATCAGAACAAGAATTTAGCTTGAAGTGTACCTATGTAGTAAAAGAAGTTCTATGCTTTTGACTTACTGTTCTTTCCCCTGTAAAAAACCAAAACAACCCCAACAAAAAAAACCCCCAAAGCTAAAAGGAAAAAAAATTGACCAACAAAATTAGTCCCATGGATTCCTACTGGATTTCTTCACAGGGGTTGCAACATTGCTTCCTTACAGGTATGCGTGAATTTGTGTGCATTACTCCTTTTGTTTAGGGCTATGGCAATATGTTATACGTTTGGAAGGCTATTCTGAGTGAGTGACTTGTGAAGGCAGTGTTATTAAAGCTAACCTGTATCTGAGAGTGCGTTGAAAGCATCTGCTTTGGGAAAAATAGCCAGCCGCAACCTACCTTTGCTACAGGATTTGTATTGCTACCCAAAGCTACTGTCTGGCCTCCAAAAACTGCAGTGGATCAGAAAGCATTGGAGATGAAATCTTTAATTTGTAAACAGATAGTCGAATCTACTTTTATTCTTCCTAGTCTTATCACCCACATTCCTCTGATTTGTAAAATTGCTTTGACATTTGGTACTTGATTGTCTTTTGGATTCAAATCAAAGTTGACTTTGTTTTTCAGACCTGGATAGGTTAGGGAGAAGTACTTGAGAACTGCTAAAAGCCTTTAGTGCTTTTAAGAGTCATCTTTAAAACAGTGTAATTGCCTCTGTTCTAATGAGATGTAATATGGTGGGGGAGGCGTACGTATCAAAGGAGGTGTATTTGCCCAAGTACACGTCCTTTTGAAATCGGCTCCTGCTGCGTCTTTTTTGCTCCTTTTGGTGCTCTTTCAAGAACAAGGAGTAAGAATTGTAGCTGAGTTTGATGCTAGAGCTGCTGATAAAGGAATGTACATTAGAGTCCAGACTACAAACCTGTTGGATGTCACCGGGCTCTTCTCGCTGACTTGTAGAGCCTTTGTGCTGGGCCCGGGTGGTAACCTCTAGCCAGGGGTACGTCTCGGACAACTGGCATAGTAAGCAGTGGGTGTATCTGCTAATGTGCTTTTAACATTCCAGTGAGGTTCAGAAAGCTTAGAAATATGAAAAGACTATATTAATTATGAATGTACAACTGATGCACGAGTAAAACCTGGGCTGGAAGTAACATGGAAATTAAGTACGCTGCTGTTAATTTCCTTGCGTCTCCAATGCTTAGTCAACTAGTGGCGAACAAATCTTGTTTCAAAATATAGGTTATGCGTAGGATCTATGCTCCCCTACTCTAGGGAAGAGGGGGTTGTCAGGGGCCGGCTGGTGGGTGTTTAGGTTAAGCTAGAGCAACTGTGTCATTGTCAGAGGGTCCTTAAATGACCTATGGCACTAAAGGGTTAATATACGATGAAATAAACTCTGCCACGCACCTTCCCAAATTTGGCCTCTTAGGGGAGCAGAAGTAAAGGATCCTGCTGTACATCCCTGCATCGTCGGGAGATTCGCAGCCCCAGGAAACTGTCGTAGTCCCACAAGAGCTGGTGTTTGTCTTCGCTTGACTGGGAGCTGGTTTCAGCTGTAGAGTCTGTGATGGTGCCCGTGGTACCCGGCTGCCCACTGCAATGCTTGCCCCCTGCAACGGGAACAACACAGAAAAATGTTACATTTGGTCATGTAAAGAGAAGAGTGAGGGAATAGCACAGAGCCTACAATTTAAGAGGTTGTAGGTACTGTATCAAATTGTCAATTTATTTAAGAAATATAAATTCCAGATTGTTCTCAGTGTGTCTAATTAATCTGGGGAGGTAAGCCTGAAGGCTGCTTGTGCTTTGTGTTTTATTGTTTTAGTTCTCATTAACCGTATTGCTATGAAGGTCCTCATCTGTTCAGACAGGATCAGTATTCCTTTACTTGAACTCTGTCTGCAGGCGTAAAAGGGAGAAAGGCACTTTGCTGCAAAAATTAATGCTTTCCAGTGGAAATATGTGCTGGAGTGCCTTTTACTATGAATACAGCCTGTGGTTTTGATGGATACTCTTAGCTGTTTGATGGAGGGGGTTAGTAAGAGCATAAGAGAAGAGATTATAAAACTAGAGCAGGCTAGCAAGTAGTCTCCAACTGAAAAAACATGTTGTCTGCTTCTTTTATGTTTCTCCTGATAGAACAGAGCATTAGGGAATAAAAAATGCATGAGCAGTGAGAACTTTTTAATTGGAAAAATAAATAAATTAAAGCAACATGATCCAAATATGGGAATCCAAGACCTCCGAGTTCTTATAAATAAGGTATTCTGTCTGCCAACCTGCGGTTTTCAACTTCTCTAGACAAAGTCCTATGACTTTAATTAAAATGTAATAAATTTAAAGAAGGTTAAAGGATGTATTTAAAAGAAGGATTCACTGTTTTACTTACAGTAAAACACTTTCTCTGGAGGGAGAAGATGGCATGGTGGCAGTGTTACGCAGCTAGGTAATTTACTCTCTACATTTGAATATGATTTTGTGACCCAGATTGCTTCTCTGCTATTCAGGCTGTAGCAGAAGCTGTCAGAGAAACGGCTACTTGGGCAGAGTGCTATAATTGTGCATTACGGGTGCACCCAGCTTCAGATCTGTGGTACTGTGGATGGGAAGTTAATTTTCACCTCCCGATTGTCCCTTTTGTTTGACACAAAGGCGATAAACTTGTTAGCATAAGAGAAATCTCCAGCTGGCATATCGCGTCAACTGCTGTCAGGGCTGTATCATTACAGTTATTGTAGTTAAGCTGCAAGGAAATGCTCGGGATGCATTCAACATTACTTGAGAAAAGAAATTTTTTTTTATTTTGTTTTGTTTTAAAGGAAGTTTTTTAATTGGCAGGACTTTTTTTCATGGAATGGCGAACGCATCAGCAGAGTGGTAGTATGGGTGTGACCGAAGACTGAATGATGTATCTTAAGCCAGTCCCCAATGATGATGAAAATTTATTTTTTTCATCCTAGGTGAATCAGTTGAACTTTTTTTGTAGGCTACATTGATAGAATTGGGACCAGGCCACGAGTATTTATGAAAGTGCTGAAAAAGTACTGTAGAAAACAAAAGATAACGATCCGTACCTGTGCCTGGCTGTCTTCGATCCTTTGAGCACCCCGAGAAGGCAGCAACCCCTAACAGTCAGTGCAAGTGCCTGGGGTACTGTGCTGCAGCCGAGAGGCCTCACGTAGCTCCTGCCCAGAGCGGAGCAGGCGTCTGCTTTGGTTCCTTTCAGGAGTTTATCCAGGTCCTGCTGATGTCAGTTACTGAAGAGTGGAATTCAGCCCCTGGGGGTTCGGTTAAGGGTCTCGAATGCGAGCTTGTGGCACTCTGCTGAGTTTTAGGGACCTGTGGAGCCAGCGTTTCGTAGCCGCAAAGCCCAACTACTGCTGAATGCGGAATTAACAGCGCGTTTTCTTTTTTTCTAATTTAGAACTGGGGACTTGCAGTGCTTTCCAATGAATTGAAAATGTTGCTAGAAAGGTTGATGACTTCAACAGGGCAGGATTAATGTGTTATGCTTTACCGTTGACATCTTGGATTAATTTTATTTGTATGCTATGGGTGTGTCAGAGAGAGAGGATGGATAATGGTAGAGGAAATAATCTTAAATCAAGACTGGCAAGCCTCAAATGATTTAGTCATTTCCTAAAGTGTGTGAATAGGTGTATTATCTCATTCTGAAATATTTTTTGCGTTGGTCCAATACACATTTAGTGGTTTTTTGTTTTTTTTTTTTTTTTTTTTTTAATGTCAAAGCAACAAACTGTTAAATTGAGGTGATTTACTTACAAGAGCAGTCTCTGAAAATTTAGCCTGCATAGTGTGAAATGTATCTGGATATTCGTTTCTATGGATTTTTTTCAGGGGAGGTCTCCTGTTACTTGATTCTGTTTTCTTTTCATTTGTTGGAGTGCTGATGGGTGTCATACAGACAGAGAGGCGATCGTGGTGATTTGAGAATCAACCAGATAAAGCAAATGTTTTGGGTTTTTTCCTTTCAGATTATGAAAACAATTATCTTGCTCCAGCCAGGCAGATGAGCTGAGATCCAAAACATAAATGAACTCTACCATTTGAAGAGGTTAGCTAAACTCTGAGTTTAGAAGGGGAAGTCACATAGGGTAATACTGGAGCTGAATTGAAAAATGGTAGTATAATTTTAGTTAAATAGTTTTATAAAAGCATTGGACCTTTACCAAAGAGCAGATGAGAACGCCTCTGAACTATTCAGAAGCTGACTTGATACCTGCATTTCCATATAGCAAATAGTACGGAGTCTTCCCAATGATCGGAAACCTCCTGAGTGCTGTGGGGTGCGAGAGGGTGACTCAGCAAACGGGACTGAGACTGCTGACGTCTGTGAAACCAGCCCAGCGTTTTCTGAAGTGGTTGAGTACTTGGGGAGTCTTTCTTTGACAATTTAGAACAGCAGTAATTCCCCAAAGGTAATTCTTTTTTTGGAAATCCGATCTTGTCAAAATCCTCAAGTTGACTGCAGGGAGGTGGAGACTGCTTGACTGCGTTTATTCCTACCCAAAACCTGACAGTCCCCATCATTGCGTCGCTTGGTGACAGAGCAAACTGTGATGGCAGAGGGTGCTGCAGGAGCAGTCGCGTTTGTTCCTTGGGTGTGGGAGCTGAGGACACGTGGGGTGCTCAGAGGTGGAAGGTGCCAAGGCTCGGAAACGCCGTGAGCGTGGCTGTCGTGGCTCTGGGATATTAGGCAGCGGCACGGACCTTGCTGCGGCAGCGGTGTAGCGTCCTCTCTCACTTCACGTGTCACGCAGAGCCACCTGGCATATTTGCAGCCTTACCTGTGCGTGGGAGAGCTTTATCCAGGTCTCTCTTATGTTTGGGTGGTCCTGCAGCGTGTAAGGGGGTCAGGTGGGCTCAGTGCTGAGAGCGGGCATAACTGAGTTTCTGGTTCTGTGCCGTGGGGTGAGGGCTGCTTTGCAGATGTGCTAATGGGGAGAACGGCAAAGGCGGTCCAGTCGCACCCTTCAGACAGTGAGATGTTTCCGGGAGTTGAGGAAGTACTCAGTTTCTACACGGATGGTTGGTGGGTGGGTTTTTTATTGTTTGTTTGTTTGTTTGTTTTTTAACTAAAACATCAGCTATTGTGTGATTGCTGTGATCTGTATTGCCAGCGTGATGAGCCATCGAAGGAGCAGTAAGGTGAAAGATGGTAGTTTGATCCTTGGCATTCGAGTAAGGTAATGTGCAACTTCCAGTCCTGCAAGTTGTTTTCATATCTTAGACCTGTCAGTAATGAAAGAATCAGCAGAAGCTGCATGACTTAATTGAGCTGCAATTTTAGTGGCATTCCCTTCAGTGTATCGCCTAATGCAACTGGAAGGACTTCCTCAGCCCTAGCTGAATCTTTCGGTGTCATGCCAGCCACTTACCTTAAGCTCGACTGAAAGACATGCTGTGCAGTATCCCTGGGGTGAGATCCTGGCCCCAGTGAAGTCTGCAGTGAAAACTCTGATTGACTTCAGCTAAGCCATGCTTTCACCTCCCAAGTGTGTCAGATGTTGTGAGAAATGAGCTCCAAACCTGAGTGCTGTCCCTGGAGAGTGCTTTTCTGTCTGTCTGCCTGGCAGTTTCCATCAAAACTTAATTTTAGAACCAATATAATGGCTTGTTCTATGTTTACTGTATGTTTCGTACACTTCCTCGGTCATGGCCAATTAGTTATTATGGAGAGAGTGCAATGTTATCTTTCAAACCACCGAGGCTAAAACGGGCAGTTGAAAAATACCATGGGAAAACGGAGATGTGGGTTATCTGAACCTGCGGTAAGAACTGAGGAACGCGGAATGGAATCGGCCCTCGGTGGGGTTATGGAGACAGCGGCTAATGGGGAGAAGCGGCAGCTCCGGGGAGAGCCCAGCACCACCGCATGGAGCTGGGACAACGCTAATGGGAGGGCTCTGGCAGGAATGTGGCAGCGAAGGCAGGGTGTTAACGAGCAAAGCCTGTGGTCCTCAGCCTGCAGTTACCTTAGATCATGAAAGGAAATTGGGTCTGGAATATGGATGAGATGATTTTATGATTATACACAAATCATTTAGTGATGACATGAACCCCTTGATGAGACGATCCTGTGACAAGATACACTGTAAAGCAATTAACTTTTCAGCAGATGATTTTTTGGAGGGGGGAAAGAAGCTGTTTAGTAGAAAGGTTGCTTGTGGCTGGCTTCCTTTTAAATTTATTTTTGTAGCAGTGCAGAAAGGAGTTGGAATCAAAAGCCTGATTCTTCATGCGGTTGTGCCTCTCTTACTGTACCTAGGTAAAGCGCTTTGGGGTTGGGAGTAGCATGAGACAGGAAAGAGGAGGGCTGCATATACTTTGTGAAGAAGGGCTGTTTCTCAGCTGTAAGCTTACTTTGCTTCAGGTTCTGCTGTAATTGCCCATTGCAAAGACCCGCGTGCTGCAGATCTTGGCCAGGGACTGTCACATCTCCCTGTATAATGCAGGTAGATGTAACAGAAGCAAAGATTCAGCACTGCCAGATCTCATTCAACAAATGTCTTGTGGCAAACACCAACAGTAATCTTAGATTCCCCCTTCGGCCCCCCCATGACAAAATAAAGATGATATAAACCATGTAACCATGGTTTTACCTCTTTGTTCTGCTAGAATTTTATTTTGGGGTTAGTTTTGCTGCAAGACCTGAAGTGCCAGTGCTGCTTTGTGCTGTTATTATGATGCACATTTTTACCCTGTTGCTTTCTGGTGTAAGGTAGGCTTAATTGTTTACTACTTGTTTCATAGATACTTTAATATAGTTTTTTTAAATCTCATATCTGTCTCGCTCTAAGGGCTTCTTGTTTAATTTGTGGGAGAAGAGCTTTTCTTCTTTTTATATCTTGGAAGAACCCATTGAATTAATTTCTCACTTATTTCTAGAATCTGTTTTGAATTGCTCAGGCTTGGTTTACTGATATTTGGCATCTGGGAGGTACTCTGAACATTTGATTCATCTGAGGTGGGCTTTTGGTGTGATGTTTGGTAGGGTAACAAATGAGAGTGCTGTGATTTTAGCTTTCTTGTTAACAGTTTCCTTTATTCAGTGTTCTGGTTTAGAACCCGATTCAAAGCTTACTGAGGTTAAAGGGTGTCTTTAGTGAGTTTTGGTGTTGTCCACGTTTGTAAGTGGATTTGTCTCCTTGTCTGTAGTGGACACTTGTGTGCATCATAAAAAAACTCTGCTGCTACATGTTTTATGCTCTGGTACTCAGATAGTGATAGTTGCTCACAAGTGGTAAAAAGATGCCAAAATACCTTTGGTGAGTCAGATCTTCATTTGAAAAGTGGTATTTGAGCTGTGTGGCTCTTGGCTCTGTATTGAAATGTTTAAAGATAAGTACCTAAATTCACGTTAATTTCTGCATGTTGTGAATGTTGATTTTTATAGATGACATGTCCCTCAGCCCTTAAGGCAAGGCAGTCTTTTGACCCAGACACCACCCTAAGCACAGCTGTAGCCAAGCAGGCTGAATACGGCAAAAGTTGGCATCTTCACCAGGAAGAGTGACATGTACATTCCTCTTGTGCTTCTGCTACTTGTAGATTACGTGCAAGTTTTACGGGCAATGCCAGGACGATGAACCACATGCTATTGACCTCAGATTTACCAGGTCAAAATGGACTTTCAGGAACACTATTAAAAGGAAAAGGTTGCTGTTGTGGTTTAATGCTGGTAGGCAGCTAAGCAGCGTACAGCTGCTGCCCCCACGCTGGGATGGGGAAGAGGATTGGAAGGATGAAGGGGTGGGGGGGAGGAAGGGAGTTGAGGTAAAGGCAGTTTAATAGGTAAGGCAAAAGCTTTGTGCGCAAGCTAAGCATCGGCTGGCAGGTGTTAAGCTGTTTCCAGGAAAAACAGGGCTTTATCTCGTGTAATGGTTACTTGGGAAGGCAAGTGCCATAGCTCCAAACGTTCCCCCCCTCTTTCTCCTTTCCCCCAGCTTGTATTTCTGAGCACGACCTCATACGGCATGGGATATCCCTTAGGTCAGTTGGGGTCAGCTGTCCTGGCTGTGTCCCCTCCCAACTTCTTGTGCACCCCCAGCCTGCTCGCTGGCGGGGCGGTGTGAGGAGTAGAAAAGACCTTGACGCTGCACAAGCACTGCTCAGCATCAGCTAAAACACGGGTGTGCTGTCCACACCGTTTTGATCGCAAATCCAAAGCATCGCACCATATCAGCAGCTTTGAAGAAAATTAACTCTCTCCTAGCCAAAAGCAGTATAAGTTGCCAAAGCTGAAATGTGCAATAAAATGTTTGACAATCATTTGAGTGTCAAACTAGCTGGCTTGATACTGAAAATGCTGTATTTCTGTCTGAGATATTACGGATAGTGCACGTACAGTAAAGAGCAAAGTGCTCTGGATACACCACATGTAAGATGTGGTTGACCTTGTAGTTTGTCATAATTTTTTTTTTTTCCCACAACTCTTGAAAATCCTAAGCAAATGGCCAAATTTCTATTGCTGCCCAGAGTCTGACTCAAACTATTTTCTGGGTTTCTTGCACTTTCAGGAGTGCTATGTTTGCTGTATGAAGATGGGTAAACACTGCAGCTCTGTAGACAGGCTGTTAGCCTTGGGCTAAGACACTCTTAAGACTTATCATCAGGAACCAAATGTATCAGTTTTGTCATTTGCAAAGTAAAGTTAATAATATGGACCTTGTTCGCAAAGGTGTTTGAATTCACCTCAGGATTTCCAGATGAAAGGCACCGTACGGGTGTAGTATTCTGAGAAAGACGGATTTCTGCCCTTCGCGTGGCCAATGTCGTATCAGTGGGTCCAGTCCTCTACTTTGAATCAATAACAATGACTGGTTTTAGTTTAATGCCCAAGAAATACTGCTAAAATTCATTGATAAGTTTGTAAAGAAAGCCCTGCATGGGCAGCTAATATCTCTGTGAATTTACCTTTATTCACTATATGTGTGCAGAATAAACCTCCAAACTTGACAGTGAAACGTGCTCTTCTGACCATCTTTACTTCCATTTGTTTAATTTCCTCCTGTTTGTTAGAGGGTCTGGAAAGTTAATTTGCATTTCTCTTGAATGAAAAAAGAGATTGTTTATAGAGTAATATGTAGATACATTTTTATTTTTAAATTTAGATTTGTAGTTGGAATAATTAAACTGAAAAGTAGAGTACATTCAGTTTATCTCTGTGATTATACAGGGAAATCAATGAAATCGTTTGGGTGACAGAGTTTGAAGAGAACTTAAAAACTGAGCATGCACTCTTGCATCTTCTACCTGACACTACTATCAGGGATTGTAGTGATCGGATGAGGGCTAGAGGTTTTAAACTGAAAGAGGGGAGATTTAGATTGGATGTTAGGAAGAAATTCTCTACTACGAGGGTGGTGAGACACTGGCCCAGGTTGCCCAGGGAAGCTGCGGCTGCCCCATCCCGGGAGGTGTTCAAGGCCAGGTTGGATGGAGCTTTGAGCAACCTGGTGTAGTGGGAGGTGTCCCTGCCCGTGGCAGTGGGTGTTGGAACTGGATAATCTTTAAGGTCTCTTCCAGCCCAAACCATCCTATGATTCTATATACTGTTACTGGACACCTCCTATTTTTCTCTCTCAGAGCTGAACAATAACTTTTGATTAAATAGTTGGCAGTCACTATTGTATATTCAAAATTTAATAACAAAAGGCTTCCTTCAAAACCTGAGATTTTAATCTAAATTGCTTTCCTCTCTTAAGTGATTGTGAACTCCCGTACTATGCAGAGGAGATAGCACGAAAAAATAAAAATTTCCCTCAGGAAGATTATTTTTCTGAAACAGAACACTGGAAACTGAATGAATAATTCAGTTAAAGTAACTCCAGAACTGAATGCATGTCAAATAATGCTTCCTATCTGTAAACACTATCAAGAAAATCCAATCACATTGGTATTGACACATTTTCATTGGGAAGCATATAAAATGGCTTGAAAGAGAAATATGTAAAGATATCCTAGTATTTCTTTTCAAAATCAGTTCTTAATCCCTTCAGAAGAGTAGACATAAAGACAAATCCCAATATTGTATCTTAAAACTAGAGACTGATACAATCATCGGTTTCTTTACGTAGTTGGGATTCAGAAAATGTTGGACATACTTTTTGAAGTGGCTGGTTCTCTTTGTACAATGGGTGGTGTGTTAGGAGGTCTGACATTTGCTTTTTCAGATATACCGAGTTTTTGCAGCCTCAGCTGGAGATGGTAAGAATTGTCAGGGTGGTCAACGCCTCTGCAAATCAGATCAGGAGAAACACTGATGCAAAACGTGGGGGAACCTCCCTCTGTCCTCTGACTTTCTATTGCAAAAGTTGAGAGTGCTGTTTCAAAGCCTCTGCCATGAACAGTTTGTTATTTTGCGTGACTTCTCCATACCCTTTAGTTTATTTAAAGGATCTGAGGATCCAGACGGATGTATACAGGATAAGGAATGGTGGCAACAGAATGGAAGTTTTGAGGATCAGGTTTTGAATTGCAAAAATCTGTTTAGATGATTCACCCTGAGGTTAGCAAGGGCTTCTGTTCAGTCATTGGAGGGGCATTCAGAGTGATTCATTTAACGGAAGATGAATCGCACCCTAGAAACGCTTATGTCTGTTCATTAAATAAATAAGTCTAGAGGACTAGCTCCGCTGTAGGTGTAAACTTTTGAGACCTCTAAAATTGGGTGCGATGCATTCAACACCTGGTTGCTACGTGGAAATTTATAGCTTCAAGAGAGTAAGTGTGGCAGCCATATCGGGAACAAAAAAGTCTGTTCTTGGATTAATAGAGATCAGGGACTAAGAAATGAGGTTTCTGCCGTGCCTCAGCCACCAGAATATTTAGACTGCAGCTATTTGTTTCCTAATTGTACTAATAAAATAAATCTCTCTGGTTCATATCTAGCCCACAAATTTGAGAAGGCGTGTTCCTGTTTTAGTGACCTACTCATATTTTAGACCTGAAAGAATTTGGAAATGTCATGATTTGCTGTGCTACTTCTAGTAACTGTTGGCATTATAATCTATTTTATCATTTAGATTTTAGGCAGTTGCATCTCCTGATCAGTCCATATTGGCTGATGTATTCTAACGTGAGCAGACACAAAGTTTATTTTCATGTTATACTAAATATTTCAGCTATTTCCAAAATGCTTCTGGCATGGCAAATATGGTATGTATGAAGTAGAGGTGCGTCTCCACAAAAGTGAAAATACTCTCCAAGTGTTTACTTTTGCTTGTTAAAGTTGCATATAAAAAATATTCTTCACTGCAAGAGACAATTCCATGTCACCTTTTTTCCAGAGGGAATGTGGCCCAGTGTGAGAGGCAATCGCGCCTCAGTCATGCCCGGTCTAACGGCTCAGATCTTGGGCAGTGTTCCTCCCCGACTCAGTCTTTGTGATCTTGGTTAAGCAGTCTTTCTGCGTTTCAGTTTGCACACATGTAAAATGACAATATTTCTCTATTTTACCAGAACATTATAAAGATGATAAAAATAATTTTAGATTGAGTGCATGAAAGGGAACTGTCTCCTTGTCCAACAGAGCTTGATTGCTAGAGACTGTCTTCCTCTAGGCAGAGAAAGGTGTGTGTATGTGTATTTGCATGCAAATATTGTGGATATACTTCCTTTCAGGAATCCACTGATTATTTTATAGATTTTCTGTTTTCTTTATATTGTATTCATTATGCCACAGACGCCTGCTTGGAATGCGTCCTTGAAAAAGGTGTTTCTGAGGATTGCATAAGAATACTTAATAAACCAAAGTGTGCAGATAGGGTAGAGACATAGATACAAAACCACAAGGCTATCATTGGTCTCTGTCAATTAACAGGTGTTTTTCTTACCACGTTGAGTTAGTGAATGTATTCTGAGCATGAACATTTCAAGAAAAAAGGATTGGTTCACAGTTGTATTACTCCAGGTTTATGGTTTAGCTCCTTTGAAGTATGTCTGCATAAAGCAGGGGCAAATCAAGCTTTTTTCTTGGAAAGTGAATGCAGTAATCATAAATCTGAAAGTCTGAAGTATGGAGTAGAGCTTCCATTAACCTAGAGACCTGGGTCTCCTCATGCTGGAGCGGCTATTCAGCCTGCAGTATTTTTAGAGACTACAGTTCCCCGGAGTCCTCTTTCTAAGCATTCCTGTTCTTGTGAAGTGTATTGTGCATTTCTCTGTGTGCTATCAAAGCCAAATGTATTGGAAACTGATCTCCAAGGAGCTCTAGACCAGCACTTCATAAACTGGAAGCGTAGTAGATATAATTTAGCTATTCATATGCCAAATACAAAGTACTGGTCAAGCGTGGGATAAAGCCATAGAAGGTGACTCATCTCAGCCCAGAAAATCAAGCAAGGGAATGAGAATGATGTGGACACTTAATGTAGCTGTGAAAAAAGAAGGATCCTTTTGTGTCTATTCAGCAACAGTAATTTTTCGGCCTGAAAAAAACCTATTTTCTTTCAAAAGAAAGCCAGTATAGGAAGGGGAGCAGAGTTGGGGTTTTTCCCATTCACAAGCAATAGTTATAAGAGAATTTCAACTTTAAGTAGTAACTTTTCTCATTACATTTTGAGATATGTTACGAAATGTTCATGCTTTAAGTGTAGAAAACCCCTGAAAAATCACCTGAATACTCATTAATATTTGATAAATTTGAAAGTGACACACATACGTGGGTAATACTAATGTCTGGGTGCAACCCTATTCCCAACTACTTATGCAAGTACCACACTAGTAATTTTGTATGGACAGGGTGTCTTTAATACCCATGAAGCGTCTCTCCATCTCAAAAACCTGCTCTAGGAATGCTGCATTGCTTACAATGTTCTTGTGACTTAAAACATGAACCTGGCAGCCAGGGGACGTGCCCAGTTCCTGATTTTACCCCAGCGCCACATCAGTCAGCTCTGCTGGCTTTCAGCGGCCGGTGCCTGTAGCTGGTGAAACTCTTGTTCACGGCGATTTGAAAACATGTGTTTTCATCTTTGTTAAATCCACTGATTGAGAGTTAGTAATGCTATCGTGTTTCTGTGCTCGTATTAATTCAGAAAGGTCTTCCATGTAGTTCCAGTTTGTGTAGCCCTTTTACCTTTGTGTAGCAGCTTCCAGTTCTGCTGGAAAAGCCCATTGGATTGTTTTGCATCAGTCTCCCTTTTTGTCAGGAGTTGTAGGACTCTTATTTGGTGGTGTGGCGGGTTTGTTTTTTTTTTTTTTCTTATTTTTTATTTTTTCCAATTTTAATTCTTCTTCATTAGAGAAGTAATATATGGTGAATGGTGGTGGTTTTTCTGTGGGGTTTTTTTATGTGCTTTTTGACCTTTTAGTTTCCCAAGAGTATAGAGGGGATTGTAGGGGTAGTGATAAGCTGTGTATGTGCTTGCTGGGACTTTTTTGCTGATGTTTAACAGTACACAGTAATAAAGTAAGATCACACTGTTTGCAAATGGAAGTGTCAGCCAAAGCATCTTTTTACGTAGGAAGATAAGGAGGACTGATCTACATCTCGTGCCTTCTCTTGAACCCTAAGCCTGTTACTGCATGGGTGGATCCATGGAGAAAAAGACCAACCAGTCTCTTACACGTATACAGAATAAGGCACAAACCAACCTTTAATAAATCCCTTAATTTAAGGTTAATACCTGCTTCAGAATTGGAATTAGAGTAGAACAGTAGAGAAATATGGGGAATCCTGACCACATGTGTCTTACGGCACTTTCTGAAGAGACTCTCGAAGGGAGATGGCTGCAGCCTTTTCCACATAGGTTGAAAGTCTTTGTTAAATCATCAGAAAAGACAAGATAAACCACTTTAGCCTGTCTCTGATTTGTTTTCCTTACTTGCTGTTGGTGAACTGTCATATAATAATGTCAGTTAGGTTTTGGGGCTTTTTTTATATACAATTGCAGACAGATATTGTAGAGTTCCTTTATAAGCTTTAACTAGTCCAGGTGAATAAAAATCAAACGTTCTTCAATAAGTAGTGTTGTTGAACCTGGTCAGCACTGGGATTTTATCTGTTAGCAGAAATGGAGTTCTTTGTGGAATATTGACTTGTCTTTTTATGAGATTAGAAATTTTCCCGTGAGGACATTAATAATCTAAGTCATGAATAAAGATGTGTTATATATTCAAAGAGAAATTCCTGCTATGATAGTGGAATTCAGTGATTGGTTTTCTCAAGGAGCGTGTCAGTTCTTTGTTCCTCGCTCAGCATTTTGCAGCAGTTCTGCATTTGAGTAATCTCCAATTTTGCATGAGGTATGGCAGAAGGGGTCTACTTACACTTTAAAATATTGATAGAGATGGTGCATGCAAAATTCCTAGAATTCTCAAAACATAGTTGAAAAGAATATAATCTTGTTTTGCTGTTTGAACAGGTAAAACAGCTCAGCATGGTAATTTTATAGATAGTGAGAAGTAATTAACTAGTAGCGGCAGAAATTTCCTAGAGCTTTGAATGTATCATGTTGATGAAATGTGATGAATTCGGGCTGATGATAATTATAATAAACTTGAGCAATAAAATCATGAGTATTAGAAGAAGTCTTCTGACTCTGGTAGTCACAGTCTTAAGCTGGAATTTTCATGTAACTATTTTGTTTCTAGGTTTGAGATTTTTGTTGTTTCTTTTTAAGGAAATAGTAAGTTTGCCTCTAGTTTTTTTAGAGTGCTTCCATTTGGTTTTGACAAATGGTTTCCTTCTTTTCTGAATAAGTGCAAGTGGGTGGAATATATGACTCTGTACGTTGACATGAGAAACTTTACAGAGCTTTCTTGAAGTTCTTTAGTACTGGGAGGTTATTCTAGGCCTCTGCAAATGTATGAGTTTTCCAATAACACCGTATGGTGGGCTTGACCTTGGCTGGACGCCAGGTGCCCACCAAGCTGCTTTATCACTCCCCCTCCTCAACTTGACAGGGGAGAGAAAAATATAAGAAAATGCTCGTGGGCTGAGGTAAGGACAGGGAGATTACTCACCAGTTACCGTCATGGGTAAAACAAGCAAAACTCAGGGAAATTAATTTAGTTTATTACAAATCCCATCAGAGTAGGGTAATGAGAAATAAATCAAAATTTTAATACCCCTTCCCCCCACCCCTCCTTTCTTCCCGGGCTCCACTTCACTCCTGGTTTTTTTTACCTCCTCCCCCCAAATGGCACAGGGCGGCAGGGAATGGGAGTTACAGTCAGTTCATCACACGTTATCCCTGCCACTCTTTCCTCCTCACACTCAACCCCTGCTTCAGCNGGCTGCCGGGGAATCTGTGCTCCGGCTCCTGGAGCACCTCCTCCCCCTCCTTCTTCACTGTCCTTGGTGTCTGCAGAGGTGTTTCTTACATATTCTCACTCCTCTGTTTTGGCTGCTGTTGCCCAGCAGATTCCCCCTTTCCCACCCCTCCCCGCTTCTTAAATATGTTATCACAGAGGCGCTACCACCGTTGCCGATTGGCTCGACTTCGGCCGTCTTGGAGCTGGCTGGCATTGGCTTTGTCACACATGGGAGAAGCTTCTAGCAGCTTTTCCCAGAAGCCACCCCTGCAGCCTCCCCTGCTATCAAAACCTTGCCACACAAACCCAATATATGCGGCAACTTACAACATGAAAATCAATGATTACACTTGGTGAGCCTGTGCTAGAAACACTTGGAGTGTAAATGGGAAGATAATTGTGCAATGAGTTGGGTTGATTGACTTGTATTTTTCTTTGCTGTTCATTTTTCATGTTTGTTTTAAAGCCATAGCTTTAAAGAAAGAAGAAAGATAATTTAACCCCTTTTAAACATACAGATAATTTAACTGTTTTAAGCTACAGGTCTTGACACATTCAGTCGTTTTTATTGGCTGTCACGCTGGTGTGATTGCACAGCAGTACATATTCCCTGGAAATATATTTCATCATCGTCTCAATAATCCTTATTAAGCATGCTGGTTTTGTTATGAAGCAGTCAGTTCATGGCTCCCACCAGTGTGACATGGCAATATGAGAATCCAGGGTCAGTAACTTTGGTCTTGAATTTTCCATATTCTAAAATGATGATATCATTGTTGTAGTGGTCTAAGTTACTGAAAAAGGTGTTATGGAAACTTCATTACAACTTTCCAAGAAAGAAACAAATAAAAAACCCAAGCAAAACCTTTTTAAAACTCCAGATTTTTGCGAATTTAAAAATGCTGTGTTACAGCGATTTTTTTCATGAATTAATTTTAGAAATTTGGTATGTAGATTACTGCACTCGTGCAAGTTTATGCAGTACGTGGAGTTTGCTTATGGACCTCATGTTACTTGTCATTGTTATTTCTTATAGCTATTATTTCTAGTTCCTTGAAGAATAACCAAGAAAATGTCCCTGTAGTGCTAGGTAGCAAATGTACACAGAGGTCCCGTTCTGTACCAGACCTGTGCTAGTGACGTGGGCAGGCTGGACGTGCAGTAGTGGCAGCAGATGTGAGCACCCAGTGAATCCAGTAGCAGCAAACAGGGGAGAAGTGGATAAAACGAAAGGTCGAGGTGCAAGGATGAGTAACAAAAACGTAGAGGCCATGGGAGTAGAGGGGGAGTAAAGTTTCTTTGTGAAGTCCATTCAAAATTCCAAACAGTCTGAAAAATCCCAAAGGATTGTTTCTCTGCTTGGATCTTGTGTGTGACTGCGCTTTTTATCCAGAACGGGTAGTTGAGTGCGAAGAACACCCCTAGGCTAGGATGGTCCCATTTGATTGTTTTCCCTACTGCTGTGAGTTCTGGCATTGTGTTTCTTTAGACTAGCCCTGCACGGTTGCACAAGGGGAGTTTCAGTTTTGTGCAGTCTTCATATGTTAGTGATTTTAGTAGTTTTTTTTCCTGTTTGTTTTTTTTTTTTGCTTTTGAATTTTTAATATACCTGTATACCTTCATAACTATCAATGATAAATATTGTGTTTAGTGAAAAATGATTTTTTTTTTTTTTTTTTTGGTTCTACTTTCCATCTTTTATTGTTAACTGATTTTGACTAGGAATTTTTCAGAGGAAAGAAGAATTCAAGTAATGGCAATGTATTCCCTCTACAGGATTTATGAACGCATCATTGATCCTCCGGAAACAAATCTGACACCTGAAAGCAATTTATGGCTCGGACAGAGAAACAGGAAACATGGTTTCTTTAAGGTAAGCAGATATGAAATGGCACATGAAGAAGGAAATTAATAATAGTCAACAAAATATTTCTGGTTAGTTGTCTTACACTCCTGGAATCAGATTTTTATGAATTTTAGTAGAAACTGTGGACTTGGCATTTGAGGCAGGTCCAACGCTCAGAGAAAAGGGTCTCTTCCTGCAAGGTGGAGTATTCTAGTCGCTGGCTGCAGTGCCCAGTATTTGGGAGTTTTCTCTGGTTTCCTTACTTGAGGTTTCACCTACCTGCTGTGCTCTGCCTTGCCACTCCTGGGGACAGAACGAGGCTAAACCTTCCCAAAACAACAGCTTTGCTCTGGTCTCCTGGCCAGACAGCGATGGTCTTAATCACTCTTGGAGGCCATTTCCTCCTCGATTTCACATGCGGAATACCCTCACCCTTCCACTGTTTGCCTCAGGTGACTCTTCCTTGTTTACCCCTATGAGGGTTAACTTCTAGAGCAGAGAAGGTCTTCTGGCCTGTGATCGTTCTGGCTTTGGCAGATATTAGCTACTGTATGCAATGCATTTGCCTTGCTGCAAAACAGTAGATTTTTCTGTTCCTGGACTACCTTTTTTTCTCTTTTTGTCAACTAAGTGTGTCAACTCTGTTTCTCAACAGAGTGTCAACAGGGGGTCACTGAGTTTTGTTCATGAGCTTCTTTGTCCTTTGGAGCTTCCGTCGCTTCCAAACAGCCCAGGCGGAAAGCCTGGCTAGCTGGCAGGACTCGGGCTGTTTCCACCTTCTAGCTGGAAAGCCTGTCTTTTTCCATGTATGAGGCTTCCCAAGAGAACATCATTGAGTAGGCCAGTATGGGCATGAGGAACTTTCCAGAGGAATAAGAAAATTCAAGTGACGGCAGTATATTCCAGACTCAATTAATGGCAATATATTTCAAAAATTGCAAAAGAGAAATGACCTACAACTTGAAAAGCCCCCTCCTGTATGTTGTCTTTTCGGCTTTCTTTGGCCCCTGGTGAGGCTCTATGATTTTTCTGGTCGAGGCTGAATTGCTGAATCAACCGACGAACAAAATCCACCAACAAATGAAAACCACCCCCTGCACCTGAAAATTACTTCTTTTACTTTGTAAGCAAGCTACAGAAAAGTTTCTGATATTTCTCCCAGCTTTGGAATATTTTTTTGCCACTGTGCAAATGTTTATCAGTGAAAGAGTCTATATTGCAGTGATTGGCCACTCTGCCTGTCCTCGATACCGAGGTGGATTTGTTGCCGAGGTGATTTACCACCCACTCAGTCTCCCTTTGAAGCTGTCAGTTCATAAGACGGTTTTACAAGTTGCTGTTTTTCCCAGGGCCTCTCCTCAAAGTCCCCAGATTTCAACAAGCTAGGACGATTATTTTACGCTGAAATTATTTACGGCAGGATTGTTGTAGCAACTAACCATTTTAATTGTGAAACAGAGGTAAAAACTAACTTTTTAGTTAAAGGACTGTCCGAGAGTTGTTCTGAACCTGAGTACGTTTCATGCTCCAGCAGCTGAGCTGTCACTGTGAAGTGAGGTTGATAGTATTATTTTATTCTACAGCTGTTGTTTTTTTACCTCAGCTGCTTCCCATAATGCCACAGATGGTAAACATATGTTTATAGCTACATAGGAAAAAAAGAAGTTATATTGGATTCGTCCATCTTAAATTCTTATTTTATGCAGGCAGTCAGAGCCTCAGAACTCTGGGATATTATATGTTTGTAAATTAATATTTGTACGCGTTAACACTTTGGAAACAGCAGGGTAGCTAATGATATGCTAATGAGCTGACAGTTTTTATTGATCATAATGAAAGTCGACAAGTGCCTGCCTTTGCTTTATGCATGCTTGAATATTTTACTAACTTTCTTCAGGGCAGACATATAATTGGTTGTATTTTTTTAATCCTGCTTGAGAGTTTCAGAAATCTTACTTTTTTTTATGTTACTCATTGCAAAAACTTGGGATTTTGCCAGTTTGTAAAGAGTATACATCTCTTTCCATATATTTACATGCTCAGCAGGACCTCCCTTTCTTTTTCAGAGCAATTTGTTTCGCTGTTTTAGCATATTAAAAAATAGATCTGTTTTCCTTAATGTAAACAGAGATCTGCAGGGAAATAAGAGCGTTAAAAAAGAATTAGCGTTTTTGTATGTGTGTTGGAGCCATGATAATGTATGTAACAAAAAGCACTGGATACTATTCCGAGTATCCTCTTCGCCATTCCAAAAAGCTTTAACGATAGTTAATTAATTGTCGTGTCTCTCTATAAATGAATAGCATTAAAGCACATTTTGGGCCATATTCTCATGCCTATTTTAGGTCATAATTCTTCGGTATTGCAGAAGAGGAAGGAGGGGATATGCTATTCATAAGTCACTGTGGCCAGTTGCTGCCATTTTTCTTATTTATGCTTTTGTTCCACATCCTCACTTCCAGTGATTATTCCACAGGTAGCCCTGCTGTGTCTGTGGCCTTGCTGGGGAATGAAGTGCTCTGTGGCATAATCAAGGGAGTTGAAGTCTTGCCCCTTACAACTAGTATCTCTTACCTAGTTATAACTTAACCTGCTATGACCAAGCATTTGGAGATCAGACAAGACGGAACGGTTTTAGCACAGCAGTGGTGGGAGCAAGTGCGGAGCAGACTTAAGATAGCTTTATCTGCTTGCTTTGAAGGGAATCTCATGACTTACTTCCTTTCGAAAAATACACGCTGACCCTTGAGGTTTCTTTGTGTGGCCCAAAACCAAGATTTGTTTTAGAGCTGGAGAATACGGTTACAATCAGATTAGGAAACCAAAGTAAATGCAACTGAAAGGAGGAAGAGAGCGATACCAGACATCCAGGGAACCCTCGCTCTAGGATGGATCTGATTGCACTCAGGATCAGAATTACCTGCAAAATTCATTTTATCACTGGGGAGAACCCTTCCCCCTAAAGCTCCCTCCAAAGAGCTGCTGCAGAAATGAGCTTGTTAATGCATTGCTGACTAGGTGATTCATGTCGAAAGACGGTAATTTTCATATCTGCTATAGCATTCTGCTATTGATCCTGCTGCTGTGTCTGGGGATTGTATAGTAGCTGCTTGAGAAGTAGGTTGGTGTTTTTATTGCACAGCATCATATGTATACGTGGGCCTCTGTAGTCATTTTGGTCTCGGAGTCGTAGTGTCTAAGGTGAGGTAAATACGGTGCCAAGGGTAAATACAGCTGTTCAAGCGCCTGGCATGGGGCATGCCTGCCCTGTGTAGAGGAGCGCCGTGCTGATGTGCTGGAGATCTAGTGGTGTTGGCGTCGCACTGCCTCGGCACGGCGTGTCGGGCATGTCTGCTGGTGCCTCCGTGCAGAGCCTTTCACCAGCCCTGGCCAACGCGACTTGCACAGCTGTGTGGCACGCGTTGTCTCGGTGGGAGAAGTAGGTTTTAAAGAGGGTGAAAGGGCAATGGAGGAACTGAAAACACAGAAGAGGAGAGCTCGTGGAAGAGATGAGCCTTTTCAAAGAGTGTGGGAGGAGTCCTCTTTTAAATAGAGACATGGGAAGTGCAATAAAAACAGGGCTTTTGTATTATGTCCTCATGGGATGGCCTTGATACTTGGTGCTGCAGGCCTGAATTTAATCTTGTAGCCGACAGTCTGCCTGCACAGATGAAGGCTCTTCAAGCTAGTGAGCCCTGATGCTGAACTGAAGCTTTGGTTGTAATTAGCCAAATGCTTTAATGGTAACATAAATGTGATATCTGCTAGGGAAGGGAAAAAAACGTGAAGCTTTTGACCAGTGACATCTCCCTGTCAAGGCCAAATCCCGATGTCTCTTCACAGAACGTGGACTGAAGAACTCCACCCTGTGCCAAAGTGAACCAGGGCCCTGGGGTTCCTCTGGGGAGCTGTGCATGCCCGATTCTTCTTCTGGCTGTGGTTGTAGAAAGCTCTCTGCAACCTGGACTTAATGCTGAAGGAGCAATAGTCCAAGTTTGTTCATATGTGTTACAATAATTATGGCTGTAATAACTGCTTGCCTGTAATGAAGTCTTCCTATTAAAAAAATACATCAGCAAAATTTCAGCTCTTTGAAGGTTCCCTTCTGTATTCGATTGTATTAATTCTGTTTCGGAGGGTTTATAGACTTAGAAGGCATCTATATTGGTGAATTGAAGTTCATATGTTTTTCCATGGTAAGACGCTTTCATGTAGCCAGAAACTAAGACACAAAAAATAGTTGCATTTCCTCTTCAAGTTTGCCCTGGTTTTCCCCTTTCCTTTGCTGTTCTGTTAAACTGCCTTTATCTCAACCCACAAGTTTTACCTTTTTCTTCCGATCCTCCCCCCATCCCACCTTGGGAGGTGGGGGTGGTGGGGGTGAGCGAAGACCTAGTGAGCCACAAGGTGGTATTTAAATGCAAATCTATCCAAAAGACAATTGAGCAGTGGAGCTCTGATGGAGCAAATGTATTTGAAGTTCAATATGCATTTTTAGAAAAAAGGCTGAGGAGAACATCACTTCTGTGTGGATGATGTCTTGTTAGCTGTGCGATATGGTCTGGTGAAACTTTGTAATCTCTTTTACTTTTGGTTGAGCTTTTCACTGAAGAGGCTTAAGCGTTGAAATGTATTTTTGTGCCTCACCTTCTAATTTCTTGCTGATGACTGCTAGCAGAAAGTACGTAAAACGGCTTTCAGGATGTTCCATTTCCAGTGACAGTATTACTTCTCATTATTGTGATGGTTTCATTATTCTCATAGATGAAAAGGTTAATAAATGTGTATACTACTGCAAGAAAGACACTGTGATCTGATTAGGTCTATGAATATTTTCAGTTAATGTTTGATCATGAAACAGTAAGCAGGAATCGGTGCTTGCTGATTACCTTCTGCTGTTTTAGCAAATGAACATGTGAATGTTAAATGATACTTACTGTACTTGCCAGGCTTCAAGGGCTATCTGAGGCCTGTGTTTTATTTACAGATGGAGCTCAACGTTTTGAGCAAGTGACTATCCTTGGTCTGCAAAACTCACTCTATTGCAATTTAACTGAAAATTAAAACATAGTCTTGCAAATCAGTAATTTAATCAGATAATAACTGCTGCAATGATAAATTTCCTTTTGAATTAAAGAAATTCTTCTGTGTCTGGGAGGAGATAGAGCCATATCATAACATCTGATTAACAGTCAGGGAAAGTGCAAATAGCAGCACTAGAAGTTCCTTCTTTTCCCTTGCTCCTCTCTCTTGGTGACCATGACGTTATGAAACCTAGTGGATCTTGTGGAGTTCAGTATGTTACACAGTCAAAGATGGAGCAAGAGCTTTGCACGGAGCTTAAAAGAGCAAACACAAGCTTCAGCATTTTCTAGGCTGTTTGAAGGATCTAGGGTTCTTCGGGACCCGGGTGTGCAGCGATACTGGGCAACCCTTCGTGTCTGCTGCTTCTGTCAGGGCTATCCTTGCAAGTCAGGGACAACAGAGGATGCAGCCGGCACCGGACCTTTTGGTCTTTCCTCTCTCTCCTGTCCTGCCCGGTTCAGTTTCCGGGCCTCACACAACCTGCACTAGCTGGCTCTGGCCTTGGAGACCTGATTTCTGCCAGTCCTGCGTAGGGGATTTTTCCATCCGTTTGGGTTAGAGAGAGGATTTAGTTCTAACTGATGGCACGATTACCTGAACTGCCTGTTGAGGTACAAAGCTAGTAGGCTAAATTAAACCAAACAACTAAAGTGTAGACTTTTAGTTACCTCTTGCATGATATACTTCTCTTATCATGTTTTATTTCGCAGTTGTATTTGGCTGAATCACTAAAGAGTATTGCTGTGCTTTCTTTTTGTCTTGTGGAAAAGTATGTCACAGGCTTGAATTACGCATATTAGTTCGCTGCTTTTTCACCACGCTCATCCCCTTTTAAGACATTTAAGCAGCTTATATTTGGTCATTGCAAAAGACAAAGCAGTATTATTTCTGTGGTTTATGAAAATTAATATCCAAACACACAGGAAGATAGGAGTTGTTGTTATATTTTGTCCAACTTCAGTTATTTTCCTCATGAGAAGAGTGAGTTGGTCAATTTTTTGTGCCCGCTTAAAGAATGGCTTGTGAAACAGTTCATACAGATCAAGTGAATGCTCGTGCTCTGTATTACCAGTTTTCTCTTCTTTTACAAAGGGTGTTATTCAAGATGTGAAAGTCATCTTTATACCTAATGGATATATAACGCAGTGTCCTAATCTGAATCGCAGTAAGTAGCAATTTTTTTATTGTCTCTATTTTAGATCTTTTCATACATACTTCATTGTTTTAAAAATCATGTTTTCAGGCTTGTCAGTTTTGCATGTGCTGACTTCCAGGAGGCAAAAATTCTGTGGAAACAGATTGCATTTTATGTTCAGATAAATCAAGTCTGATATACTGTTGGTTATTTACGGGTTATTGTGTCTTTCCTTCTCTTCCTTTCTGTTTCTTTTTCCTCTTCCTTTATTGAGCGTGCCCGACCTGCAGCGATTTCTTAAGTCTGGTGCAAGGAATCATGGATTTACAAGAACTCCTGGCAAAAATGACTGCAAAGGTAGGTACCTAAGCTTCTTTGTCAATTACCCATTTCCTTCTGTGGTAAGACCAACATGAAAGTGTTTATTCCTTCTGCAATTATTCTACACTTTCATGGTAGAACCATTTTTTTCTCCCCTTCTTCTGCCGGTAGCCCTGCTATACGGCTATAGCCTTATACAGTTTCTGTTGTCTGCCTTATTATTTGTAAGATAGTGACAAAATGTAGGAAGTCTTGGCATGATTTCCCTTCTCATGCTGAGGGATAAATGCAGAAACAAAGCAGTGAAATCCCTTAACAATTTCCTCACCATGTGATGCTGTCAGAGGGTGTGTGTTTGCCTGTGGGAAGTCCTGTGAAGTCTTCAGGACTGGCTCAGTCTCCTTCCTGGGAATTGAAATGAGGCCCCAAAATGGAAACGCCTGGGAAGCTGCTGGCTGTACTGATCTTGACATCACCTTTCATCAATGGTTTTTACCAGTGTAAAAGTTAACTCAGCTCTAGGTGGTGTGGTGTGTGCTTGGTGGGGGTTTTTGGGGGGTTTTTTGGGTTTGTTTTGTTTTGTTTTTGTTTTTGTTTTTTCATTTTTTATTTTAACCCCGCTGGTTTGGATTGTGAATAGGATGAATGGGCACCCGCAGAGGGTTTTTTGTTTGGGATTTTGGGGATTTTCTTTAGGCTCCGCTCCCACAATACACAGTCAACCTTTGTGTTAGCCAAGGCACTTCAGCTAAGGTTTTGGTGAAGTTTTGGGGTAGAAAGCTATGTTTTAGAGGTGACTGAACACCTGATGTGTGCTAAAGGAGAATCTGTGAACACTTTTTGAGCTTAATGTTGGTGAACCGTCTGGTCTGTGGTAAAGGGCAATTAATTGTCTCATCTGAAACAGCATTAATTACTTATAAATTTAAGTGCAATTACAACCAACCTGTAGATGCCTTTAATCTCGGTGTACTTACCGAACAGAAATTTCAAAAATAGGATTTGCGTAGCAGCGCTACTAGCGTAAAAGCATTTTACTTTTTGCTGTGCTTCCTTTAAGTGTTATACTCCTTCCTAATAGGAAAGGGGAAACTTTGTTTTTAGAGTGTGCGCACATTATACTGACAATCCACTTACTCGGCTGACATGCTTTGGACAGGCTGACTCCAAATGCAAAATGTGAAGCTTTTAGTTCAGTTTGCTGCTTGTACTGGGAAAGAGAGGCAATTATTTTGAGCCCTGCTGGTAGTATGAGCAAACCCCAATTATGCACTCTACTGAGTAACTTGCTTTCTCTGCTCTTAATTATATTTTTGCTTGCTAGTACTTTACAAGGGGAGGCAAATAACACAGTATTTGTACTGCAAAGACTCGGTGCTTCCATAAAGTGGTGCTGGGATCATCCTTCAGTGTGCGTTCCTTTTATGTTATAGCAGTGCGCTGACTGTGTCACACAGTTGTTACAGAAATATTGTTGTCCAGGAAAAACGTATGCAGCAGTAAAGGAAGTTAATTTGGTAGACAAAGGCAAGTTAAAAACGGAGAGACTTGAGGGAAGCATTAAGGTTTGCATCTGCCTTTTCAGTCCTAGCCACAATAGCCACAAGCGGTCCTAATGTAGATATAAGTTTATCGTATGGGGATGATGTACGGCAAGGCGAAGAGCGAGGCTTAGAAGGGCTGTGCAGCTGCCTGCAGAGATCCCGGTCAGCAGGGCAGGTGGTCAGGGAACAGCTTGCTCACGTACGGGAGCAACGAACCCCAGCCCCTGGTCCTTCACCAAGAGATGCGGAGCATGAACACGATGTTTTGGAAAAGTGGGCCCCCTCGTTTGATGTCCAGCTGTTGCTTTTAGGCTTTGCTGTATGTAGGGTTTCAGCTTCTCCCTCAGTCTCTGGTTACAGCTGTATTAGAGCGTTGAATACACCAGTGAAAGTTGTTTGCCATGAAAGCGTGTGTGCAGTTTGTGTAACGTAGAACTATGAAGAGTCAGACCGGGGCTTGTCTGGGAAGAAAACATCAGACTAGTGGTTTCAGGCTCCGGTAGTTTTGGTAGCAGTGCAAACTCTGCAGTGCGTAGGCAGGAGGAGAGAGCGCCCTCTTCCTTGGGCTTTACCTCGGGGTCCCATGAGGCTGGTGCCGGCTCAGGATGGGACATGGGGACTCTGCGAGGGGCCCAGCAGAGCATTGTCTATACCAGATTGTCATGGAGTCCTATCTACAGGAGCATTTGATCGTGACCTGTAACAAGCTAACCACTATTATGACCTCTTCCTGCCTATGTCTTGTAAGTACATAGCTTTTAAAGATGAGTAACTGCTAGCTTTTAAAGTCTATTTTAAAGTCTGTTTTATTTTTGTCATCATTTGAATTAATTCTGAATCTTTCCAGTATATATGTTTAATTGATTTAATCTTGTGTACTTAAACAGAGAAAGCCTATAGATCAGAGCGTTAGAAATCTGACTAAAAAATGTTAATTTGCTGCAGGAGGAAAGGGTCGTGTTATATTTCAGCATTCCCAACAGCCATGCTGGAACGCTGTTAGTTCCCCTTTAAATATAATGGCTAAAATAATTCATGTGACTTTAACAATCTACTGAAATCAGTCTGGGCAGCTCCCAGACTGAGTGGAATATAATTAAGTGGAATATAATTTTTTTGGTAAATTATGGGACCACACTAGGGTTTGCTTTGTGTTCGGATGCGCTTGTTACATGAAGACTTCCAGCACAAAACTTTCTACTGAATCTTTCCTTGGCTGAGGTCAGAAAGGTTAAAGCTTATGTTTGATTAAAACCAAGAAAAATTAAGCGCTTGAGTTCATTGATGGACTAGTTAATCTGGTTTGTTTACATCATGGATTTATATGGCCATGAATACTTTCATGAATAACAAAATTTTCTGTGTAAATTGTGATTGCTTGGGGGCTTTTTTTGCTATATTTTTTTAATAAATTTAGCCAGAAACAATACATTTTTACAGAAGTCTGTTGTCTTTCAGTTATTTGTCTGAGCAGAGGAGAAGCAAGGAAAAGTGTTAAATAAGTTTTGTGAATAATAGCTAGCTGAATATTCCTGAATGTTAAGGGCTTAGGATTTGGTTAGTATATGGAAAATGTTTGGTATGGTGTGGGCTTCTTCTCCCTCATTAGTTGATTTCTATTCATAACCTAAAAAAAAAATGTTTGAAGCTTGAGAATTTTCTACTGATGTTTTAAATGTTTGACAAATCTAATTGTGTGCATTTGGCAACATTTGGAAGGATATTTCAGCTAATTTTAAGGAATTCATTGTTTTTTGGAGCTCAATAGAAATTTTTCAATTAAGGCTTGAAGTTTAGAAACATACGGAATGTTTCTGGCCACTCTAGTACAGCAGGTAACAGTTAAATGTTGTTTGTGGACAGATTCTGTGGGCTGTGGTACGTTCATTGACCTCTGTGTATTGGAGGATTTGTTGTTGCATGCCTGCCTTCTGGGGATCATTCCTTCATTGACCTGCTATTTTTAAAGATATATCTTAGACCAGGAGCTAAATGGTCTTTAAGGAAATAAAACTTATCAAGATAATGTGAATGACAGAAAACGTTAATAAATTGAAAATATTTATTCTCTTAGAGTTTTCTTCTTTTTCTATGGAGTAATTTCTAGGACAAAGGACAGTATCAAGTACCACTATCAAATCTGAGTATTTCTAAAGTCCTTTCTCTCCAAAATTTGTGTAGCCCATTCATATAGGAATGTTCTTTGAAAAAAAAAAAAAATAAAAAAATCAACAGCCAAGCAAGATATGTAAATAAAGTAGAAGTGTAAGACAAATCAAACACCTTTTTAACAAAACTGAGTATATTTTATGTACTGTAAAGATAATGACTAAATATAATGACCTGAAAAGGGTTTCTGCTGAAAAGAAGCAGCTCAGTAAGAGGACAGTTTAGCCTCTAAAATGTGAAAAGCAGTTTTGAAGTCACCAGATCATGCTGAATCTGGGGGAGATGAGTATCAAGCCCCTATTATCCCAGAATAACAACTTAAGAAATAGAGAGCTTTTATTCAGGCCTTTCTCTCATGAGGACTGCAGAGAAAAAAAAAAACAACACAGAAATTTGCCTAGTATTTATTTTCTTTTTCTTCCCCCTAAGTACGTTGCTTTTACTGGCTGGAATGAAAGAGGATCTATTAGAATACTTTCATTTAAAGCGTATGGAATTTTAGGGGATGGAAATATATGAAATGCAGGTATATGCCATTACGCAAAAAATACTATAGCACTGTGTATTCCTTTTTTAAAAAAATTTGCTACCATTAATATGTAGCAACGTATAATATAGGATAATAACATCATATTTATAACAGAGTAGAGTATACATTCATCTCGTCTTGTGCCCGCTTTATAGGTAGCCCTGCTATTTGCAGTGGCTTCAGTGTGATGGCTTATACGCATAGGACAAATGTGAGTGTGAAACATCAAGACCTTGAGAAACTCTTATCCAGCTGGCACCAGGGTAATGCTTAGAGCAATGGCAGTTCTGGGGCCTGAGGAATGCACGTATTTACTTCTGAATATTAATTCTGTATTTATTTATTTATTTTTAGTATTGGGAAAGTAATTTTGAGCGCTCTTAGGGATCAGAGATGGGCACGCTGGGTGCAAGGTGTGCATAGACGGGGGGCGGTTCCTCTACGGAGGGTGGTACGATGGTACCTTGTATGAAGGGGAGGTCTGTGATACGGCTGAGGAGAGGGTGGTTCAAAAAGCCTTGTTCTTTGCTGCGGCTACGTGAATGAGTAGTGTCTGCACTTATTATTGCATAGTATCTCATCAGTAAACATAGCAATTGCTAGCGTGCAGATGTAATACTTGGAAAAAATGCATCAGTTTTAGCTTCTTGATATGCATTTTAGTAGTTGGAATTGAGGAGGTAATGGGAACAGCAAGGAGTGGTAAGAGCTAGCCACCAGCCCAGGATTTACCCCAGGAGCATGGCTTCTTCATTAATCACAGTCTGGGAATATTTTGTACTATGCTGAATTAAAATGCTTTCTTTCCCTTCTAAATCTCACTTGCTATTATAAGGTTAAGACTTTTCTAGAAGTCAGAAAGTGTTAGTCTGCCTGATGCTTAACAATGATGAGATGGGGATGATTAGGAAAAGTCAGTTTGCCAGTCTTCATGCTTTTTGAGTTGTAATCAGGTTGATGATCAATTATTACTTTTCTTTTTAAAAAAACCAATTGTCGTTTGTGTACTTTTGGTAGTACCTGGACATTCCTAGGGGGATCTTAGTGGGGTTCGTTACAGTACAAGAGACAGTTGCGTGACTCATAAACTGTTGTCAGTTGGCAGGGATAGCTCCATCAAAGTCCAAAGAGTAGAGTTAGTTTATACCTGCTGACATCCTGGTTCAGCGTTTCGAAGGTTGTAGTCAAACTTGGTTTGGCTGAAAATAAGTATACTGCTTTCTCACATTTGCTTTGTTAAATCATGTGTTTGAATTGCAGAAATCTTATCAAGTTACTTTGATTTATAGTTAAATTATGCAGAAACAAGACTGAGTCAACTGGAAGACTGTCATTGTGAGAAGACTTGTCAAGTAAATGGATTGATCTATAGAGACAAAGACTCATGGGTTGAAGATGATCACTGCAGGAATTGCACATGCAAAGTAAGAATATCTAAAGAGTTTAAGGAGTAGGACCTAGTTAAAATGTGAAAATAGTCCTTGAATACATAACTTTAACGCTGAGAATTATGTTTTTAGTATGCATCTAGTGGCAGTATGAACAACAGGGAGGGAAATGGTAAAATAAATAAAAAATTGAGATTGCTTGTGTGCAAGCTTCATAAATAAAATCTGCTTTCCCCTGACAACGCTTTCTTATTTGTTCTAATTATATCTATGAGGGCTTTATGGTTTTGGGGTGAAAGCATGGCATTCTCTGTGTTTAGTTTGGAATTGCTTTCACTGCAGTAGTTTTTTCAAAAAGGAAGCATTATCTTAATAGTATTCATAGATGCTTAGTTGCATCTTGCATGGTAACAATGTGCTGATTTTGGTTTCAGTGTTTATCGCTCTGAAAAAATGAGGAACAGAAGAGAATTAGTATGTAAATCTTGTCTTGTTGAAATTATTTGATAAATATCTGAAGAGAGTCTTTGTTTACTCAAGAAAATAGAAAACTGATTGTTAAAAATCTCAAAGATGATTGGCACAGCCTACAGAAAGTGGTGCTTATGTTCTTGTAAAGATGGGCCTGTTATCCACTTAATGCGCTTTGCTCAGGGAAAGTGAGGTAAAACCAGTAATATGTATCAAAATGTGGTGGTTCACCTTCGGATGCGTTTTGGTTCAAGTTTGTAGTTGGATAGGATTAAACTTGTTACTGAAGGGTAGGTCTGTAATCCGCAATGCTATTTTCATTTACTTAGTTTTCTGTCTTCTGTATTTTGTACAAAATACTCACTAATTACAACAGTGGTAGTTGAATTTTGTCTTAAAAACCTTTGCTTAGAGTGGAGTTGTGGAGTGCCGAAGGATGTCCTGCCCCCCTCTTGATTGTCCTCCTGATGCTCTCCCAGTGCATGTGGAAAGCCAGTGCTGCAAAATATGCAAGGGTAAGTACATCATGCGGACCTTTTAGTTACACTCTCTAAGAGGAGTTAAACGTTCTCTGAAAGGAGGCACATTTTATAATGACTTTCATAGGTCCTGGTAATTCAGGTAGCATAAGTCACGGTGGCAAACTTGATTTAAGAAGAAAATAAATAATTGCTGAGAAATGAACAAGCATTGCAAATTTCTAAGATTCTCTTTTTGCCTATTGTCAGTGTAAAATTATTAATCTGCTTGCTTGGGGCTGGGAAGCCTTACTTGGCTTCAGCTTGTATCTCCTGTTGATGTTGAGGAGCATCAAGCCTATGGTCTGAACTTGCTGTAGTGATGAGCCATTATCTTTTTGCCTATCTGCTATTTTGGGTTGGAAGCTTGTTCTTTAAAATAAACATGACAGAATTTCAGACTCTGGGTTACTATCACTGTGTGGAGTGGTAGTTTGCTGTAATTAGTTTCAAAATAAATTCACGAGAAGAAAGAAAAAAAAGTAAATTTTGTGATCAGTTTTACTGTCAGCTTTCAGTTCCTTCTTCTGGAAATGAAAGCTGTAACATTCCTGGAAGGAATATTCAGTATTTGTTGCCTTAGTAGTAGTACAAGGGACAAAGACAATTAACGTATGGAAATTTTAGCTGAATACCAATGCCAGTCTTACCTTAAGAAGCACAAATTATCTTACGCCCCCGCTACTCTTGGAGAGTAATAAACTTCACCATGAGGTTTTCAATAATTCATTAAGACAAGGATGTTGAATTATTTTAAGATTGATTAGGAAAATAATAACACTTTTTTTAGCATTCTGTCACCTTTCTTCAGTCACTGGATTCATTAGTCCCGTGCACGAACGTCTTTTAGCTGTGATCTTCCACTTGCTCTTGTTTACTCGTGTCATCTCATTTCTCTCAGCTGTATGTCGTCATGAGCATTCTGCTTACTAAAAGATGTTTATGAACAGAGTACTTGGGTGGTAAAGTGGCTATGTTGGCCCATATTTTTTGTCTCAAAATATTTTTATTTGTAACGTTGAGAGGCTAGAAAGTTCTTTCATGGAACTGGATGCTTCTCTTAACACGCCTTTGCTGACATGCATGTATGCGCAACGGTCAAAATCTGACACAAAGGAGTTGCACATTTGCAAAATTGTAGATTCAACGTAAATCCCCGTAAGTAAACTGTGTTCCTGTTATTTGTAATGGAAGGATGAACAATCAAACTTGCCTTTTGCCAGTGACTGGCACAAACTTGACTCGTTATTCTGACAAGAACTCAGCATGTCAGTCAATGGGAAGAGATGTATGGAAGTTGATTGAAATTGATTGTAAATGCCAGCTCCTTGACAGAATGATGTGCTAGGGCCACAGTCAGTCATTTTTGCGTAGATAGCGATAATTGCTGAGGCTTTCTGAAGAGCTGCGCTGCAGGTGTTAATTTCCCTGTGCTCTTCCTATTTAGCTCTGATAGAATCATCAGTTGTAATTTGCTGTCTCTAGGGATTATTGAATGTCTGGATTATTGAACAGTGTCCCGTCTTCGCTGAGGGTTAACGAACAAGGTAGCGGTAATGTCTCATATGTTAAGGGTTTTAAAAATGAGGTGGTTCTGTTTTGATCCGTGCCATCTTGTGTTAGCCTTCCAACTGATACTTGACAAAAGACTATAATTTTGTTTAAAATCTCATCATTTTTCTGAGTTGTGCGTTAACTTGCTTTCTGGCTTGTCCATTCTTTTGTTAAAAGCAGTCAAGTCAGGAGAATGGACAGAAAGAAAAAGGAAATTTCTCTAATTCATCGTCTCCCAAAAATAGTTACTGGGATTCCTAATTTTAAACAAAGCTTCCTGATCGGAGATCACAACAACTCAGGCATAAAAACTAGGGCAGCTTTAGAAAAATGAAGAAAAGTAGGATACCACAAGGAAGAAGCCTGTTTAAATGCATTGTTGATGATGGAAACAGTTGTTCTGAAAATCTTATGCTTTTTTTTTTTTTTTCCTTTTAAAGAAATGAGCATTTTCAAGACTATAAGTTTAAACAAAAAGTTCTTAGAAGCAAACGTATGTCTGAGAGTTTAGGAAGATTGATCTAGCAGTCCTTGATGTTTAAAATTTAGGAATCAAACTGGCTATGCCAGTTGCTGCTGTGGAATACTCCTCTTGGTGTCTCCCGTAAGGGGTACACCCGTGCACCTCTAAGTGCTTGGTTCTCTTGCCTTGGTATTCAGGAGAGAAATTGAGGTAAAACAGCTACTAGACAGTCTGTGACTTTTTTTTTTTTTCAGAATCAAGTACTTTGAGCACTTTGTGCACGTGCCTTGAGTCTGGAAACTTTGAAGGCTTTGTTCAAATTGCAACATAGGATTTGTACCTTTTAGCTCTACTTTCAGTGTCATAAGTCGGACTGTTACTGGTCAAGTGCAGAGAGAGCTGAAACACCACAACAAAAAGTTATTTTATCTGTGGTTAGCACTGATCTTGTTAGTAATGTGGAGCACCTTTATGATACATACTTGGTTTGTGTAAGATCATAATAGTCCAGCTGTTCTCTTTAATTAACGGATTTGCCATCCTCCTCTGGAATTGGAATTTAGACAGCTAGTTCCAAGAGGACTGTGATAGTTATGGTAATACTTGACTGAGCTGTGTGGTACCGTGGCCTTGCTGGAGGTTACCTCCTTCATGGTGGCAGTAGTCCTAAGTCAAGCTAGTTGTCTCTGTCTTGAAATGAATGAGGAGCGTTCTCGTGCTCTAGTCTGTTGGTTCGGTTGTGGAGCTGATTATCTTTAGCAGAAGGGGCAAAACTTCAAACAGGAATTTTTTAGTAGGAGCTTCCAGTTTCCTGGAAAATCTCCTTATTTCATGTGTGTTTTAAGAACATTTTTCTGAAATAGATTTTTACAGTTTGTTGATTCAGTAGAGTCATTTGCTGCATCTAATGCGTTTTTGCAGTGCTCCAGCAAGCTGAAGAGTTCGGCTTTGTGCCCATAAAAAGTCTGAAGGTTTAATTGAAATCTGTGCTTATATTATTCTCTTGATGAACAGTACACTAATAAACGTCTTCAGTTCTTGAAGTGAGTCACGAAGACCTCTAGTAACGCAAATGCTGTAGCTAATCTACAGAATGTCAGTAACGAAAATATTTTCTATCGAATACTAATGAGTTTGGTCCAGTACATATTGTCTTATGCTCTTATTCCTCCCCTTTAGTTCAGGTATAGGTGCTACTTGCTTTTAAGATGAATTTATTGTTAGCTACTTTGTGATTATATAGAATACTGACTTCTGATGAAAGCAAAATGCATCATACTTGTAACGTATCGATATTTTTTCAGTGTATGTGAATACTGTTTTTACTTTTGTGTTACGCCTTGCATTTGTTTACTAATTGAATACTGATGTAATTTATTTATTTTTAATCTTCTGCCTTCTTCTCTCAAATTACAGCGAAGTGTATCTATGGAGGCAAAGTGCTAGCAGAAGGTCAACGAGTATTAACCAAGAGCTGCAGGGAATGTCGAGTAAGTTTCAGTTGTATAAACTTTTCCTGATTTTAAATGTATGTGTGGTGTTCAAAAGTGACAGTGATAAGTTAGTGCATTTCTTTAGGCTTCCTTCATGCAAATGTGACATCTGTTGTCTTAAAGGGAGACCTTGAAGTCAGTGGAAGCCACAAATAAGAAAACAAGGCAGGAATATGACCCTCGCAGGGTAATAAATAGGGCAAAATTACTTGGAGGGGTGTTTACCTTTTTCATCTCCACTTTCGTGAGTTCTAGAAAAAAGCAACAGCATCTTGAACCACTTACTAATCTCAGCCAAATTGCTGAAATTTGAAGCGACCTGGCTTTTACTGTTTGAGTTACTCCAGATTTACCCTGGTGTTACTTAAACTATATGTAGCCCTGCTAATAATTGAGATAAATTACTAACTATTGGACTGGACCGGAGTCTTTCTTGGCAAGTTCATAACACTTAGTCAACTATAGTCAGTATTTAAGAACACAGGTAAACGGAGGCTGTGTTAGATAGGAACATTGAGGGACTGTTAGTGAATGAGCGCTACACGGTGTGTAAGTCACGGCTGTCAAGACTAACCTTAGAAGAAGAGAGGAGTAGCAGAAGATTATTAAAGGCCCATTGCTCTGCTGAGGCATGTATCTGTTGTGAGTGTGTGCTTTAAATATGATGTATCACTTCAGAAAGGCACAGCTATTTTAAACACATTTGCTCTCACATGTAATTTCCAAGTATTTTTGTTTTTACATCTTGTTGAATTTGTAGAGGGGAAAAGGGTGATAAATGGGAGGCTTACAAATGTTATTGACAGATCAGTATGCTAGAACAATTATGAAAAACATTTGGAAAAGATTACAATGATCCGGTTATTGTTGTGCTTGTAGCTGAGTGTACAGAGTAGCAATTTTATGTTCACTAATGGAAATGGACAATAACTGGTTGCAGCTGTTGTGAAAGCAGCTTGTTATGCAGAATTACTTTGCTGCTGTTAGTGTTTAGGTGTATAGGGGTGCTCAACATTGTGTATACAAATACGTGGGCAAGGTCGTTGCCTTGAAGACAGACGAATGTGCCTGTTATTTATAATATGACATAGAATGTTTATTTGGGAAGGAAAGTGCCTATATGAATTAAGATGAGAACAGGAGGATTTTCACATTGAAGTGAAACCAGAGAGAGCGGTCTGAATTATGTCGGTGGAACTTATCTGTGCTATAAATAAGTGTTATGTTCATCGTTATGAGTATGGTAATACATTCATGAAGATTAAAAGCAAATACTGACCATCAAATATCTGTCATGTTAGAAGCGACTAAAATAATAATGAAAAGAGCTTTTGCATTTTACTTATTGTTGAAGGAAACTGATACGGCCAATGCTAATTGCAGTAACGTTGCAGTTTATATTATTTACCTCTTAATGGAGAGTATTGATAAGTACTTGAAACAGCATGTGTGAATGCAATATCATGAAAAAAAAAGAGTCTACGTTACAAACAAAAGATATTTCCACAGCTGTGTTTCAAGAAGACAATGAACCTCGCTGGCAAAGCTTGTCATGCTGACTTGGGAGAGTTTTTAAGTGGGTGTTTGCCTCTACTTCTATGAGATGGTGTGTCTCTAGACAGGAAGTTCATTCAATGTGTCTACAGCATGACCTCTTAAAACCTGTAAGCAAAACACTTACTTATTTAGTGCCTCAATTAGGAGTGCTTACTAGATGAAGGATGAATGGTGACAAGTCAAACTGTGGCAGTAGTCATCTTTTTCTATCCACTGCGAGCCTGCTGGTGGACAAGGTGTTGTATGAGTAACAGGTGGGCTTTGTGCTAGGGGAAGGACCGTAAAAAACTTAATATGGTTTAATTTTCCAGACTTGAAAAACAGACATCAAGTTTGAAAAGCTGTTGATCCATGAAGGAATACAATAGAGAGTACTTTACCAACAAAAACAAATTGACAGTTGATATGATGACTTAAAAATCTTGGGGAGTAGCTCTTGTGTCCATGATGGAGGATGTATTTGTAGGTGGGGTGATGTCAAAGGGATAAAGTTGAAATGTCACATTCCAATTTTTATTTGAAGATAGTTACTTTATTCTTCGCATAGATACCGATCCAAGCTTAAAGAGGCTTTTAACTTTTATATTTTTTCCATGTAACAAAAATAATAATAATACTGATGGATCCAGATAGAGCAATGATTTTCTTTATCAGGCTGTGAGCTGTGTTTTTTTTTTTATTTCTGAAGACTAATCCAGACTAAAAATGTATTTATGGTGTGCATCCTCTTAACCATAAGCACAGATGTTACTGATGGATAGCCATTCCCAGCTGGAATCCTGCCCACAAACACTCTCTAGATTAATCTACAATGGCAAAATGACAAAATTAAGTGCACAGGTGTTTAAGAATGACAGAATGGTTCAGGTTGGAAGGGGCCTCTGGCAGCCATCTTGTCCAACTCCCCTGCTTGAGCAGGGCCACCTAGAACCAGTTGCCCAGGACGGTGTCCAGATGGCTTTTGAATATCTCCAAGGATGGAGACTCCACAATCTCTCTGGGCAACCTGTGCCAGTGCTTGGTCTCCCTCACACTGAAAAAATGTGTCCCTGGAGCCTTCTCTTCTCTAGGTGAAACAATCCCAGATCTCTTAGCCTTTCCTCCTGTGTGACATGCTCCAGTCCCTTACTTATCCTCGTGGCCCTTGGCTGGTCTCTCTCCAGTTGTTCCATCTGTCTTGTACCAGGGAGGCCAGAACTGGACTCAGCACTCCAGCTGTGGCCTCACCAGTGCTGAGCAGAAGGGAAAGATCATCTCCTTTGACCTGCTGGCCATACTTTGCCTAATACAGCCCAAGTTACCATTAGCCTCTTTTGCCGCAAGGGTACATGGCTGGCTCACGTTCAACTGGAGGTGTCTGTCAGGCATTGACGCGTGGGGTTGTTCCTCCCCAGGTGCAGGACTTTGCACTTCTCCTTGTTAAAATTCTTGAGGTTCCTATCAGCCCATTTCTCCAGCCTGTTGAAGTCCTCTAAGAAAAGCAATGTGTTTGTGCTTTAGAAAACTGCACCTTTCTGCATTCAATAAGTGGTTATTTTGGCTTGTGGATTTCACCAGTATGGTGACATGGCTCATTTGAAGTCAATGGAAAGAATTCTATAACTTTTGTTGGATTGGGAGTTTACTGCTTATCAGCTGACTTCTGGGTTAATGCCTGTGAATGACGTGATGCCTATTCGTAACTGGATGACGTGTTTGACGGCAAAGGGTATAAGAATAAATTCCTCTGCGTTAATGCTGGGAGTGGGAAGTCAGAGAGTGCCATACAAATACTAGAAAGATGGACAAGGCTCCACTGACTTTCAGGAAGCTTGACTAATAAGTTTTTTGTAAAGATAAGGAACAGTGTGGTTCCTAGAGTGACAGCTAAGGATGCTATTTACCTGAAAGGCTGATCAACATCAGCTAAAACAAGGGAGGGGGGGGGGAACCCAAACAACAACAAAAAACCTGAATAACCTTATCTGAAATCTTGCTGCTATTTTCCAAAGCGGATCATCTGAGATGAGCTGTTTGTGGTTCAGATTTTCATTGCACGTCACTGATTAGGCTTATAGCCCGTTCTTTATCATGTACTTACCTTTGTAATTACAGGAAATTTAATTATCTTGTTGTGAATGTTTGATTCCAGATCTCATTCTTTGTGGATTGTATGTCACAGTTGGAGCTTGACATTCCAGAAGAATGTCTTTTTGACATCTATTTCTGTCCAAATTCTATGACTACATATGTGAATTGAGCATTAAAAAGTTAGTAATTTTTCTAAGGCTGCCTGAAGCAGTAATTCTGAAGTGTGAACTATTCTTACTTATCTCAGTTGATAAAATCTGAAATCTAATGATGATAATTCTTGTAATTGAATCTGTACTACTTTATAACAAATTGATTTTAATCCAAAGATGACTCAACATGGAAATATTTTAATTGTTTTAAAACTTAATTAGAAATATGTTCGATTTGTTTTCCCAAGATGCAAATTCTGCAGAAAATGGAAAACTTTAGGGAAATAAAATCTTACTCTCATTAAATGAACGGAATTCTCAATTTGTGTTTTTCTTTTTTTTATCTCCTTATGATTCACTAAAGAAGGGGTGAGCTTGGACTGAATTTGTCTTTAGCTTTTTGACCCATCCCGATCACTGATAAGACTTTCATATGATTTCTTGATTTCTTGTAATCTTTTTGACCAGATTTATTGTCAGCCAGCGCTTTTTGTCCATACGTTGACATACTGTACCCTTACTGCTGCAATTGTCTTGTCTGAGCTTGAATAAGCGATGAGTTATAGCCACAGCTTTTCCAGCAGGTAGTTTGATAACATGATAGTAAATGACGGCTCAGTGTGTCCGGTTCTTTTATCACCTTTGCTTCTGCAGTTGCACAGGCAACCGCGGGGGATTCCTCCCGTTCACTTATGGAAGTGAGATCAGAAGGAGACCTAATACCTCCATTAACTTCACTGTTCTTGTGTGAGCGCTTGCTTCAATGATGCATGCTGTATGTGATACTGTAGGGAGCTGCTTTGTTTTGGTTTGGTTTTTTCCCCCTTTAAAAAAAAGAAAACCTGATGCCTGTGGGATTTTTTTTAAATTTTATTTTATTTTTTGTGACAGCAACTGATGCTACTTGCCAGTAAAGACAATTGGGAAGCGAGAGAAATGGCTTGGCCCTGCTTAGCCTTAAGATTGCAATCTCAAGGGTAGTGACCAGCAGTGATTGTGGAGCAGTCAGTTTGCACTCCCTAGGTCTGCTGCACTTCTCAATTGTAAGTCCTGCTCGCTGCCGGGCACCTTGCGCATCATTTGCATCTTGCAGACTCTGCAGGCGTTTCTGCGTACGTAACTGTGCAGGGCAGCTTGAAGCTGTGAGAGCTAATTCTGGAGCTTCAAGCAACGTAGCTGGATCAGTGTGGCATGGCTGGTGAGAGTAATTACCAGCAAAGAGTTTTGCCTCTGCTGGTTCTGGCACCTGAGCTAGTCTTTTGGCATGGTGCGGCACAGTCTCTTGTAGACATAAAAGCAATCTTCTGGCTAGCAAGGCTGTCTCTATATGGGGCTGTTTCTTCATCCAGGGTAGACACATAGGTATTGCCAATATCCTCTGTTCAAAGTCACCCATCTGTGATCCCTCAGATTATGGGAATGGTGGCTTTAATAACATATTTTGTCGTCTTTTTGGTATTAGTTTTTTTCTGCTTTCATAGCCCTAGATGTGTTTGGATCATATTTTTAAACTTTTCTCTGCAATTACAATAGCTAGAAAATGTAATTTATTTCTTTGAAGAAAGCAGAAATTCTCATTCCATCTTTTCGTTCCACCATCTGCCACCAGGCATCATGAAAAATATTTTGGGAGAAGTGGGGACTAGATTCGTATTGAAGAGCTGTATTGACAGTACAGCAGGCTGCCTGCTTTCTTAGTGGAGTTGCACAGGCCTTTGGAAAATGGGATTACTCAGGTGTGGATGGTCCTGCGGGATAGTTACTGTAGCTCCTACTGAGCAAAAATCCCGCTTGTTAATCTCTGCCCCACTTGCCGGTTCACGGTGATGGCATAGCTGCAGAAGGGATGCAGAAGTAGTAAATTATGGTATGGGGAAGGCTGGAGGAGGATAAGGGAAAAGAGTAGGCTATTTTGGGACAAGATGTTAAGAAACAACTAACTGAAGAGCAGGACAGCTGTTTCTTCTGGAGATACGGCGATGCTGATTTCCTGGGTGGGAAGAAAGTGGGGTAAAAATTTGGTGTAAAATCTCCCCAGAAAGGCGCTGTCTCTATTATTTTAGAAAATTTCTACCAGCAGCTAGACCTCCTATGCACAGTCTTACTCTAAATCTAGCAGAAATCAAAATCATAGAAGTATCTTGACCTTGATCTACATTTTATACAGCATTTTCTATACGGATGCCTCAAGATGGGATTTCTGCTTTGCCACACCTAACTTCAGGAAATTAGGTGATCGGTAATTCTAAAGAGCAGACCCTTCTAATTGGACACAGCAGAAAAACACATGACACTTGAAAAATGTTGGTCTTCTATCTGCTGTGTGTGTTTGAGTTGAATAACTTAGCAATGGGTTATGTAGAATATGTAAGAGGAGTAAAACTCGGACTTGCATAAAGCAGGAAGACTGTCTTTAACAAAAACCTGGAGTGAAATTCTTTAATTCCTTCAAATACTTGGAAGAAAAACAACTATACTTGGAGACAATGTATTTGGAAAAACTACTATAGAATTTTGAGTTTAAGTGCCTTTTTGGTTTGGTTCCTCCCCCACCACCCCGCCCCGTTTCTTTCAACTCTGGGCACAGAAGCGTCCAAGTAGATTACTTTATATTTGATGTTATGGTGCAAAGAATGAATTTAACTTGCTGTCTCCTAGTTTATCAGTGTTATTACTAGAGTTACAGATTGAAAATTGTGTGATCCTTGCCGTTGCACATGTTTTCATTAATGTCATTTTTTAAAATATTGTTTATTTTCAGAATGGAGTTTTAGTAAAAGTAACAGAGACTTGTCCACCATTGAACTGCTCAGAAAAAGATCACGTTCTTCCAGAGAACCAGTGTTGCAGCGTTTGTAGAGGTAAGTCAGAGACTATGCATGCTTGGAAGCAATGCAAGTTGCTGAATCAACAGGGGGATACACTGGAAGGAACAATTCCTTTTTAATGAGATACTAGGTACCTCTATAAACCGAGCCTGTAATTAGCCTTCACATAAAACCAGTCTTTGATATTCCTTTGGGTAGAAGACTTACCAGGTACAAAGCTGTAATCGCTCTGAATTAGAGAGGGGAGGGAGAAAAGGAAGAGTTAGGGGAGAAAGGGCCCAGTATCTCTTAAGAATTCCCGTTAGGAAGGAGTTACTTTTGAGAAAGAGATATTTTACGTTGCTTAAACTTGCAACTGCACTGAACGTACAGGATTTTGGAAGTGGGTGTTTAAGCTCTCTATTTTAAAATTACAATAATAGTAACATTAAGATTCCAGTTTGATGGATATTTTGAGGTTAATTTAGATGTGAGCGCTCTCAGGATTAATTCATTAATTAAGCTGGACAGGTACAGAATAAAAATGAAAAAATAACCCTAGAGCCCAGAACTCCGTTTTTCTTCCTTCCAGTGGGATGTTGAGATGCAGGTTCTTCTTGCTTGTTCCGTTCCAGCCCTAGTGAATCCTGGTTGCATGCTGGACCAGACTGAACAAGCAATAGCTAAAACCGTTGCTGAGGAAATCCCCTTAAATGAGGAAAATGCAGGTTATTGCAAGGCTAGAGAACTCGAACAAGCTTTCATCTTAAAGCGTGTTCTAACCAGTGAGCTGTTGGGTAAAAGGTGTTAGAATAATCGTTCCCTAGGTATGTCTGTATTGTACCTCTGTTCCACACCTCTCCCTTGGCGCTGAGTCTCAGCGGAGCTTAAGGGGAGCCTGGTCTCTCGGAGCAGGATTTGCGTATCAGCCTTTAGTGACGGACCTCAGAAACTGCAAGCAAGAAGCATGCCAAATGAGGATTAGACATTTCCAGGCTTAGATGGTTATCCGAGCCTGCTGGACTACTTTTCTTGCCTGTATGTAAAATCCTCTAGTATCATTGTAGATGCCAACGAAGGGGCTCTGAATCTCTCCCTTAGCCAGTAACTATTAATTAATAAATACACATGTTAAGTATTTTCAAAGGCCTTGAACTTGCAATCATATGCACGTGGTTGCAGGGGCCAGCATGTTTGAGACTGCTTGCTGGGTCACGGTCTAACAATACACACATTAATTTTTTAAGCAGTTTCTGGACACATCTGTAACTATTTAAGCAAGCAGTAAATGTTGCTTCTTTGTCCCTCAGAGGGCTCAGTGTCTTAATGATACTTCTTAACAGATGGCCCGGTTTGATGTAGTGCAGTACTGAAAAAATTGTCGTCATTACTTAAAAGTGTTAGAAATCTGAAAGCTTCAAAGTTGATGAGAGACAAGTTCTGTACTTGCTCAGTTCTGTGTTATTGTTAATGATAGGTACTCTTTTAAGATAGTCATCCCAAAACTATTTTTATTATTTATAAAATAGCATGAATATATATATTCTTATGTGGTGGTCTCTAGAAGCAAAGGATGGAATTGTACTTTCACTTCCTATGAATTCCGATACATGCTGCTTTCAAATTGATACATTAAACTTCCACTTCAGTTCTGCTTTAGCTGACTGCTAAAACAGTACCGCCTCCTTTTGTATTTCATCTTTGCTTTTTAAAATTCTTTTGAACATTATGCTTAAAGATATGATTAATTTTGTCAACTTTACAAAGGAATAAATTGAAGTTAGCACTCCTAAATAGCTCTTTATATCTGGAAGTAGAATATATGCTACTTGACATTTTTGCTTCAGTTGCACGCAAGCCAAAGTGGTAATATATAATTTTATCATATGTAGAGTGACGGTGTTAAAAATGGATATTTATTAAGAATTCCACATTTGGTATGGGTTTTATCACGCAAACAGGTGCCGTTTGATATGGCAAGCAAGCCATAGTTTCGTGTCCTGTCCTGTGCCAACATGTTCTTTACTGGGAAAGGATAGAGTGCTACTCTGTTTTGCAATAATGACCTCTTTCAGAGACTATATTCAGCTTTTATTGTCAAAGCAAAAGTAGTGAGGAAGAACTATTGTGGTAAATACAGTCCTGAGTAATCAGGGTGTTTATTGGAAGCCCGCGCAGATCATTTGCACATCGTGTGCAAATTTCACATTATACGTATGATGACACAGATAATTCTTTGCGTTAGCCCTTAGCTAGGCCTTTAGTTAGTCAACAGTTAGCATTTACTAGTGATGTTAAATGAGAACAATAATCTATGTAAAGTTTATCAGTGCATACTAGTGACTGGTAGGCTCTGTTTTTGTCTCAGTTTGTGCTTGCTTTAGTATCTAGTTGTTGAAACGGAACACTTCTGAATTTCCCGTTGTGTAGAATTACAGAATACCTTTGCTGAATTGGGCAAGGGTAGGAGGTTTGCAGCTTGTGGTCTTCCAGCTGCAGCAAAGGAATTTCCATTTAATGAAAGGATAAGTGGGGGAGATCAACAGAAGGAAAAAACCACAGAGAAATACGGAAATTTCATGGTGCTGTGGTGTGAGACTGTACCCTCTTCAGGGATCTCTGTAATATCTACTACAATAATAGGTAAGTGCCTAAAATAAAATAGGGTATGCAAGGGACCAAATAAATCTGTGGTGTTTATGGTGATGGAAATTGTGAGTCAGCAAAGGACCGAGTTGAATACTGTAATGTACACCGCTGGTGGGCTTCCTAGATAGTCATTATTGTTTGTAAATGGTTGGAACAGTAAAGACAGCAAATAATACCTTTTCTTCCTCAGGTTGCTACATGAGTTTGTAGTATAGCAACAGCTAATACATTGCTAAAAGCTAGTTTCTAGATTTCAGTAAAATGATCGTATAAGGTGTACAGCAAGGCAGGGGTAGTATGGAAGAACTCTGCTGTATAATGACAGCTTATTTTTGTGATTTGATGTACCTGAATGCAAAAATGGGCCTCATCAGATCGGTGTATAGGATCTACCCTTGAATGTTGCGTGGAGTATATCTAGTTTTGCCCTTCATCTGTGTGCTTTAATACAAATGCCTGCTTAAACTATGTGGCTGCTTTATACTTTTCAGCAGGACAACGTGGTAGTATTAAGCTCTCTTTTTAGACTTACAGAAATTTTAGTTAATTTTTAAAAATTTGCAAAGAATCATTGCGTAATAAAATATATTTTTTACTACTTTTTTGAGAATCAGGCATTTTTCTTAGAGCATGCCTGCTACATTTTTTTTATAGCCCAGGGATGAATCTAATACAAAAAACAGTGTCGTAAAAGTGTTTTATTGTTCCCTTTAGCTGTTTTTCTCCTTGCCAAAGACAGCGTATAATTTTGAAAGAGTGGATTTTTCCTCTTTTGAATGAGTGATTCAAATAAAGTTTCATGAGTGAATTTTTATGTTGTTATGCTCACAACTTCAGTACGTAAGAATAGCCTTAACAGCCCTAGCAGCTTCAGTCATGCTCTCCTTAAAAGAGAAAGTGTGAGGAAATAATGAAGTAGTGAGAGCTGTTTGGTTTCTGGAGAAAGTAATTTTTACTTGCTGTCCTGTAATATGGTTTGGCTGATGGATTTAGGTTGACTGCTGGCGCTGGTTAGCAGGAAGTGGAGAATCCTACTGGTGAGCTAAAGTGTGCGTTTTACTGCGGGGAACAGCATTTAAATCTAAAAGTGAGGCTTTTGCCACCCTTAGTTGTATTGCGTTGTTTTGTTTTACGGAGGTTTTTATTCTTTCAATTAGAAGATGAGAAGGCTCTTCGGTTAGCATGTTTCTCACCTCTCCCTGTCTAGCTGTGAAACTGAGTTTTGCTTTTTCAGAAATTGAATGTTTCTCATTCATTGCTGTGAGGTATGAGTTATTTCGGCATTTTAGTTTTATTAAGATTTAATGGAGGTCGATAAATACGAATTAGTTTATTTCTAAACATTGTTATAACATTAGTTAGCATTTAGAAGAGCTTTATATCTGAAAAAAAAGTGTCTTTATAAGCTTGTTAGGCTGTGCAGTACCGTTGTTCTAATGCACACTAATAAGCAATATGTAATAAGGTCTGCATTGATATAGCAGCTTGAAAGAATTTATGAAGTTACTGTTTTATGTCAGACCACTGAGTTCTGGGACCACAGTCTCTGAAGGCGTGAAAACTGCTGTTCGAAGTGCTTCGTTGCTCCTGACTCATTAAAAGCTGATTCAGATCATGAAAGGGCGTAATTGCTAGTGCAAATTTTATGACTGTTCCTATGAGTTGTCCCCCAGATTTACTTTATGCATTTATGCAGTAACTGTGGGGGTTAAATCGTAACAAGATTTTGAGGTTGAAATTACCTTGGACCTTTTGAACGTTGCTAGTGCTATTAATGGAAGCATCGTCAGTGTTCTTTTTAGAAGTCTCTGAAATGTGAAACAGCGAAATGTGGATTGCTGAAGGGTAACTCCTTGAACAGCAAGAGAACGGGGGTTTTACAGTTTTTTTGAAGTGAAGACCTAGGGATATTGTAAGAAGTACAGAAAGCATTACAGATGTTATGAGGAAACCCTCAGAAAAATGGGAGGCACATTGGTGTTGCCCATAAAAAAAGTAGGAAGAAACATGGATAGGATATATTGATTCCAGCTGTAGTGTTGAGTGAGTTCTTGCATTCTTCAAGCAATAATTAAGCCAAATTACTAAATATGGTAGGTACTTAAAAAAGTGGATGACAGCACAAAACAGCTTAACATACTGCTCTGGAAAAGCGGATTCTGGGGACTGGAACCTGAAGATATCGAGAAGCTTGGAAAAATAAAATCAATGTTGAAGTGTCTCAAAATGGAATAAATATTTAATTTTAGATAATCTGACTTGAGAACACTAAGCTCTAGCCAGTTGTGCCATTCCGAATGCTGCAGGAGTTAGTTTTATGTCTGCTAGCAGGAAATCTGATCTCTTTCATATTTGTCTTAATACATTTATTAATGATCATTCTACAGTCAAAAAAAAAAAAAAGAAGTAGAAAGATACAAATATGTTCTTTAAGAAAAATTGGAGGAAACATTTCAGCAACCTTGATAAGGAAGAGAGCAATGTTATCAGAAATGTTTGGGGAAGGAACAGAGGTCATCAGGCCCATCAAAAAATCTAAACACACTTTTCAATATTTAATTCTCCTGTTGGTAGTACCTAATTGTATCTTGAATGTCTTGAATGACTTTGAAGGGCTGTTGTGCACATTTATGACTTTGTGTGTCTGTGTGTGGGGAAAATGGTTTCTGACATCTGTTCTGAATGTGTTTATCTGTAATTTTAATTCATGCTCACTTGCCTTGTCATCTGTGTTGGCCTGAAATTAGTTTAGATTATCAGAACTGTTTAAGATTTTGTGTGCTTCTGTCAAATCCTTTCCAATTGCCCGCTTGCTCAGATGCGATGATTCTATTTTAAGCCATTTCTTCTATTTAGAGAGGAGCTGACTGTCTCAGATAAGACTTTGCTGAATATTCTGAAGTCTCAGTAATTCAGTTATTTTGACCCGGGCAATCGGAATGTCTGCCCTGTGCGAGCTGCCACCCATGGTTGAGATTCGACATCCCACTGAAGTATCAACGCGTGGTTTTGCTATCTGTGTAGATATTTTAAAGGAACCCTATAATCCATTTCACACCAAACAATTAATAAAAATCAGGCATTTGCATTCTTTTCCATTCTGCTTTCTTGGGAATAAGTAGTTGTTCCCATGGGTAGATTGGCCATGAATAGATTGATGTTTAAGTCGGTGCTTAGCTCCCTCCCTGTTTAGTCAGGAATATAAGCATGATTGTCGCAGTCAGTGGCCCGGTGTACATTCCTGACTGTTTGGCTGAGTAAGAACGAATTAAAATATTAGCTAAATTAGACACTGAATTGGGCTTGTTAAAGGTGAGAGGAACACAGCTAGCTTATTTCATCATGTTACAGTCCAAATATGAGGTGGCCTTCATTTGCCAGAAAAGCAGGAGAAGCACTCGGGCCCAGTATGGACTAAGATCAAGTTGGGAGCATTTTATTCCTTTCTTGCCTCCAGAACCCCAGCTGGGGAGAATGTAGACCAGGGTCTAAGAAATGCAAGAACCAACCGCGCTTCCTTGGTATGCACCTCTTGGCTCTTCTGAAGTGCAAAATGCGCATCTTCACTGCAAAAGAAAAGTACTTGGAAGAGCCTCTGATCTAATCAATGGCATGCCTACTCTGACACAGGCACAGTGAACCCTTACTCATCTGTACCATCAAGTACTTTTTTTTTTTTTTTTTTTTCTGCTGGTTAACCTTAAATTAATTTGTTTTGTAAAAGCTTGGTAACATACAGTGTTGTAGCACCGTGCATGCTCTGAACAGGAATGGCTTTCAGTTTCCACTTACAGAGGTATTGCACGAGTTTTCTGAAATTTATGGGAAATTGAATTCGAGTCCCTTTTAGTCAGCATTTTTAAAAGGTAAACAGTGTTTCACAGGTCTTTTGTAATAATAAATGCCAAGCCGATCTAGGGATGAAGTAGGTGTTCTCACATTGTATATTCCTAATGAGAACAACCATGAAAAGTTCTTTAGAGCCTCTAATTACACAAGTTACAGAACTGGAGCGTTACTTTTTTGACAGCCTTCGAGCTTGAAAACATAAGAAAGAGTCTGATTCTCAATGGAGACGGTTCATATTTGAGTTGATAACAAAGGAACAAAAGCAAGAGTTTATTCCAGAGAATTTTTAAGAAAAGGTGACAGCTGAAGCGGTACAAAATGGATAGTTAGAGTAGTCGTCCTGTCTACTGATGAAATTCAGAGGTGGCAAATAAACAGTGAAGAATTTGTAGGGCTATGATGCGATATTGAAAACTGATGAGCAGCTTGTTCTTGGGAGAAAGTGCTGTTAGAGAAGAGCCGTTGATCTGGGACTCGGGACTTGTGATGAAGGTTAACCCTGAGAAGTCATCCCTTTGTCTAATTGTAAGTGTTTAATTTGGCATGAACTTATCACAAGGTAAAATGTTGACTCACTGCGATAAAAAGAGCCTAGAAACAAAGTTTTTTGGTGCAGAAAGTTGTATAAAGGCTATTGTAACTAAAAGGTGCTGAGAAAGATGAAATATTTTTTACAGGTTTGGATGAGAGGGAAATAGAAATAAATATTAATATAATATCCTAAGACAGTAGTAACAATCCACACCAAAATGTAGTATGTTTATAGTGCCTAGCTTAACACACTGATAGGATACATCCGTTCTGAGTAGTAGTATCTACCAATAATTATGAAATATAAAACTGATACTGTGTATGAGTTCAAAGGAGAATTATTATTCTAAAGAAGAGGAAATAGACTAGGATGTCGTAGTCTTAAGGGAAATGGTGACAAAGAAAATGTTATGAAACTTGTTGTCTCTTGGATATTATCTAGAATGCCAACGGAATAGTAATCCTGCTTGGGGAGTATAAATTAGATGCTGGATGGATAAGTTTGGGGAGATGGGTTCCAGTGTTCAGTTTCAATTATAATTATAAAGGCAAAAATGAGAAGTCAAATACTGTGATTGCATAAATGGCTAAAGGCAGTGTAACTGCACCCTTTTTTACCAGTATAAAATGTACCCAGGCTTTATGAGGCTGTATCTGGAATACCTGAGTGGTTTTTACCAGACTGTGAAATGAATCAAGACTAGAAGAGACATCTGCAGTTTTCATTAACAGAGTTGGTTCTTTTTTGCAAGTTGGATTACAATGAAAGAAAGAGCTAACTGAGCACAAGGAAAATACCTTGGTTGTTAATAAAATTAATCTGGAGTTTAAGTATAGAGTTGGACGTTGACACTGAGATAGCGTTCTCCTTGCTAACAAGTGTTACATTTTTTAAAAAATGATCTCACAACCCAACGTTAGATGATCAGACTCAAAGTTGGAGCGCACTAAAAAGATGAAACCTGAGTTTTAAATTAGTAGATGACTGAAGTGCATGTTTAAAACCAAATAAAAAACCTCTCAGTGAACAATAGCTTCAGGAATAGCCCTATGAAAACGTGTTTACTGTAGATGAAAACTATATTTAGTATAAGCTAAAGTTTCTGAAGTTCTTTAAAGAATATCAAAGCAAGGGGTATGAACAAAGATCTGAATCTGGTGTTTAGATCTTAGAAGTCCAGGTCGTCTTTTTCTTAGCTGTCTTCAGAGGATGTTAGGGAAGTTTAGGATCAGTGAACTAGAACTTGTAGTTTGCTCCTTTATGACCAGGCAGAATTGGCAGAAACTGTTCTTGTATTCATATAAGTGCAAGCTGGAATACAAGTAGCTGATGGTATGTCTGGGTTTCTGGTTTCCCTCCTTCCAGGAGAGAAAATCCAGAAAATACAAGAATTACCAAAATAACTATTTGTATCTCAGGCAGAGAAATGTTGACTCTTGGATACTAATAGAGAAAAATCCATCAAAAATACACCAATGGGGAGAAAAAAAAAAAAAGTCCTGTTGTGAATTTCTGTAAGGTATTTAGTTATCTCTTACAGTACTTCCAGTGAAGTGCCTTTTAAAGAGATAAAGTTGTAATTACTTTGACTTTAGACATCAACAGAGAGAGATTTTGACACATCTTTGAGAAATACTGAAAATCAGGAAGACAGAACTTCAGCCAGTTGTGCCTTTATAGAAGGAAGTGGGAAAGTTCATCATGTTTTTAGAAATTACTTCGTACGGGATAAAAGAAACTGTTCACAAAGAAACTACTGAGAATTTGTGAAGGAAAAAGGAGAGATTAATAAAAACTCTTCCCTACAAAACATGATGCATGGATTAATTATAAACTGTAGAAACAATCCAGCCAGTTTTTGATGACAGAATTACAAGGCAGTGTATGAGGTTGTTTTGACTACCAGTACAGTTTTGTGTTCTAAAGACAATGTCTCATTTTTGCTCTTCTAAAAGCATGCGTGATTATGCATAATAAGAGAATTGGGAAGGACTTTTTTTGATATTACGCTTTATTATCCTTTTGGTGTAAGGTAGTATTACACTTCTTGGCAATTGGAGATCAGGTGGCATTTTATCCTACACGGGTTCAGTAGAAGACTAATGTATTGTCATGGCTTCCTGCTTTGAAGTTGTCTTTTCTCCTGACTAAAACTAGTTATACAAATACATTTTTGAACAAAATGGTTTTACTGAGAATGAATTGATGGAGGAATCCAAAAAGCCTGTGTGCAGCAGATAGATTTATAGAGAGAATTTCTGGAATGTAGCATGCCAAAGTTTTTCAAAGTGATACAGTCAATGTATATTAAACCTGAATGTCTGAAATAAGCATGTTTTAATACCAGGTTGCATGTTCCTTGTATTTCAGGCCATAACTTCTGTGCAGAGGGACACAGATGTGGTGAAAATTCAGAGTGCAAAAACTGGAACACAAAAGCTACTTGTGAATGCAAGAATGGTTATCTCTCTGTCCAAGGGGACTCTGCGTATTGTGAAGGTAAACAAAATATTCGGAAACCTGTCCCCTTAATAACCTAATCAGAAACATAGTATTAAATAAATGGCTGATGAATGAATTTCATTGCAAAGTTCAGTTTCGTGCTGGTGAATGTCACAAGAGCCCTTTTTTTGTTCATAAGTATGGATTGAAGATTACAAGTGGCGCTGGACCACTCAGATTGCCTGTCTATGGGCATACGTCATTGTTACAGTTGTGCCTTGGTACACCACGGTCACGCTGTCATTATCGTATTTAAAATACTGTTTTTCAGACAGTAGTACCTACCTTCTGAAATGTTTTTTAGAGGACAACATCTTTATAAGATGCATTAATTCAGGAAGTGGGAATTCTGCTGATGTTTGTGAGAAGGGTGAGTGTGAAGGTGTGCTGAGCCTTCAATACAGAAATGATGATCTGCAGTCCTTCCTGAAGTACTTCTGTGGGCCAGGTACTTTACTGAAATGGTTTTCCTGTGGTACAGAAGAGACCTATTTCTTAGAAGAGTGTAGCTGAGGTACTTCTGTTGATGTATTATTCCATCACAGGAACAAATGCAATAGGGCTTTATTCTCCTTTTCCTTTCTCAGTGTTTTTTAGAGCTTGCTGTTATTCATAGCTGTGATGTACTTGTTAAAAACTAAATTGATGAATCAACATGTGTCACATTCCTTCCTGCCTTTGCATTGCGGGGTTTTTTAATGCCCTTGTATGTCAGGCTGCAATATTTAATCTTTTGGCCATCATAGGAAGTTTTTGAACTACTTCGTAAAAAAGTATTTCCCTAGATTCTTTTTCTAATAGTACTGGTGATGGAAGGGAAATGGCATTTTTCACAAGCTGTTAAAATATACTGTAAGAATTGGAAGACAGGATGAAAGAATAAAAAAGACATGCATGGACTGGGCTTAAATGATCCCGCTTTCATAAAAAGACTTTTTAGTGCATGTAAGTGAACAGGACTGCTTTAAATAGCAGCTTATAAAGCCGTTCAGTAAATGGCAACTGTAAATCTTACAGTATTTAGTCAGTTCTCTACAAACAGCAATTCGAATGACCCTCTATATGCGCTTTCAGTGACTGGGAAAACAGTTTACACATTTCTTTTAAAGGCAGGCAGCAGATAAACGGTGTATAGAGAAACTTTTTTGTACAACTGTGAGAAGAGCTGCTCTATACATACTGCAGGGACTACTTAGAAATCAGAAGAGAGTAACAAGGCTCTTTGTCAGCTATGATACAGAATCCAGTGGTTCTTTTTTGGCCGTTTTAAATAAAATCAGTGCTTAGTGTTTTTATTTACCTAGTAGCAGACTGTCCCTTTCTACCTCTATGGAAAAAATGTAAACATCTTAGGTAATTTTGGAGTTGTTGGCAGTGCATTAGTGGTAGTGGTGGAGGAAAGACAGAGCTTTTTGAAGAAATTAACAGGAATTACAACGTATCTGGTCTATGTTGCGTTAAATTTTGGAAGGGCAAATCAAATCCCTGACTCCTGTGCATGTGGGTGAAACATGAGGCAACAGAGCAAACACAGCTGCTTTTGCTGCCTGACACCATGGGTTAGATGGGAGAGGCGCTTTCTGCATGTTATGAAAGTTTAAATTTGCTAGATGGGGAGTAGTTCTTAGCAGGTAGTGTAGGGAAGACAAGGCCCTTGAGCAAGGGGAACTGCAGACTGAAAATCGATTAGCCAAGAGGTGACTCCTGTCAGCCCTATGAAAAGCTTCCTTTCACTCCTCAGAACAGTTTTGTGCCAAATTTCTTTCTATGCCTCTTTAACCTCATTTCCCTCATCTACGTGTTTGACCTGCTAAATCGAATAATTTCATAGTTGGCTGTATAATGTTCTCAAATGCATGGTGAAGCTGTGATTTAAATAAATGAGGCCAAAGGCATGTATCTGAAGGTATAACTTGGCAGGATGTTGGTATAGTATAGGGATGGATTTTTTTTTTGGTGGAGTTTTGAGTTTCTGTGTATACTGTGTAAGAATCAAATACGCAAAACACCTGAACAACTAGTAAACATACAAAGCTACTGTGAAAGCGAGGAAGGTATCATTCTCAGCTGTAGTTCTGAATTTGTCTTCATCATTCCTAAGCCTTTAAACTTAAAGGACGTGTAAGGTAACTGTTTCCTTTGAGACGGCGAGGTTAAACTATTTCATACTTACGACGTGTGCTGGTAAGTGGCACCTTAGTTCAGAGTGCTCCAGATCATTAACTTGGCGCTTTCCAGATTTCTCATCTCTTCCAATGTATTTGAAGTACTTGTGCATGTGAATTCTGATGTGTGGTAGTATTTTACCTTACCTATGTTTTTACTGTTATTTCTGCTCACTCTTACTGACAGTTTTATCCTGCTGGACCTTATGGCGTCATTTTGAGCTTGTAAGATCTCTGGAGAATTGTGTTTGAGTCTACTTTGCTTTTTGACATGTATTTGTGTCGTCTTTTAACATTCTGTATTCACACTTGCAGTATGGTGGAAAAAATTAAAAAGATTCTGATTTTTGTCAGAGAATTGGCATCAGCAAATTTGTAGCATCAATAACGAAACCCTGAGAGGCTTTTACTATTCAGTCTCAGTAACTACTTAAGTAGGTAGCAGCTCCTCGTGTCAAAATATACATGTAGGATAACCACTCGCTATATGCATTCCATTTTTGAAATAACATAGATGTGCTTAAGGAAGACAGTTTATGAAAACAAACAACTAAGTGAAGCTTGTAATGAATGAAGGAGGTAAGTGGAGATTCTCTGTGTTCTGTAAAAGCAATGTATTTCACTTAAAAACAGAAAAGTTGGACTTTTTTTGACATTTGCCGACTTGTCTTGCATATGTGAGACGTAATTAGAGCAGAGACATATAGAGATATTTCTACTAATCATGTTGACTGAGGTTTAACTACTGACGGGGATACTTAGGCACAAGTGTTGAACTAGCATCCGTTACCTCTGTCACATATGCATGCATAAATTTTGGGAACCGCACAAGTAGCGAGCAAGTCCAGTGCCTGCAGGATGCAAGCATTGAAGTTGTAGCGGTGCATGCACACTTGCAGCTGCGGCTTTTTAACACGTGACATGTGAGCACCTGTACTGAGGGCTGAAAGTTGCATGCGTGAGAGTTATTTCCGGACAGTGCAGCATTTCAGTGGCAAAACCAGGACTGAAATGGGGAATTCATTCGAGTCGGTCTCATGCTGATTCTTCCAGACACGTTATGTGATGTGTACAGCAGACCTGCGCATACTCTCTACTTCTTCAAAGCCAGAAAACTCCACAGGCTATGGCTACTTCACCAATACTAACAGGACAGTCCTCGTAATGCAAAGGAAGAGACAGGAAAGTGTCGGGAAATGGAGAGGCTGAAGCTCAGAGGTAAAATGAGAAAAATTAAGCCAAATCAGCTGAAAGTTAGGCTTGGGGCTAGCATGATTATCCTCACTTTCTAGATGCTGACAAGCAAACAGCTGTCTCTTCTGAAAAGAATTTGGTGTTTTTCCTGCAATATATTTCACAGCGAAGAGCAAAAGCAGAGTCATTTTTTCCTGCCACGTCTCAGTTCTGCATTCTTTATTACCTTCTTAGCTTGAAACATTAACAGCTCTTTTCTACTTGCAAAGTTGTTATGTTGGTGATTACTACCTATTTGCTGTTGAGCTCTGATCCATTGTGAGAGCTGTTTAAATCTGAAATGGGATGAATCTCCCAGTTAGGATAAATGCATGCCTCTTCTCGCTGACAAGAGTGCATGAAACAAGTAAATTAGTATTAACCTTTTGTCCTTCATGCACAACTGCTTTTGCCCCCAAGAAACATCTGGTAAAAGTGATACAGTAGCATACTACAAGATATCTTGTCATGTTACACAGCAGTATTTTTTCCCTTTCTGCTTAACCAGTGTCAACAGAGAATGTTCCTGTGATAATGGCTATAATATAAGAAAGGATCTGTTGGCTAAAGTGGACCTACAAGATCAATATTCTTATTGTATGACTATATTGTAGGACGTGCTTTCCCTATCTACCGAAGTAGGATGACACATGCTCTTCAGGATGTCTTCCAGCTGTTGATATAAAGAGTGTAAACAAGCTGTGTGAATCTGAGTTGGTCTTTTAGGAACAGATAACAAAATAAAGCTATTTTACAAGAATATAAAAAACCAAACCACCTTGTCTGGCAGAAGCAGCCTATTAGGCAGTGGTTAGGACAGGATATTTCAGGTGAGTCTGCATTGCCCTTAGAGAAGAAGCCAAAAGTTCTGAGGCCAAATGTAGTGTTGAGAATTGTTTGGTGTGCTGGTTGTTGTTTGGTTTTTTTTTTCTTTTTTCTTTTTTCTTTTCTCCTTTACTGGTAAAGTTGCATGGGTTAATAGTGACAGGAGAAGATTGGTGAAGAATTATTTCTGTGAGATTAATTCAGGCAGTATAGTTAGTTTCCTTATATGACCTGACCCTCAAGGTCACCTTAGTGCTGTTACCTCAGCTTAAAGAGTTAATGAATTAAATGCCTTAATATTTGTGAAAACTCTGGCCATTTTTTATCCTGATAGAATGTTCTAGAACCACACGTGACTTTCACTGAGAAGCAACTAAGTCACCCTTTCCCTTTTGTGCTCCAAACATGTTATCTTAATTTGTTGTTAACAAATTATTGCTCATTTCAAAAAATGTCGCATAAGTTATGAAATACTAGCCCAATTCAGAAAACCTGATCATTTTGTAGCGTAAGGAAGAGTTACGATGATTTTACTGGGCTGGTAGATTTTGGGGAGAAGGGCGTAAAGGCGATTGAAAGCCTTGGGTGAAAACTGAGTGCTCATTTGCCCCTGAACATGGACTCACACATGCAGTGTGGACAGACCAGGCAAATTGTCCGCCTGACGTGCGATACCGCTGGGTAGTGGTCTCCTGTAGCTTCTGTTCCCTTGCTGGACATCCAGTCTCCTTTCCACCACAGCCTGCTACTGCACGTGGCACCAGGAGAGCTGCGGTCAGGGGGTGTAGTTGGGGTTAGAGGCATCTCCAGTACAGGCTGGGAGCTCTGCTTTCGGGCCGAGGCCTCTGAGGACAGACTAGATAAAGCTTTGTATCTCCCTTACTTGACAAGAGAATTCTAAGGCTAATATTTTTCTTCATCTTCTTTTTTTTGGGGCTTGTTTTATGTATTTTGATTTAGAGCTCTGCCAGTTAGTTGTCTCAGTGTTTGAGCTTGTAAAGCAAGAGATCCCATTCTTACTTATCTTACGTTTGTAGAACAATATCGTTTCCCGACACAGGAGTGTTGGTGAACTTGTGTACGTAAAGCTATCAAGCTCTCAACCTCAGAGAGGGTAAGCTTGGAACCTCAGGATTCTGCTGATAGTTATTTCAAAAATAAAACCACATTTAATTTCCTTGTAATTTTTAAGTGTGTTCCAGACGTACACTGGTCTTTACTGTTTTCTGTTTCTTCTCCTTTGGACTTGATGATGTCAGATATAGTCAGGAAGTTCTTTACAGAAAGATAGATATGTAAATATGTTGAAAAAAATCCATTCTGAAAATAAATTAGTGAAGGTTTGACCAGAAAATGTTTGTTTTCTGAAAGTCATATTGAAAAAGAAATAATGGCAAAATGCGACGTAAAAAGGTGTTTTTTCCTGTTGTAACAGAAATCAGGAAAAGTTAGTCTTCTGAGAGGAATGATTTAGTTCCAAATGCAAAGACCTTGCTATCAGCATGGTGTAAAGAAAAACAAAAGTAAAAGTTTACTTCTGTTGCAAAACACAGAGGAACAAGAAAGTCTTTCATCATACAATGTGACTTCCGTTAGGGTTCTGTAGATGAGAGCTTCATAAAGCTTACCTTTAATGTTTAATCCTTTGACTCATCACATTCTGTAGGTAAATAGCTGTTTAATGTGCAGAACTTTTCACGAGCACTTTAAACTGAAAAAGAATAAACCCAGTCCTGCATATGGCCTGCGGACTAAAAGTCTGCTGGCGATCCACTGAGTTTCCACAGCTGATGTTTTTCTTGCTGTATAAAGTAAGTTGAATTTTGTTGAATTTTCCCTTCGTCCTCTGTAGTGATTTCATTGCATCAGTTTTAATTTCACTGCATTGTGGCTTGGGAGGTGACATTAACACTATGTGATAGCATATAAACCTTCTGTGTGGCAGTGATGTATGACTGTGGTTTTGGATGGTGTCCTTTGACTTGACTTCTGGATCAGCTTTTAATGATAGTCCTTCTGTTTCTTGTACTCTCAAAAAAAGCTGCCTCACAAAGATGTCTGTATTTCCTGCAGTCGTTATTCACTGTACACCAGAATAAACTCCTGTTCTGTGCTACGTAAGTGTACATAAATGCATAACTGTACATATCAGGTAATTCCTGAAGTTACCTGAAGTTAAGAAAATGGGACAAATGTTGATGGCAAATGACTGTTCATTGCAAATACACTGAATTTTTCTCTACCCTGAAACGGTAGCAAAGAGGAGGGCAGGGGAAGAATCTAAAAATGTTACAGTCAAGATCAGCATCTCTGCCGCGAAGACTACCTTGATGGCAGTGTTTCAGTTAGAGCCAAGCACTTATATGGAGACTTAAGGAAAAAAAAAAACAAACCCAAAGCAAAACAAAAACCCACAACAAAACAAGAAAAAACCCCAAACCACCCACCCACCTGCCAAAAACCCCAGACAAACAAAACCACCCACCCACCCTTTTCATAAATATGTGACTTGGTGCCAGGTGGGTTTTTTTTAAGAAGCTGACAATTTCTTTGGCAGACACTCGTTAACCTACTTTTTAAGACTTCAGTTAACTGACAGTGTCGATTTTAGATGTCCACTGATGTTTGTAATTCTATTTATCAGTGAAAGTCCCTTCTCTTGGTGATATAATGCAAATAATATGTTTGTCCTGCCTAGTGTTTTCCTAGAGAAAGACTTTTTACTTTGAACCTTAACCATTGCATGAGCTCAAATTCGTGTTTTGTAATATGATCAAAAGGCAGGCACTTGGCAGTCTCCTGCCTGTGTGGGTTTATGGACTGTAATTGATGGAACTGTGATTTCCTTGTGCCGTGAGCTGCTAGTGGAGGACGCTGAATTAAAAACAAAATAGATCCTTCCCCCTGCCAAGTAAATGCAAATGTTGAAAGGCAGAGATGATACAGATGATATTCTTGCTCGTGGACAGAAAGTTTTCAAACAAAATGTTAAGATTCAGGAGCTCGTTGGAAAATGCTGTTTATGCCTTATATGGATCTAGATGGATTATTTGTGTTATCAGAACTGCTTTTATCTTATACAAGTGAATTAGTTAAAATTCCTATTCCAACTACCGGACCCTAGAAAGTGAAATTATTTGCTATTCCCTGGAGTAACTTCAGTTCTTTTGGTGTAATGCAATGCTGAGACTTATATGAAAATAAATTTTAATTTCTGATAAGGTAACCATATGTTTTGGAGTTGTTGTAATAAAGTGTCCTAAATAATGATGGTTCCAAAGAAATTCAGCCCTGCAACTGTCAGTTCTTAGGTAACTTGCATTTGAATAGATTACAATTATTGCTATTAGAGAAAAACAAACCTCTTCGGAATGGCAATGAAAAAGCTGCTCTGAGGCTGTTGAGAGGAGCAGAGATGGAATAGACTGCCTCTCGCTCTCGGACGACCTCTCTAGGAGGTGGCCTAGAGTTTATGAGCACCTCATAAACTGCACTTTCACAGCCTTCACTTCTAACTACTTTTTAAAAATAGAACTTTATCTCACTTTTAGGTGAGGTAATGAAAAGCCCAGTGACATATTGTCGGCTAGTGAATCTGACTTAAAAGCTGACCAGTAGGAAAAAAAAGAAATTACTGTATATTCCTTCTGGGTCAGCATCATTATCTTTACACTCTAATGACCCTTTATAGCAAATTGTCCCCATTGCATGTTCCAGCACTGAAAGAGGGAGAAAGCCACGCCGTAAATGGTGACGTGATATGTATGTACTAACGCTTGTGAGAAGAAAGAGCTTTTGCTACTCTTTACCCATTAAGACCTTGTATTGATCCTGATATTGCCAAAATTATTTCTTCAAATTATGAGACAGTATAGCTCCAGTCACCATGCTGCTGACATCAGTGAAGAAGGGAAAAATTTGGAAGTTTTTAGTGGAACTGTGGCAGTTTAGACCGGGTGAGTGTTTGCTTCGGACAGTTGGCAGCAAAGCAAAGGAAAAGTTCTGCGTTGTTCTTGTAGTGCTATTCAGAAATTTGCTTGTAGTTGAGGTGGACTGTAAAATGCTGAGAAATATTTGTATATAATGAGGAAGTTTTGCTTGGACTTGCACGGAAGCCACTTACCAGTACTTTTATATACGTTCCTAAAAATTGTGAGCTTAGCTCTTAAGGCTTAGATGTTGCGGTTTTGCCTTTTTTGAAATCTGAAGCATAACTAGAATTGTTGGGGAAAAAAAAAAAAGACGTGTGTGTGCATGCATACAAGCAAACCAATTTTCCTATTGCAGTACAAAAGGCTTTAGTTATCCAGGATGTGACAGAAGAGCAACTTTCGCAAGGGCCTGTGAAGTCAGTGTGAAGGCTGCAAGGATTACACTTAAACTCGGTTTTAGGCAATTTTGGTGGAACTAATAAATGTGTGTTTGAGTCACAGTGTCCTGTCTTCCATTGACTTTGTGTTGTGGAGCCCAGTGATGTGTTTACTTTTAAATTTGATCCGTTGGCTTCCTAAGAGGCCCTGTGTATGGGAAAGGGCTATGACACGGCTCTTAGGTGCTGTGAGTTAGCATAGTTCCACGGCCAGCGGTTTTCAGCTGGAGGTCTGCCCACTTTAGAGAGGAATTCAGATGAGGTTCCCTCCTTCCTCCCCAAAAGGACTATTATTTTATCAGACAGTATAAAGAATCACCTTTTCTGGAGGCCGTTTTTCCTTCCTAGTAACAAAGAGCATTAAAAATTAAAGTTGACTTTAAAATCTTTTGGGTTGAATGTTGTTAAACAAGCCGTCTCTGAATTCTTTCCTCTATGCGGGATCATCATAAAACCTAGCTTCTACTGTGAGAAATGCACAAAGTGGGCTCAAAAAGGATAGCTCCAGTATACCGTGTACAGCTGCTTTCCCTGAGCTGTACACTCAGTGAATATTTGGGAGAAGCTGTGGGATTAAGTACTACAGCCAAGTCCAACTAGCTTCAATATCACACAGCAAGAGCAGTACATTTGGAGAACACGGTTTTCAAGCTCTAGCAAATGGAAATGTCAATCAACACGAGATAAGATTACTTTGGCTGTCTTTTTCTTTCGTTATGATATCTGTTTTGTAAAGGACATCATTACTCTAGAGTGTCTCACTAATTGTTTTTCACTGCCTGGAAGGTCAATTCTTTTAAAAGCTAGTGGATGTTCACGATTTAAGTTGACAAGAAAATCCAATAACAAAAATTATTAACTGAAAAACAAATGCCAGTAATGGACCAGTACATTTTTTTCTGGATGGCTGAGCAAGTCTTGTCTAGCATGATTGGGGGAATATTTCTGGAATGGATTTTGGTTACGGCTGGGCAATTGCTGCGGTTTTGAACAACCGTGTATCTGGGGTTAGGTGGATCCCATATAATCAAATATAATTCTGAAGTTAGCGCTGCTTACAAAAGGGGCTTGGACTAGAAAACCTCCAGAGGTAACTTCCAACCTAATTTTTTTAGTGGTTTTATTATCTCTTATCCTGCGCTGTGTTCTGTGTCGAGAGCACTGGAGGGACGTTAGATGCTGTTGACACGCTGTGGTTACCTTTTGCAGTGCTTGGGAATGCAGAGGGGGCAACTATTTCGCATAGTTGAAAGTCTTGAAAAGAGAAACAGATAATTGCTTTTAAACACTGGTGCTTGTAAACTTTTTTCAGCTACTTGAAAGAAACTTGATGTACAGTTGTGATGCTCAAGCTGTCTGTCTGTTGCTCTTCAAGAATAGCTTTGAGGGCATGGAGACCCTTGATCAAATGGAAGTTCTCATAGCCAATTTACAGATAACCTGTTGGATTGGACTTGACTGTGACCGTGTGAAAATGCATGTTGTAAATGATGTCATCTAGCTGCTTCAAGGTCTGTGCGGGCAATATGCTAGTAGAACAGCAGATCCAATTTTGAGGCTGTCTAAATGCAACTATAAGGTTGTCATGGGCAGGTCAGAAGAGGGAAGGATGTGCACTTGTCCTACAGGAAGATCTGTTACAAACTGAAATGAACACGCAGTTTTGGGAACTGTGGGAACACAGGAAAAACTTGATGCACTAGAGGACCCGTGCGAAGGACTCAGAGGCTGCTGATCTCAGCCTAGAGAGTGTTGAGTGCTGAGGTAGTGGACGCAGTGAAGTACACATAGAGAATAATTTTGTTCAGGTTTGTACATAGGTGTTAGGGATCTTGGGGAAAAATAGCATTAAACTCCTCAGGGATGTTCTCATTCCTGTGGTGTGTCAAAGAAATATATGTATATATATTTTTTTTTTTTTTAAACTGTTTTAAGCAGTTTCAACTGCTTCTGTACAAGTGGGTCTGAGGCTCTGGTGCTGCTTGAACAGATGCTGAGCTGTAACCAGGAAGGGACCCTGTGGGACACGGTGGCACTTTGCCTGCCCGTGAAGTCATAGCATCCCATCTTGGGAGAAGGTAACGGAGATGAATGTTGCTACAAAGAAGGTGAAAGTGAAAAGCTAGGGGAGAGGATGGCTTTTGGGGAACCAGGAAACTTACGGTGCCCAGGGTCTGTAAAATAGGTCACAAATACAGCAGCTTTGTGGCATCTGGGGAAGGACATCTAGCAGATGCTTTCTGTTGACCAGTCTATGATTAAAATTAAAAGCTTTGCTCTACCTAAGGTTAGTGGCAAAAGAAAAACAAAAAAAGGGCAACAAACCAAACAACAGCCCTCTTCTCCCCACAACTGTTAATTTTTTCTGGAAACTACTGAAAGGAATTAAGTTTTTATCCTTCAGTCAAAAAAAAACTAAATGGAAAATAATCTGGTTTCTGATGAAAATATTTATTTTTTATTATTTTTAATAGAAAATGCGTTTTTCCCTTGGTGATAACATAACTGGGGCCTGGTCCAGTAAATATTATCTATTGCCTTTTCCTCATTCCTCATTTTGTTTCCAGTAGATGGAAAAACAAAATTGATTCTAAAAGTACAAGAGTCTCTAAATCCGTGACAAATGTCAGTTTATACTGACACATTTTTTCCCGCAAGATGTAGTAAGCAACTTACTGATACGGTTCTGGCTATTTGAAGCTAACGTGCATATAAAAAACAAAGCACAAAAGTTAAATAATTGGAAAAGTTACTGCTAACCTAGGGTTTTTCTATATAGTTAACTCTCTACTTTCTTTCTAGGATTTCAGCACGTATATTTTGCATCCTTTTCTGGTGTTTCTCCTTATGGCTTTTTTTCAGATTAATTTGGAATTGAGTTGGATGCTGATTGTAGAGGGTGTGTCTATGAAGTGCAAACCATTCAGAATTGATTAAGAGGCATTCAGCTTTTGACACAAGCCAGGTGTAATGTGGTAGGGTTACACTGGTGTATAGCAATTTTAATGTATCTGTTTCTGCTTACCACCGAAATGGAGGCATATTTGTTTTATATATTTGTATAAAGTTTTATTTTCAAATAATAAATCCGTCCCCTGTTTTTTTTTTTCAATGCAATTCTCTTATGGAAACACAATTATAAATTTAGTGAAGAAAGAGAGCAACATAGTATTTTCTTACTGTATTGCGTGAGGAGCTATATTTGAACTGAAACTAAAAATAAGACTGCTTTGTCTGATTGCACCGTCCTAGTAAGAAAAGGAAGCTTCACCTGGGCCTTCACGGATGTAGGATCTGTCTGTTTCCTGGTGTATATCTGTGCAGGTTTCTCTGTTTTGGTGCACTGTCTGGAAACCGGGATAGTAGTGTTAACAAAATCCTTAGTTGTCTTGCTGGGGTATTGTGAGCTTTACTGGATGAAGGTAATTGGTAAGGGACAGCACAATAATACCAGAAAATAGACTGAAGTTTAGAAAAGTAAGCAACCTGTTTATAGTAGGAAATAAGTTGTTTATTTTTTTGTCATTTTTATTTACTAAATGTTATTGTCAGCTGAGAAAAGGCATTCTATACAATACTCACGTATTTAATTTTTAGAAAGATAATTCCCCTTAGTCTGTAAGATTTTTGACAGACAAATCAATTTCATTTAGGTGGGTAACTGCCTTTGAAAAAACTCTCAAAAAGTGCATTTTTCTGAGACATCTACCTCTAATAATCTGCTTCTTTGTACCTGAATCTTTTTGGAGGCTGGAGAATAGAGTCAAGAAAAGCTAGAAAGAGTCTTTGATTCAAGTAATTGAAATTAGTACAAAAGTATGTACAGCATCTACAAAGATAACTCTTATATTGATGTTAGTGTCCTATTGATTTGCAGACTCTTAAAATATTTTTAGTATTCAAAATTTTTTCCAAAAAGATACCTTACCATTTTTCCAGTTAGTGTATCTGTTCTTCATATCTACAGGGTAAACTTCAAAATACCCTTTGGAGGGTCTAGAAATTTTTTCACTGTCTGTTCTTAGCACTTTCTTAATTTCCCCCTTTCATTTCTAGAGTAGACATCTCAGTTTTCCTTCTCACTGTTGGTAGTTGCTGATTAATTGCATTTTTATTAATCTAATTTTTTTTGTATTGGTTCTGTTGAAGATGTTGCTGTGTCTGTATCTTGTCCCGAACTCCCTCACTGCAGCTGGATATACCTCATACCAGTTGCCCCTGTAGGGATCGCTGTGTTTCAGTAGTAGAAAATGTTTTTCTCTCTACTTCCAAGCTTAAGAAAGTGCTTGAAAATGATTAGGATGAAATTGGCTATATTAAAAGTAAGTTAGGTTTAAATATTCTCAGTTCTAGCTCTGTTTTTTGCTTTCATCTAATTTCTTTAAATATGTTGTTGTTGTGCTTAATGTGCAGTAAAACCAAACCAAACAAACCCTTTTCCGTGAAATGCAAACTCCTGTTTATCTCTCATCTTCCTTAGGATTGTTTACCCCTCGTCTTCATTTTCATTATTTTGTTTCCCTAATTCTTATGACTCATATTTTCCCTTCAAGCTTTCACCAGAGAATGTGTCTGTACATATTGGTAGCTATTAGTGCTGAGATAATTATATGAATATACAGTAGCATCTTCAGACATGAATGCGAGTTAGCGTTAGCTCGGAGACACGCTATGTTTTGCAAAAAGAGAGAAGATCTAATTCGCCGAGTTTGCACTGAGAAATTACTGGGTGCCTCAGGGCGGGCTCTGGGCGTAGGCAAAGCAGGCAGCTTCCCGGGGCAGCAGACCTCTGTCGTGGCAGGTTCGCCATGCGCTTGCCCTCTGCTTTCCACGTGTTGGAGCCCAAGGTGCAGGGCTTAGGGGTGCTCCTGCCCCTGCCGCCCAGGGGAGAGGTTATAAAGTAGGGCCTGTCGTCATGGTGGATGTTCACAAAGTAGCTGTTGCCATTCCCACTTTTTCAGTGTCCTCGAGAGCAGATCACTCGGGTCTTTGTTTCCTTGCTTTCCAGTCCCCCATCCGTAAGGCAGTAAAACTCAGTGTTGTGCAGAGCTGATGGAGTGCTTCGTGAAGTCATGACTATGCTGTTAGTTGGCTTATGGGGGATGCTGTGGCAGCCTGAAATTGTTGCTGATGCATTCCTGTTTCCAGGAGTAGGACCGATCCTGATTATTTTCTCTCCACTAAGCTCTTCCTTACCACTAGAATATGGGCATTGTTTTCCATTGCGAGTTTCTTAGGTGAAATGGGAAGAATTTTGCAGTACTTATATGGATTTGTATCATAACTTAACTGACAGAACGGAAAATTGGGCAAGCATATGGGAAGATCCAGATCATTGCTAGGCTTTAGAATCTGTGTAACCAACAATTAGGCTGATTCAGACTCTTAAGACACTAGTCTTAGAGATGCCGGGTTCATGCACGAGAATTATTTTTCAGATAAGCGCTCTGTTTCACTGGAATGATAACGTCTATTTAAGAACCGCGTTGTTGGTAATGAAAAGTTTCCTCCATTTACTTGGGCACAAGTGACGTTAACCTTTGAATGTCAGGCCTTCTACTCTGTTCTGGAGCTTGCTTTAACCTGTTAGCCCTTTGGTGACTTTATTTGCTTTGTGGCTTTCGGTCCAGCTAGCTGAATCAGTGCTATTGTGAAGAGGTCAGCAGCAATCTGAAGTGCGTTCAGGTTGTAAAAGAATGCAAGGCACAATTTCCAGTCTTGCTTTTCTATGGGAATCAATTCAGAGCCTGGCACTGCCACTATTTTGTGGTTTTCATCTAACGATTTTTCTGTACCAACAGTAATATCAAATTTGGCTAAAACGTGACACACCTTCGTGGCTGGCAGGGCAGCTGATGCTTGACAGCACGACGGCTGCAGTGCAGCAACGTACCTTTTAGTAATTAGCACCTTGCTGTTTTTACTGTCAGTGCTTTCCTACATAAAGGACTGCAAAACGTTGGATGTTACGAAGACGTACAGCTTTGGCCATACGCGGTTTCAGTTGCCAGGACTACTTGGTTTTGTGTCGTGGGTACGCGGGGAAAGTGGCGACTCTGAGAGCTAACAGATTCTGTCAGTTGTTTCTTGGTTAGTATTGGCATTATCGGATATTCATTAATGTGCAACAGATGACAAATGTTGAGGTGGACTGAACCATCCTCTTTCATTAAACATTTGGAAACAAATGAATTTGTTTCAGGTGAGTGGAATTCTTGTTTTCTTAGTTAACACAATATAAATAACTGGAGCTCAGTTGCATCTATTTTGCAATTCACATAAATCTTGAAATTAACTAATGAGGAACGTGGAAAAGAGAACTGTATCTTGGACTACACGGGAATCTAATCAATATGAATTCCCCTGAGCTATATCTGTTTTGTGCTAGGTTCCCATTGATTTTGTAAACATTTTAGTGTTAGTCATAATCCCCGTTGAATATAAATCATTCTCCGGTAGTTTCTCCTGTATTTTAATTAATTCTAAGGTGACCAACTTGAGAACTCTTCCTTTAATGTTATTACTAAAACAGAGAAATTCTCACTCGTTTTCTTCACAGCCCTAATCTGACTCGTGTGAAATCAGTAGGGATATATTGAATTCTCAAGAACTGGTGAAGCTGAGAAAACCTGAGACAGCCAGAAAGTGTTGAAGTTAGGAGCTGCAAGAAAATCAGAGATCTTGAGGGAAAAGCAACCCATTTGTAGTAAAGTATTTTCTTTATTTTAACTTGCGTGAGTTTTTATTACAGTTGATAACTCCCTATCCTTTCGAAGAAAAGCCTAAAGGGGACCGAGGTGGTCCTTCTGGGATGGCAGAGTTGGGATGAGGGCATTATACCCTCATTCTGATTTAAGGGTCTATTCCCTTTTAAATTGAATTAGTTGAAAAAAAATTTTTAACCTATAACTTGGTTGATTGGTGCTATTTCTTTCAGGTAAATCTTGGAAAATAATATTACTTAAGTTGAAGAGATGATACTGAAATTGTTTCATTGTGACATAAAAATAAGTATCCAACAACTAGCGTAAGAGCTAGCACTGTTATTCCTTGAAATATATGTATAGCAGTAGGAGGTGTTTTGGCCCGTAGATGGAAAGACGGTATCTTCTGTTAAACTGTTTGGAGCTACAGGGTTTAAACCGAGTTAGGGCTGCCTTAAACTGCAGCAGCATCAGACGCTATTGTTTGATATTCCTGATCAGGGGTGCATTTAAACCCTAGGGGAAGCTTGTTTGAACACGTGTCGGTTGTATGTCTTATTACAGGTCAGTTTTATGTAGTGCGGCATATTAGATTGTTGCTTGGCTATATCAAGGGGAAAAAAAAAAAGCTTTGCTTCTTGAAAAAACTGAAAACATATTTTTGTTGCAGTTGTTAACAGCAGGACTGAACTGCTAAGTAATGTTTAGCTGGATTGCAGGAGTCGTGTGATGTTATGGTAGGAATATAGACAGGAAATAGCCTGTATATGTATGTAAGTGTGTATATATATTATTAACTTAACCTGAATCAATGTGCTTGTGGTGTGCCACTACCGTTCCACTGTTTTGGTTTTTGCTAGTTTTATGGTTAGCCTTCCTTAAGAGATACCATTGCAGTTTTAGGGTAGCTGTAGGATGCCACTGTAGTCTTGTTTTTTTTTTTTTTT
>VYXH01004068.1:152537-210575 GCA_013397275.1 Burhinus bistriatus
TTACTCATGATTGGATATATCAGTAAGTGTGTGTATATATATCGCATGGCATGGGAAGATCTAAAGATAGAGAAGTTGTATATGCTTATAACTGCTTGAATTCCTATAGTGTCTGGGACTTACGGTTTTGGATGCAGGCTAGCACTGTGATAGGTGTTATTCAGATGTAAGATAAAAATAGGATTCGTTTTCCAGGAGGCTTTATAACCTAAGTATAAGACGAGAGACCGTGTTTTAGGTGGGAGGAAAAAACTGTGGGAACGTGGTTTGAAGCGGAAATCCTAGAAAAGCTTCATTTTTGCTTAAGTAAAATCCTGCTTTTTTAAGTGAATCGTTTCCACTTTAAAATTTATTTTTGTAAACCTAGAATAATTCTGTTGACATTTGTGATGATGAAAGTAAGGCAGAGGCACCTCTCTCTGAAAAGTAGGAAGTTGCAGTAAGTTCTTGCTTCAGTGAGATCTGTTAGCCTCTACAACAGACTTTGTCCCCAAGTGAGGAAGTCCGCGATGCCCAGCAGAAGATCACATCTCAGCAAGGGTTTCCTCTCTGCCCTGCTCCACGGGGCTGGCAGTCGCGTGAAGGTAGAAGTGGCTCATTTCCACCCAGTGGAGGGCTGCGGTGTGGCATGACGCCCCATGTCAAATACTGTCAGGAGATAACAACGGGAAAGTACGGACGGCTGGAAAAATGCAAAAATGTGGAACTGGTTGGAGTGCACCTTTAGCTGAACCATATTGTCAGGGCTTTTAGGCATGGTGGAAAAGGATTATTCCAAGGAGGTTTGGAAAGGAGCGATATGCTTGGGGTGATACTGTTAATGCGGAATTAAGTGCAGTGTGACAGAATAAGTGACTATGCGTGTGGCGTTTTTTGTTTGGTTGGGGTTTTTTTGTATTGCTTTTTAAAAAAGTAATGAATTGTCAAAGGTGACTGTCATGATTTGGTTCTAGTTGGGAGTCAACCTCTTGGCACCAAATGAGTAATTATAGGTAAAATGGGAAAAGTACATGTTAGCCCTTGAAACTGAAGACAAATGTGATACAAAATGGCAAATCAGTCAAGGAAAGTATACAGAAGGTCTGATTAAATCTTTCAGTGAATCTAAATTGTGAAGCTGGACTCGCACGTTGACTTGCGTAGCTTCACATGATAGAACTGAAAAAAACGCTGAGGGTAGGGCTGCTACATGCTGTGCGGTACGTCCTTTCCGTGTGTTGGTTCTCCCCTGCTGGCCACTGGGGAAGGATTCACGGCTGAAAGCTATTCCCTGTTACGCTTCTGCTGACTTTTCTGATATGAGAAGTAGCATTGGTTAGATTTGGGAGGACTTCTCTGCAGCACCCAGCTGCTTGATTTCTCTAGCATTTTTGGGCTCTGGTGTTCAGCTCAGTAGTCTGTGCGCCGGTTAGCTTTGTCGCTCGTGAGATGGCTTGTGATAATTGTGTGCTGACGTGATGGTATGTGCGTGGATGAAGTACAACTTATTGAAAGTTTTAAGGGCTTTTTCCTGTGAGTATCTAGCACTGTAGTGCAAGAGAACCACAGAACAGAGTCCTCGATAAATAGTGAGGCAGGAATTATGCTTGGGTTGGAGCTGTGAAGTGTCGAACTGAACATTGCCTGAAGAGTTTAGATGAATTTTGTCTTAAATGCAGTGTTCTGTTCTCATACTCCTCTGCACTTAGAAGCCAACTCTTTTAATATTTAAACGTGAAGGTTGGCTTGAGTGATATGTGAATAGTGAGATGTAAGCATGAGGATAAATGTTAGTGTATGATCAAATCATTGTGTTCTTTACAGTTTGTGTGTTGTGTTTCTATTTAATGACTACAAGTGTCTCACACCAAGTTTCACGCATTTCCCTCTGTCACGTTTTTTTACCCCTATAAAAGAATGAGTGATGTTTAGTCATTAACTCAGTCACTTTGTTGTGATGAGGAGCAATTTTGAAGGATGTTAATAAACTAAAGGTGAAGGTACCAGTAAAAGTGTTCTAAGCTTTGATTATGCGAGTTGCTTATTTATGAAAAGAAGCATCGTCCATAGCTGCATGCATACTCATACATATTTATACACGAGAATATTTTAGATGTTAGCTACAACTGTACCTTTAGGCTGTTGTTTCGTCTGTTGTAATCATGTTGCAATAATTAAAACATCAGAGAAACAAACAAACAAAACCTCATCTTAGTGTAATAGAGCTGATGATGCCTAACAGATAAAGTAATTAATTTTTGCATGAAAAGCATACGATAGGAATGCTATCAAAACTATGCAGTAACCAAACTGTGTGTCGAGGAGGCACTAAGTACACTTGAACTGCCTGGAACTTACTGATGCAGGACACATTTGCGTTTTCTTGTTTGTTCCTTTCCAGTATTTTGTTGTACTAAGAGGCTGTGTTGGTCACATTTGAGCAAAGCCTAGTTACTCACCAGCTGCTTCCATTGCATTCTTTACTAAATTCTCTTTTACTGCAATGTTATCTTTCCTTTCAAAAGGTGCCTGTCATGTTTTTTTCTAAATGTCTCATCAAACTTGATGCAAACCCCAGGCTCTCACGGTGTGATTGACTTTTTCTATTTGTTTGGACAGGTTAGCTACGTAGACTGTCCATCACTTCGTATTTTTTGATAGGCTTCTTGATTTTAGCGGGGATTTCTGAGAACTTTGCTGTATCCTGCGATCAGCATTTTTTTTTCTCTGAAGCGTAGACCAGCAGTTTGAGTCACTGGCCCTAGAACTAGAAGTGAATAGTTAAACATTCTGCTTTTAACTGTGCTTGCCTTACTGTCTCTAGGTGGGCTTAGTGTGAGTTGAAGAGCTATTTGCAAGTGGTTTAAGCAGAATACAAATACTTTCCCGAGCCTTTTATTGTTATTTTTTCCATTGTTCGCGCATTGACATTATTTTTTAATGTCTTATTTTTTCAAAGTTACTGAAAAGGCTTCCTAGTCTCTCCGTGGGCTCCTTAAATTCCACTTCCAGTGGAACCAGAGCTCAGTGTGGTCCAACAAAAGCACCAGCTGATTGCCGGGGCCCAGCATTATTGTGTTGCTGCAGTTCCCTACATGCTGGATCCCAAGAACGCGTCTCCCAGGGTACCTGGAGTCGACTTCACAAAGCAGTAATGATACAGCGACTTGCCGATTGCCATAGGGACAGGAGCAGTGCTTGCAACCAACAGATAAAAAAAAGAAAATCTCGTCTCTGCTGTTAGCAAAGCAGATGAAAAAATGCAGTACATGCAGAATAAAGGATATGTTCTCACAAAAGAAAACTATACTTAAGAGTATAACTGGCGACTGCTGGTGTCTTCCCCCCCCGCCCCGACAAAAAATTAAGCAAACACTCCATGGGTTACTTGAGATGATTAAAAAAACCCCAGCATGGTTTGTTTGAGTCAGTAAGGCAGACGTGAATCAAGTTATCTAAGATTTATTATGACACTTCAAATGACAGTAATCTGCACATCTCTGGTGACAGCCTGGGTCATTGAATGTTAGTTTGATTGAACTTAAAAGTCACATGAGATACTGCTTTTAAGGTCAGCAAATGAGATTTTGGTGTGAATGCAATATATAGTAAGAAACTATTATTAAAATCGTAACAGGCCTTCTCTACTGACAGTTTCCTGATGCGGCAGTTGGAGTGAAGTCATTCTCAGTTTTGTGATGTTTCTCTCTCTCGTCATCAGTGCATTATTCTAGTGTTTTGAAACACGCGGGTCTGGATTTTTAAAAAAATTTCTACAAAAGTCTTTTTTTTAGGATCCTCAGCTAAACAATCTCTCTGTTCTTGTTTCTCCAGGGGATGAAACAGCTCACAGCCCTCTTAGAACCAAACTTTTTGTATCCAGTAAATGCTGTGGTATAGTTAAATAAGAATACACTATACGAGGAGGAGAAAATAGTTATCTTGTGTACAAATAGCGCACCAGTTACAGCATGTGATGAAAATGAGTGCAGCATAAAGAAAACGTACAATTCTCATGTTAGAGACCTGCTGTCCATCTTTTTCCCTCACCTTGGTAAGTGCCTTGACCATTGGCCTTACAAGGGAAATTCACTCTCTCCTGATGAATCTTTTTATGAGCAAACATAAAACAGTTCAAACTTGACCTGCAGATGAGTTTGCTCTGATTGTTGGGATGGTGGCCAAGGAAATGGCAGTGTGAATCCTCTGAAGTGGAGGAGTGACCTGCATGCTCAGTGTGTCTGAACGCATTTAATGGTTGGGCACAAAGGGAAGAAGCTGCTTCTTTCTCCTCTGTTGGGGCGAAAAGAAAAAAGGAAAAAAAAAAAAAAATATGTTGTCGCCTTTTGAGAGAGAGAGAGGATCAATCCCTAAAGATACTTCAGCTCTTAATCTTCAATTTAAATCCTTAAATTCTCACGACTTTAACGGGTGTTTTAAGTGCTTAAGTAGGAATTAGGAGCCTATACGCTTTGGCCCATTGTGCCTACGTTCTCGGGGAAAATGTGAGGTGGAGGTAAATGTCTCCCTGTCAAATGGAGTGAGGCCTCTAAGCCTGGAGGAGAGGTGGGATTTGAGCTAAACCTTTGCCGTTACATTTTTTTAGTCAACTAACACGGGCAGCTTCCTGCTCAGCAGGCTCACTGATGTGAATCCCGTGCTGTGAATTGCCCTACTCTTATACGTGGACCCTGGGTATCTGCCTCGAGGTTATAGATTTTGGTCTAAGAACCAGACATCAGTATACCTTAGTGAGCTAATAATAGTTATGTGGGAGTTGTGAGCTCTAAAATAGCAGTTTGGACCCAGGCATTTGTTATGTCTACCTCTATGTTATTTGACTAAATAATATTTGGAAAGATTGTGTGCATATGAGATGAGTTGTCCTTAATAATAGACTACGGAGTAAACACTCTCAATAACTATTTAAAGATAGCACGATGTAGTGCTCCTCTTGGCCAGCTCAGCACGATGAACAAAATGTAGGCCCTAGTTTAGGAAAGTGAATAAGTACCTGTATCTTCAAAGATGAGGAAACTAAGCTGACGTGAGCCAACCCTTTTCTGAGGTATGTCACTCATTCCAGCAAAAAGAGTTTATTAACATCCGTATCAATAAATAAATTCAATAGGTGTGATTTATGTTTGTGCTCATATTATGAGCTGTTGCACAGACAATTTTCTCCACATGAGAGATGAATGTGACTTGAATAGTCCTAGCTTAAGATCTTAAATTAGGTGCACAATGTAAGATCCTGACATTCTAAAAGTTACATCATAATTTATTGTAGAATTTAGTGTAACATTTAGATCAATTTGAAGGACAGGTAGGAGACCTCCAGATTATAGTTGAGCAATGAATGACTTAGATGAATGAGTGGTGACCAATTGAAAGATTGTTCATGTGCTTACCAGTTTAATTTTTGGTGCCTGTGGTAACATCCTCGGAAAACCTTGTAACCTGCTGTCTTTACCGATATTAGTGAAAGAAGAAGGTAATAGGAAATAAGTACATCAAGAACAGGTACTTTGTGTGTGCAAAAGTTAAGGAAATGCCCCATGCAATACTTGACTACCATCCTTAATCTTTGGACTTAATTGTTCATAAAAAGTGAAGCCCCACCCAGGAAAAAAAACAACCAGTGACAGAAAAGTAGACATTTGTTTCTATGGGTGTCCTGGCATTTCTTACCTGAAAAGGCGATGTTTTAGTTACCTGCATCGATAGTATGAATGTGGGTAGATGAGTATTCTGATTGGTGGTATTAAGAGCAGCAAACAACAGAAGTAGAAGCTTGATGTTCAGATAGAAGACACTGGTCTTATGTGGTGTTATGTTAGAAAGCAAGAATTTTAATTTCATCAGACTTCTATAATATTCAGCTGTTTTATGGCTCATGCTTCGTTTACTGTCTTCATTAAAGGCTGAGTAACTTTATATCCTAACTTGAAAAAAATTCCGAAAGTAGAATTGAAAATTGTTTTGCTCAGAGTGTGTATAAGCTTGGTCGTTTGAGTTCTTTTATTTCCTTTGAGAACAGAATACTCTTTTCGTAATGCCAAGTTTCAAGAGCTGGATTTAAAAGTGCTATTCTTTACCACCTACAGAGATCCAAGGTCTTTTAGAAGTCCTTCCAGTTTTTTGCGGATCAAATGAATAGAATACTGGGGACAATTTCACAGCACAGAGTTCTTGTCTATACCGTGTTTACCCATTACAACAATGTCTAAGCGGAATCCACACCAGTACCTAAGATTTTATACCTGTTCTCACAAATTAGCACTTACTCTGCTACTTTGTGGCCTCACCTCCATAATGAGATCTGAGATTTGTGAAAATGCCAGTAGATGTTCCACCCACACATCAAATATCTCTTGCCGTTGAAGTCAGGTCCTGAGGAACTGAATACGGTTCCTTGTAATTTCTTGTAATCATTACCTCAAAAGGCTATTTGTGGATCTTCTTCAAGGATAATTTAAAGAGGGAATATTAATCAATCAATCTCATTTGTCATTTTCTTCCTATATTTTTATATCTCCACTTACACTTCTACAGGAAAAGCCAGCGTTGAAAGATAGGAAACTGGTCTGAGAGACCAGTATAGTAGATTTTGCTTGCTCAGCAATGGATTAGCTTAACTAAAACAATTCCTGACAGATACTTGCCTAACCTTGTCTTAAAAAAACCCTCTAGAGATGGAAACTCTACAGCTTCCACTTGGAAATCTGTTCCAGTGCTTTGGTGCTCTTACCGTTAGACAACCTTTTCTAACACCTAATTTAATAGGATAATTCAAAAAAAAGAAAAAACCCAAGGGTGTAGAGAGTCAGTGTTATATCTGAGAGTCCAATGAGTCAGTATCATATTGTTGCAAAATTTGGCAAGCTCCGTCATAAAAGAAGTACAAAATATAATAAATCTTTTTGCTCCCGTCAGCATTGTAGCACATCACTGAGCGTTTCCTCCAGATCTGGACACTACATATCAGATTTGGATTTACTGGGAAAAGTCCAGGGAATAAGCAGATGTTAAGCTAACATAATCTTCATTAAAAGAGCTGGTAGTGTTAAGCTATTGATGAGGAGGACACATCGTAACAATCTTCAAATACATAAAAGGGTCCTGCAAAGAATTATGAAATAGTCCTTTTTAACCCTTGTGTTTGCTGTGGTCATGTGTGCCCTGCTCCCCCCCCCCCCCNCCCCCCCCCCCCAAATAATTTATCTCATTTGTTGGTCCCACGCAGTATCAGTGTAGTTTTTTATTTCTGTGTAGGTGTATAACCTTGCCCTTTTTGAAATGCGTTCTTTTTCTAAAGAATTGTTTCCCCAATTTGTCAAGACAGCTTTGAATTCTTATGTCCACCAACATTCTTGTAATTCCTGCCAGGTTAGCGTTGCTGGCAAATTTTGCCTCTATACTCTTTATTTCATCATCTAGGTGACAGCACTGAATAACACGAGAGTCAGGACAAACTCTGTGGAAATAGTGCTTAATAATACTGAGTTTGATTAGCAAAACATACAAGCTTCACACACAGTTCAGAAGTTCTTTTAGAACACAACGTAAGTCACAAGAAATCCTTAGGGTCTTAGCTGATCTGTTGGTGTCTTGAAATGACTTTGAGGTCTTCAGTGACAAATGAAAGAGGAAGAGGGCTAAAATGTCCTGCATCCCATCATGGATAAAGTAACGTCTATGCTAGGTGTTCTGGATACTGTTCATTCTCACCTCAAAGTACAATTTGTGTTGGCGATGTTCCTTGCTGTGTAAATGCTCCAGGTGATCACTGCATCCTTTGGGAGTTACGAAGGTGGATGATCAGTCGATGTAACTGAATCATTGCTTCAGCATCTGACTCCTGTGTCCCAGTTCAGCCAGTCAAGTCAACCTCGGTTTAGCTTTTAATCTTGTGAATAGTCCCACTGGAACTACTCAGGTGCTTAAAGGTGAATACACGGTAAAGTGCTTCACCAGGCTGTACCTTTGGATTTATGACTGTTAAACACTTTGAAGATATTTCTGTTGAATGAAGATATTATCTTCAAAATATCTTCACATTTGTGGGATCGTGACTTTCTGAACTTCCGACGTTAGAAAACTCTTTTGTACGTGAAACTCTAAATAGCTTGCAACTCCTACTAGCTGCTGAAGCTTTAACTATAAAACCTCCTTTTGTAGTGGTGCAGAGAAAACTGGTGCCATCTTTATACTATGAAGAAGCTGTATCTTAATTGACTTCCTTTGTGCTCTTTCAGTCATTGTTGAATAATGTCGCATTTGTCACCAGCATTGTCACGTTTTAGCTTAAGCAAGTTCACACCTGTGGGCAGTTTGGAATTGAAAGCATTGTGTCTAAGAGGAATTCAAGTGGATTAATTATAGATACTGGTGAAGATGGCTAAAGATCCTTCTGCATATTGAAGCCTGACTGGACTGGACTGTCAGTTCTGGCTCTCGGTCTCGGAGGAAGTCCTTACAGCGGTTGCTTTGTATTTGGAGCTTCCCTGCACTGCATTGTTAAAATAAAAAACCCACCCTTACATCTTTTACATAAGCAAGCGTTGTTTACTGTAGATGCCATGCACTTTTAATATTGTGTGAGGCAGACAGCACAGTTGCCAGTGAAACAGAAGTTCAGATAACAAATATTCTCAGAGTTGGGATACACGTGGAAAAAAGTAATCTTAGCTCAGAATGCTTAAAAAGCAGTAGATGTAACTATGGCACTTTTGAGGGTTTTTTTGCACCAAGTCAGTGTTTACCATCTTGTGTGGCTTACACTTTTTCCATTTATAAATTAAATGAAAAATTCAAAGCATTGATGAGTGCTTGATTCAAGAATTGCATATTAAAATCTGGTTCAAAGAAAACATTTAACTGTCGTTTTTTGACACAGTGATAAGAGAAATCAGTCAACACGTTAATTGTATATATTAATAATCTTTCATGTATGGTACCTGTTAATAGCAACTGTCTAATAGTATGTAAAATTGTGGTTTTAAAGTATGTTGAAGACCAACGGCAAAAAAAGACCGAGAAATATTTTACCCATTGTAAGTCAATGTTATTCCTGAATGCATGGTTAGAATAAATTATTGTTTCACCTTTTCAAAACAAACAAACAGAAGACCCCTATAAAATAAAGTGGAAGATGGGGATCACTAATAATGCTTAATCTCTTGGGTTCCAATGTGTCTTTGTTATTAATGGCATCAGCCTGCGCAGTGATTCCAGGCAAGGTTTTAAAGGTAAGGTAAAAGAGGGGCAGAAGAAAAAAAGCAGCTTAATAATGTTAGCGTGACAATAAGTGAGTCTGCTAGAAACACGAAAGTTGAATGTCAGTCAGTGACATTCATAAATTGCGAGTTAAAAGCACTGGAAGCTTCTCTGCTATCAGAAGAAGAAAGTAATTGGTGTCTGCCATTGTCAGTGGTATTATTTATCTTCAGTATTTTCCCTTTTGTTGCTTGAGATGATCTGTGTAATTTCTTTCTCTCTTAGCCTTGAGAATGCAGAATAGAAGGAAAGCTGGAAAAGCAAGGGAAGGGAAGCTTTCTTAGTGTGATGTGTTTCAACCCTCTCCCCTCCTCTCCTGCCAGTGGCGGTATATAATAATATAAGTCTTCTAAAAATGGGAGTTGAGATAGAATGCACTCAAAAATAATGCATTAAGTAAAGTTAGTTTTCAGAATAACGTGAGTTTTGAATTGCTTTTTCTCAAAAGTTGACTTAATCATTATGTGCAGTCTTCTGTAGAAAAGAGCTGAGCTAATGCATGTGCATTGTTGGTCGATTCGACATCAAAATCTCTATTTCCAGTATTTTTATTTTTTCCTTTGTGAAGAAATATTCTTACATGCGCAGAGATGTATAGCCGATGTTTTTCTTTTTGTTTTCCTTCTTCTGTCCCTTGATAGTCAGATTGGGTTAGGCTAGTTCTGGGTAAAATATTTCCAAATTGCAGAAAGAAGTCTTGGTACCAGCATACATTTTTCAATTTAAGGTACATTTGCAGCTGGGAAGTGAGGCACGTGCCCCCTCCTGGCTGTGGTTTTAAGGAGTGTTAGCCTCAGTGCCTTGGCGAGAAACTGATTTTGACCATTTCATTGTGGCCCATTTTTACTCTGCTTTGAAACTGAAACGGCATCTAGTATTACTGACTTGTTTCCAGAAAGTATTGGGTTGTCCTACAGTTGTGCTCTTCTAAATGAAATCAGATACAGAAGCGGAGAATGATTGGGATACGTTTAAAGCACACGTTCTGCTGTGCTGGATAATCGCAGCTGGGCTTAGTATGGATGTTGCTGGGTAAAGAAATTGAGCTGACGGGGGCCCGATTCTGCACTCCAGTGACTCTGAAGTTACTTACCTTGTTTCAAAATAACTTTTCTGTTGCACCTTTGCAAAATTATTTTATTTCTTAAGGGAAGGAATTCTGTTTCTCAGGATGACACTGTACCCCAGGTGCTATTGTGGTTGCCATGGCAGTTTGCTAGCAAGCAACCTCTTAAATACGTTACTACTGGCAAAGAAACGGTGTCTTTTTGATCACTTTGACAGATGCTCATTTTATAGAATAATCTGCACTGAATGGTTTGATTTTTGGGATAAAATGTCCTTTTTTTTTTTCTGTAAGGTCATTACTTTTGAATAAATAAGTTTCTGAGTTAGCTTCACTTTTTTTTTTTTAATTCAATAAATATATAAAGCTCTTATCCCCTCTCCCCCAGTCTTCCTTTTTAGAAGCTGTTTTGATAACTGGTATGCAAGTGTAATTGAGCCAAGCTGGCTTCGCTTACAAAATCTTACTGGAAAAAGAATTTTCAGGCATGTGATTTGTTTCTTGAGAATACCTGCTTTGATTTTGTTTGCAATCTGTCCTTTTTTCCCTTGTTAAGTTCCGGGAATAGCCTGTGCACGCACACACACGTGCTTGGGTGTGTGTGGGGAGGCTGGGTAGGAGGACGAGTGAACTACTTGCTGTTTAATAACTGACTGGTTTTTTTTTTTTTCCCTTTTTATCTTCTGAGCTGCCTAAAAAAAAAAGTTGGTGTGGTTTGTTTTTTTTTTTTTCTTTAAAAAAAAGTGTTTTCTTCAGATGAGAGTTTTGGTTAGTACTGCCTCTTAATAAGCAAAGATGTGGGGATTTCTTTTGAAAATGAAGATATTGGTATTCTTCACACCTAAGCATTCAAGATAATGGAATTAAAAGGAAAGGACTTAAGGCTAAGCTGTACCGTTTGGCACTTGTCTGAACAAGAAGCGCTGCTTAAACTGAACAGCTAAAGATTATTGCAGAAGGTGTTGTGGCCCAGGAGCCTCTCTCTCCCTGAGACCTTGTTCCTGTGTTGCAGGGTTTTGCAAGCGGGAGGGAAGCGGTGACGGACCTGCAGCAATTTGTGAGGCTTGTGCTGGCTCATATGTGGAAAGCTAGGGAAGTGGGATGTTGTCTCTGCGCATTCTCCACATTTCTAGTCCACCTCCTGTGGGTGGGAAGGTGTTGGCATCTACTGCAAGAGTGGATTTATTATGACATATAGCATAAGTTGAAGTCACAGTCAAGCCCTTAAGCAAGGTTTGATTTAGCTGCTCACAATTTTTTTTTCTACGAAGGCTGTAGCGAAACTCACTCAGAAGGTTATTCTAATCCTGTTCTGCAATATCAAAAGAAAAGTGTAATTTAAAACAAACGACTTGCCAGCCATTGGATGCCTAGTGAGCTTGTGCTAGTCCCTGGTGCAGAGGGTCATCAAATCAAATACTGTGGCTGAATTTTTGGAGTGCTCGGGTAATTTTATGACCAATAGTAGCATTTGTAGTTATGAAAGGCAAGATAAAGATCATCAGCTCTCATGCTTCAAGGCGTAAGGTAATCACTGCGGTGTTACAGGAGGGATATTTCCCCGCTGAGCAGCATTACACAGTTGGTTATGTACATTATGAGGTGTGTTTTTTCCTTCGATCTAAACCATTAACCAAAGAGGTGACACCTGATGGGTGAACAGGTTACTAAGACAAATCTCATATTAGCCATAGAGGGGATATATGTTTCTATGTGAGAGGATTTTGCTGGCTCACATAATCCAAGCTATTGCTTACAGGAATGTTGATTCACTAAAAATCACATAAAGGTGAGGGGTTCCCATTTGGGGCTCAGTAACTCTTCAGCTGCTGTGGGATGCTTATTGTTACCATATCTATATTTACATATATGAACGGTTGTTGTTTGCTTAGTTGGTGCTCTCTCCTGCCTTACTCCGACTTGAAGCCAGCCTCAGACCACAGTCTGCAGGTATGCACTTCTTGATTTCACAGTAGCTGGCAGGTAGACACTTTGGCTCAAGAGTAAAAGCCAGATGCCGACTCTGTATGCAGTCAGTGACGGGGTTGTCAGGCACTGCTGGGTCCCATCCAAGATCTTCTCTGCCCTGATGGGTTAGACCTAGCTGCCACATGGCTATTTAATACTTTTGCATTCTGTCCGTATTTAGAGCTAGCCATGAGAAAAAGCTAGGCATAGTAAGCATATATAAAACAATAAAATACAGTTATATATATTCTCGGTCTTTGTTCAACTAGGCTGAAAGGGGCAAGATTTCCTTGCTTCTTTTCATGGTTATTGTCCCATTCCCATAATCACCTTAGAAGCCCTTTTCTGGACGCATTTGCAGGTTTTGTTTTGAAAACAGGTGATCAGGAATCTCCACGCTATTTCATATGAGATCTGACTAGTCCTGCTCTGAGTCGACTGAAAATGTCTTGCACATCCCAGAAATTCTTTAGACCTTTTTGCAGCTGCAAAACATTGGTACCTCATAATCGTTCTATTGACCAACTTTCTTCTCCTCCATTTCTTAAAGTTGATGAACCTGCAGTTTAAAACAGAAATCCTTGTCATTAGTTTGTCTTGTCATGACGTTGCATTTTTTGCTTTTACATTTCATTCCATTCAGTTTTCTAGCTCACAAGGTCCTCTCGTTCTTCCTGTGTGATGATCTTGTCCTCTTCCGTGCTGGTAACTGTGTCATCTTTGTATTTCTTAATCTAGTCCTCGAACCAAGGTTGCTATTGAATATATTAAGCAGGATCAATCTTACTAAGAAAACACATTATTTTTTCTGAGGTGATCTACTAGTAATGAGAACATATTTTATTTTCTCCCACTTCAAGTCTACCTCCACGCACTCAATTACTGCCTCTTCCAAAGTCTGCAGTATTCAGTGTCAAAATCACATGAATATCTATTTATTACTTCTCTTTCTTGGAATGCAGGTCCCATATTTAGTGTTATTTTTGCTTTAGCAATGATGATCTGGGATGCAAAACGAACAAAGTTTTCAGGTAAAGGCTTGTGAAGCTAACTGGTATAAATGGGAAAACTGTAGTTCCCATTAGTTTATAGGTTTCGTTAAAAAACTTGCTACTGAATTTGTATTTTCATCTTCTGTTTTTTTCAGTATGCTGGAAATGCTCCTGTCTGTGTCATCATTCTTATGAGAAACTGGGATATTTGCCCAGGTTTGAGGCTACACAGAGTTAGTTTCTCATTGAATCCATATGACAATAAGAGAATCCATAACTAGTCATTCTCTTTATTTTCCTCATTCTCTTCTGCTTAGGTGAAAAAGAGCCTTTCACTGTTCATTCTGTTTTCCTTTGAAAGATTGAGCTCAGGTACTATTTTTACCATGTGGCTAACTTAGGAGACATGTCTTACCTTGTTAATCAATCCCTCTTTCTCATCCTTGTAAATTTTTTGCTTACTCCTGGTATCTTCTTTGAAGTGCTTTTCATCCTTGCTGTGTTTTTCTCATTTCCATTCCAAACAGTTTCAACCTTTTATTAAAGTTATTTCTCTATATTTTTGAGCTCAATGCAGTCCAATGAGTTGTGTTACCTTTCCTAGGCACTCGGAGTTGGCCCTGCTAAATCCCCAACCTTCTTTGTAGACTTATTTTTATATATCAATTAACTCATCAAAAGACAAGTCAGTACCACAATCATCTGACCTGTTTCTTTCTTTAGCCAGCTCTTCTGTAGGATTATTGCTGCTTTTAAATTCTTCACCCCTGATGTTGTCCCTAGTGAGGCTCAGCTGTAATTAGAGGTAAAGAACAAGCCTGAAAAATTCACATTGTGGCTAAAAAAATGGCAAACTGTCACGAAAAAAATTACAAAAAAAAAAATAGAAGATGTTTTCAGTCTATTCTGGTCTTTTGATTTACGCTTAGTCAGTAGGGTGTGATGACAGGATTACTCCCACCTTCATATGCATATAGTTTTCTGTTTTCTACTCTTAGTTTCTGGAGTTACATCTTTTAATAAGGTATTTTATTTGATTTAAAACTGTCTTCATTTTAGTTTCAGATTTATAACTGTAGTTAATCAAATTCTATTGCACCTTAATTCCCTTTGAAATAGTTTTTATTAATGGGGTTATGAATTTTTAATATTTGGGCATTCGGAAGAACCTCTGACCCACCGGTAGTTTTAAAGGAAAACATTATCTGGAGAGCGGGCATACTTTTTAGTACTAAGCCACATAATTAAAAATGAGATAACAAGTGAAGTGAGAACAAATGGTATACAGATGTATTTTATGCACTTTTAGAAGCAGAAAAAAAATTATAATGGGGTCTTTCTGTCTAATTATTGTATCCACAAGCAAATTATTTCACTTGTTGCTACAGTTCTCTCACTTCTGTGGAAGACCATGGCTAGTCAGGAGTGTAACAACTCTGTGGCTGTGCTGCATCATTCTTTTTGTTTCCTATTGTAAAACACGCCAAACCCCACTGAAATCGCAGTTTGAGAATTAGATGTAAATTGCTGTAATAGAAGTATGGCAAAAGAAAAGAGACCTATTGGTTCTTATTAACTTTTGAAATTAGTTGCCTGGCTAAGGGAGCTCATTCCGAGAACCGGAACAGCTCCTTTTCACATGGGGCAGGCATTGCATGCTGGTGATTCAACATACGGTTTCATTCAAGATCCATTCTACCCAGTATTTTGGATGTTTTCCATGTAAATTCTGGCTCAGACTTTCCTGACTGAGATTGTGAAATCTGACAACTTCATAGGCATATGCGCAAAGGCTTTTTGTATGTAAATTTGCCATAGCCTTTCTGCTTAAACTGTTTTTTGAAGGTTGAGTTAGTGACAAGCTCTAGATCTTAAAATATATTTCTAAATGAAATACACGAGGAAGTAAGTGTTCGAGAGAAATACCTGGTGGCAGAAATTGCTCAGGTGTCCTAGATTTAGCCTACTCAAGGGAATTTAAACATTCAGATTTTAGGCATTAGATTTATAGAATGCCTTACATTTTTAAGCAATGTTCATATCCATAGATTGGACTAGAAAGAGAAGAATATAGGGGCAAGATTACCCTTGAGGACAGGCTCAGGTTGAAGGGAAGAAGGGAACAATTCAAAATTCATAAAAGAATCGTCTTTAAGAGAAATCATTGTCAAAATTAGTAAACACCACTAATGTAGCAAGCAATGTAATGCCCGGGATGGAGGGATCAGAGAGACTAGAATGCTGAGGGAGCCTGTGGGCTCAAAAAACCCCAAGTCGTCTGCTCTTGGGAGAAGAATAATAACTAAAAGGCACCCCAAATAATGTGTGCTTTTAAAAGGTGTCATGAGAAGGCCAAACTCCCAGTTCTTCTAGGAATGATCATCGCAAATTTTTTTTAGTATCTGAATTACTTTTGTTTACTTGTATAAAACCCATTGTGACTCCTTAGATTTGCATAGGCATTGATATATCTGAAATAGGTCTCAGAAAATGTATCTGAAGTTACTACTCAAAGTTATTCTACAGAATCAGTAGCAAGTGTTTCACCTCTTTATAGAGTAATTATCAAGTATTAAAATGTTAAGAAATATATAGAAATAGGGTGAAGAATTGCAGATGTTTGGGGAGTGTTGTAAAACAAACAAAGAAAATCCCGAGAGAGTAAACTCATCACCCCAAACAGGAAGACCTTTTCATATTGCCTCTATTTATGCTTCTCCAAACTGTGGTTGGGATGGTGGGAGAGACCCTCGTTCAAGCCTCTTCTCATCCTCTTCTCTGTGTGGCACTTGTTTCCTTGCAAGGCCGAAAGACATTATTTCAGAACTGTTACACTCTCCAAAAGGTAGTTTATTTGTATTACTGAGCTCTGCTTTCTTAATTTGTTCTAAATTCATGAACGATTACTGGTAAGCTGAAACTGTATTTTTGACACGTGACCCATTTACTAAAAATAAAAATAAGTCATCCAGCCCTGCTAAATACCTCCTCAAAACCTAATAAATAATTTCTAGTATTGGTCGTCCTTGCTTTTTTTCGATTTATAAGAGATTAGTTCAGGCTCTGTGAATTCTGTGTTCCTGAAAAGCTGCCTATACTGCATTACCTGTACAGACAGACCATATTTATCCTCTGCTTGTTCTTGTACCAAATCTATCTGCTTCCGTTCCTCAAGGAGAAACTCCAGGTTGTGTGTGTGGTCTTTGGAAAGCTCCCTAAAATACATAGGAGTCTGAAAATGACTGACAATCTCTCTGTTCCTAACAATACAAACTGGGGATATCGAGTTGGTAGGGAATAAATATTATACTTTTTCATTGTGTCTGTATTTAGTCTGTAGCTTTTTTTTTTTTTTTTTTTTTTTTTTTTTTTTTTTTTTAAAATGGGTACTTTTGGCATAACTAGCTAGTAAGGAGAAATAGGTCTAGTTATAATGATCATTTCATACTTACCACAGCTATAATGGTACACACTATACTGTACTGTGAACCTTACGACCCCTGAAATAAGCTATGGAAATATACAGTTGGAGAAATAAAGCAAGATATTGCTACTGTATTGCAGTAAGTGTCACTGTAATATGTGAATAGTGGCATTTATTTAAAAAAAAAAAAGTAGCCTCATTAGAATCCAAGAGAAAAATCTGCATTTTAAACGCACATGGCTATTGTCTCAAAAATTTGAGAACTTGCCAGCTGTGAAGAGAAAAATCCAGCCCCCTCCAAGTCTGTCTTTGCTCACTGAGAAAAAGCAAGAATGACAGTGAGTGAGTGTGAAGGACCAGACAATGTTGAATCTTTTAGTCTTGACTTCCCTCTTTTTCTGTAAAATGAGCAGGTTTTCTTCTTTCAGAGGCATGAGGGGAAAAGGGCATCTGAACACTGAGGCAAATATACTTTACCAAAGTTCATCGTGTGTGATACAGTTTCACAGTATAAAAACCATTTCTTGATGTGCTCTCAGAAGTTGTCACTTCCTCTGAGACTGCAGATAGTGTATCTCTCTGAGCTCCAGGTTTGAGACACAGGGATTATTAAAGACTGATTTTAAAACCACTTTTACAAGCCATGATGATAGTCTAGGCTGTTGTCAGAAATCAGGGAAACTTAAGGACTGATTTCTGAAGTGACCGTATGATCATGTGTAGGTCGCCTATTCTTTCTGTCAAATTTGGAAGGAGTTCGGCTAACTTTCTCCTGAATTGTGTGAGACACCACGTTGACTTGGGCTGTTCCTGGTGGTTTGTTTGCAAAGGAAGCTGATGGTCTTGCAGCCTCCTGCCATGGTGACCCCAGTGCCCTTCAATGCTGGGAAAATAAAGATGGGGCTGATGAGGCGAGGAGTGAGAAAAGGCAGATGTTGCCATGTTCCTCCTCTCCTTTCAGGCTGAGCAGAATACACAGCCAACTTCTGCTGGTGAAGCCTGCTGAGTTCAGACTCGGCCTGTGACCACGTGTCTGGCAGTCTAGGCGCCCTGTGAAATCCATATCTAGGAGGGCCTCTCCTTTGTGAATCACAGAAGACTTCTGCACAAAAACTTTTGTTACAATTTGCAAGGCTGAAACGTATTGAAGTGGTATATGATCCTGTGCCTGTGCAATGCGGTGACCGAGCTGGGAAGCAGTGGCAGTCAAATTGACAGCTCTCTTATTTCCTGTGGGAACGTGGTCGTTGACTTGCGTGGTTTTCTTAGCACACTGTCGTCTTATGTTCCCTTGCTTTTTGCTATAAGCCTTTGCTGTTTGGGGCAAACAGTGGGCTCGTAGCAGAGAACCAAATAATCTTTGAATTGTGTAATTTTTCTCTCTAAAAATGCAATGAGATGATTTTATGTTTAATAGTATAAATAAGATGTCAAAACCCAGACTGTGGACCCCAGGACTTTCCTTTTTGTGTATAATACGCTGCAGAGGATCGTTGCCCAGGTACAATGCCGGGCTGACATCTATAGTTGGATGGATAGTCTAGGTCCAGCTGGATGGAAGATGCCAAGCTGGAGAGCCTGTCCCTTTCTGAAGGAGATCATAGCTTTGGTCTGCAGCCATCTGTGTAGCCTTGCCGTGGCAGGCTTGATTTCCTTGCCCCTTGCTCTTCTTTTTACCTGCATAGACAAAACGGCTTACAATTATCTCCGCTGAAATTAATAGAATTATATCTGTCCAAAAATGCTTTTGAGTTCAGAAATTGTATTCTGTGCTTTATGGGTAATTCAGAAGTCTAGTAGTCAGAGAGACTATTGTTTTAAGCCACAGTACCTGTTTCTTCATACTGTACGTCAGCTTGCATCAATAGCTATTGTTAAACCAGTTCCTTTATGCCTTCAAGATATTTGGGTCTTTTGGGTTGGTTGTAAGACATCAACTATTAGTATTTATTTATACGGATGCTAGATAAAATGGCCTGTTAAAGTAAGATTGATAAATTGCAACACTGCAAAAATACAGACTGGTGAGATTTGTACTGAAAAGTAGGACCAGTTTTCCCAAGTTTTCCCATCAGAGAAAAGAGCAAGACAACAACAACAACAACAAAAAAAAGTGTGGGGGGGAACAGTGATTGAGAGGTGCTATGAGTAGAGAAAGAATTTATTTTTTCAAGGTAGCAATAAGTTCGCTATACCTAAGGGAAATTTGGTAAGGAATATGATTCACTTTGGTCACCTCGGAAACAAGCTGTTCATCTGCCAGTAGATATTTGAATTATTATTCAAATATTTTATTATTGTTATATCAACAGCATGGCTAATCAGGTGTTTTAATGCATAATACTGCAACAAATTAATTTACTGACATAGAACCAGCTATGGATTTTAGCATATGGGTAATAATACCCTGGATGTGCTCTTAGTATTTACTAGCCAAGTCTTAAAAACTCCCCGTGACTGAATGAAGATGGATACTTTTGAATTTTTACCTACTTTGTGTTAGCACTTATCTTTTGTTACTGATTCCTGAACAAATTGCAGTATGAGATGTTCCTTTAATTATATGCCTGTGCTTAGGATGCCCAGATAGAGACTTCAGGGTTTTAAAGTGTGAAAGGATGCCGTTGTTGAAGACGAACGCAGCATGCACAGGGAACTGAGGATTGTTTTAATTCACATATATATGAATATGTGTGTGTACACCGATTTTCTTAAATAGTACAGATGCCAGCTGTCTAGTTTTTTTGTCAGCTGAAGGTTTGACGTGCAGACATTCTAGTGCACCTCAGGAGCTGAGTCTTGTCCTTGATCCAAAGAGAACATCCTCTACCCAGTATCCTTGGCATGATGTGTCTTCCTTGTGTTTTAGGTAATAGCAGATTTACGGGGGATTTATCAGAGTAGAAGAATCTAGTACCTGGTGGGAAAACAGCAAGAAGATTTGTATGACCTAGAATCAGTGCAAATTCTATGCTATGTAATTGTATCTATAAGAAATTTGTATCAGTCTTCCTTTGGTTAGGAGGTCTTTATGCCACTGTGCAAACCTCAAAATAATTTAACCACAGTGATTTCACTATTCCTGTGTAATTTTTTTCCCTTCATGTTTCCTCTAAAACTGTTTTAACAGAATCTGGTTCTGGGATAATTTTCCAAGGTCAAAGCAGCATATGATTTTACCCTTCCAAAACCTTTGTGAAGATTCAGAAGCAGAGTTCAGAGCAAGTGACACATTGAGGCAAATGGCATGCGCAGTTAGACAATTTAAAAATAATAAATAGAAGGCTATTCAGAAAGGACTGTAAAAATGATGAAGGGGTTGTAGGAACTGATTTATGAGGCAAGACCAGAAGTTAGATACGTATAGTTTGGTTGAAGGGATAGAAGGAACATAACTGTCTTGAAGTATGTGCATGAACAGTCAAAGAGCAGCTTTTCGTGAATTCAGGATTGTGGGCTAGACAAAAGAAGTGTTTTAGGGCTGCCAAGATAATGAGAAGGTAGAACTAAAGAACAAAGTTGTTAAGGTTTCTGAAAAAGTGGAGGGTAAATAGAAACTGATTGTTAAGGAGAAATTTCTATATATTCAGCTTTGTTAGACCATAGGATTGATCAGTCTATTGTGTCGCTACATTATTTCACTTACTTATATTTGGGTTTGTGAAAGCGCTACAAGAGGACAAGAAGCTGTTCTTTATTGGAAGAAGGTGGATGACAAAAAGAAAAAGTCTTTTTTTGTCTTGAATATCAATGTTTTGTGAGAAAGCAGCATGTGCTCTGATTACAAATCTTGTTATTGTACATTACTAATTTTTCCTTGACATTTATTATACTCAGAAATACGGATGCAGGCTAGATACAGTAGTCACACCTTTCATTTGATTTAATAGAATGTCAAGTGAATTGCCTCAAAAAGTCTGGCAGTTGTGTTAAGTGATGGTTTTATGACTCAATAGGGTTTCAGTACATCACTCACCTTAATGAAAAACAATGCCTAACTAATTAAACAGCATATATCAGCTATTAAAATTACAGTTATTAGCATCATTCTTATAGGACTTAAATAGAGTGGAAACTTGAAAAATCTTGATTTTGCCTTTCTGTCTTAAATGGGTCTCTGGTTCTTCATTCTTTAGTACTTAGGAGATACCAAACGTGGTGATATAATTGCTTAGATTACTTTTTCACAGGCTAAAGGAAATAAAATTCTTAGTTTAAAATGATAAATAAATGAAGTGGGTTGACCCTGGCTAGCCGCCAGGTGCCCACCAAGCTGCTCTATCACTCCCCCTCCTCAGCAAGACCCAGGGAGAAAACACAAGGAAAAGCTTGTGGGTGAAGATAAAGGCAGGGAGATAACTTAACAATTACCACTGTGGGCAAAACAGACTCAATTTGAGGAAATTAATTTAGTTTGTTGCCGATCAAATCAGAGTGGGGTAATGAGAAACAAGAGCAAATCTAAAAAACACCTTTCCCCCAGCCCTCCCTTCTTCCTGGGCTCGACTTCACTCCCGATTTTCTTTACCTCCTCCACCCGAGCAGCACAGGGGACGGGCAATGGGGGTTACGGTCAGTTCATAATGCATTGTCTCTGACACTCCTTCCTCACGCTTTTCCACTGATTCAGCGTGGGGTCCCTCCCACGGGAGACAGTCCTTCATAAACTTCTCCAATGTGGGTCCTTCTCACGGGCTGCAGTTCTTAATGAACTGCTCCAGTGTGGACCCTTTCCACGGGGTCCTTCAGGCACAGACTGCTCCGGTGTGGGTCCCCCATGGGCCACAGGTCCTGCCAGACAACCAGATCCCAGTACGGGCTCCTTCCCATGGCGCCGCAGTTCCTGCCAGGAGCTTGCTCCAGTGCGGGCTGTCCACAGGCTCACAGCTTCCTTCAGGGCACGTCCACCTGCTCTGGTGTGGCGTCCTCCATGGGCTGCAGGTGGATATCTGCTCCACTGTGGGCCTCTATGGGCTGCAGGGGAACAACCTGCGTGAACCATGGTCTTCACCACGGGCTGCAGGGGAACCTCTGCTCTGGCACCTGGAGCACCTCCTCCCCCTCCTTCTTCGCAGACCTTAGTGTCTGCATCATTGTTCCTCTTGCGTATTCTCACTCCTCTCTCCCAGCTGCTGTTGCACAGCATTTTTTCCTCTTTATTAAATATGTTATCACAGAGGTGCTACCGATGTCACTGATTGGCTCAGCTTTGATCAATGGTGGGGTCTGTCTTGGAACTGGCTGGCATTGCTCTGGCATACGTGGGGGCGGCTTCTGGCACCTTCTCACAGAAGCCATGCCTGCAGCCCTCCTGCTGCCAGAACCTTGCCATGCAAACCCAATACAGTAAAATAAGAGAGTTTCTTTTCTGCATGAAGTCACGTGGTCTAAGTGATCATGACATAACTTCTGAAATTGTTCTCTTTCTACACTTTCTCAGCAGGAGCAGCCATTCTAATTATGGTTTTGAGGAGGAAAAACACCCTTGGAGCGTGATGCAAGGGCTTTAACTGTTGTGGAAATGGAATATTTTGTTTGTCTCCTTTCAGTTATACAGCCATCTCAGTCTTTTTTTACAGCCCATCACCATGAGCTTTAACCTTTGTTCCCTAACTGTTTTCACATATGTACTCCTTGGACTTGTTATCCTAATGTATAGACTCTTACTTTCCTCTCTAGCTCAGTTTCGTGTCTTTTTTTTTGTCTTTTCCCAAACATTAAGGAAATTTTGCTTTTTTTTTGGTGAACATGTTACTCTGAACCTATTTTGAGATGCTCCCTCTGTCTTCCATCAAAGGGCACACATTAAGGATGGAAATACAGACAGAGGCTTCTCCCTTCACTCCTCTTTACACCAATCCTAAAAGTGCTGTTATTCCTCTCGTGAGTAAAGAGGAGGTTTCCATGGTCTTTGTCTTCACCTTCATGGAGGCGATTCTGTGCTGCTATGTGGGGATACATGTGTGTTAGAAGTTGGCCTCTACTCCTGTGCCTGCCTTTCTGCTCAGTTTTTGCTAGATGCCGGTGAATTAACTAGCTGTCAGTCTGTCTACCCTTTTACTGAAAGCTCATTGCAAGTATAGGTTCTCCTGTAGACCGGCTGGTAAGAGACTTTTTTTTTGATGGCCGTTGCCCTAGCAATAGCAGGTAGGCAAGACAACAGTTTAGGAAAGCAAAGGATACCCAGGATAGGGACATGTGAACAGAGCACAGGTTAATGGAACAGCGTACCTTGATCCAGGAACTTGCTTAGGTAAGAAGTGTGGGGTTTTTAGCTCTCTTTGCTGTTCTTGGCAGCTACAAGTCAGTATTCTCTATTATATGCCGGTATAGACATGTTGATTTTCACTGATGTGAGCTTTGTGTTCTCAGAATTTTTTCAATATAACAAAAATGAGAAATAGCTTGTCTAGTTCTGCTGTCTTTATTTTTTTGGTAGTTTATTTACACCTAATGTAGAAAGACCAATGAAATCAGGCTAGAATTTTGCTTCTTGAGAGATGGTGAAAATGCATTTTAGATATCTATAGAAGTCTCCATTGTTCTATTGATAGTGGAAGCTCACATTGTTTTCATAATGGTTCTCTCCAGGGACAAAAACCACGAAGCTTTCGTCAACGGCAATGTAAGAGTTACTATTTTGCTTTTAAATAAAACTTAATCTAACTTAAAAAATTGAGACAGCACAGCATTTGAAACCAGAAACGCTGGCTCAACTCTCCTGTTCTTTCTCCTCGTTCAGTGTGAGACCTCTGTTGATTCACCTCCCTCTGCAGCGTGCAAATACGTGTAGACACACACATAGAATCATCTAGGTTGGAAGGGACCTTTAAGATCATCGAGTCCAACCATCAGCCTAACACTGCCAAACCCACCAGTAAACCGTGTCCCTCAGCACCACGTCTACCCATCTTTTCAATACCTCCAGGGATGGCGATTCCGCCACTTCCCTGGGCAGCCTGTTCCAATGCTTGGTAACCCACACGTGCGTATACACATGCTGTTCAGTAGGTTGGTTCAGAGCCCATTGAACTCATAGCATCTTTCTCTTAGCTTCCACAAGGTGTACTTCAACCTGCTGTATGCTCCTGCGACTGCCCTCCTGGACAGTCCTGTATTTCACAGAGAATTTTACTGGATTTGGAGAGAACTGCTTATAGTTGGTAAAAGCCTGTCTTGGTCATGCTAGAATTGGGATTTATTGCTGATAACGTGCTCTGAAATGTACATAATGGTGCTGGTAATAAAATAGTAATTTAGTATCACGAATAACACCATAATACTGCCTTTGTTCCTAACCTCCACTCCCAAAGGTCAGGGTGCTGTGTACTGCAAATTAAAATCCTGCTTCTGGAGGAGCCTCAGAAAGCTTGTTTGCAGTTTGGCCCTGTTCAGGAGGGCACCTGCCCATTCGAGACCTTGCATTAAAAACATCAACCAAACAACAAACATCCTCGCAGTTATCTTTCATGGCTGGGGAGGGTTGGGTCAGCATCTCTCCGCTCCCTGCTTTCTTTGTGTTCTGACCAATGGTCTTGGTGGAACCTGAGGGAATCTGTGTGAAGGAATTCCTCAGGAACTGGTACTGCTAAAGCAAATGTGCGTAAAAGCATCGTTGACTCACTGTGGTGACAGTGGATATAGTCATTCGGATGCAGAGTTACTAGAAATGAAACAGTAACGACGTGAGTATCCCAATTTCATTTTTTTTACCTGCAGCTGAGCTTTGACTACGTTACCAAAGAGGAAAGCATGAAATCACCAGTTCAATTTCATAGCCAAAAGCAAAGCAATTGAAATAAAGTTTCATACTAAGTGTTGAGGCAGCAATTAGGGTTGCAGGTAAAGAATATTTGTTATGATCATCTGTTGGTTTCCCCGCCGCCCTCTTTCTACTGTTCCCGTTGTTTAGCTCACCTCAGGTTATGCGAAAAGAATGCAGTATTGTTGCCTCTTTCAGTAACTAGTGCTATAAATCACACCTGATTACCATATTTGCTCAGATGAGAAATACATCTTGCACTTTTCAGTTATGTCAATTAAGGTTATGTTTGTAGGGAAAAATATTTATAATACCTAAAATTAAGGGTTTTTCTCTGCTGCTGTTTGCTTATTTATTTATTTTTACATTATAGATTAAATTAAATTTTAAAAGGCACAAACAATAAGGCTAGATTGTGTAGCAAGGCCGTAGAATAAAGAAAAGTGTTTAGCATGGCTTAGGGGGATGCTAGGCAAGGAACTGTTTCGCAATGATCTATAATTTTCTTATCTGAATAAGATATTTGGCTCTAACCCTCTGTGGAACCTGATTAACAGGGAGTAGTCTGGACCCATGAAAATAAATCCTCTATCATGTTAAACCACCTGGTTTGACTTGTGTGGCATTGGAAGAGGTGCAGTTTCCAACTTAGCAATGGTGATGAGTCTGCCGCTTTAAGTTCAATATTTCCACATGGATTTTTCAGCAGAGTTGGACAGAGGAACAAGATGTGATGGAAACAGATGAATAATGAATGATTGAAAAGTTGTTAAGAGAGAACATTTAGGAAAATGCAAATAGTGTTGTGAAGACCGTAAATTGAGAAGATAGGGCACAGTGAGTGTTTACCAATGTGGGGCAATATTTTTCCATTACCTGTGTGCTGCTTTTGCACTGCACAAATGGTCATTGAGTGAACAAAATACTTTAGTGTGAAAATGATGGAGTATTAATTTTGTATGATTTTTTGCTACTAACTTATCACATCTTATTTATTGTAACAGTATATATTAAAAGTCATTATAAAATGCAAGACCAGTAGTTTTCCAGGGACTATACTTTTTTTAGACGTGCTAAAGATGCCACCCCCAAATCCCCCTCCCCTACAGTTTTCATCAGCATTTAATTTTTCAGAGAGATACAGTGTCCTTCAAAATGCCACAGTAAAAGGTTGCCGTGGGCACAGGGATTCTAGATCAATTATATGGGTAGCCTTCTACAATTTATCATTTGAAGATAGCATCTGTGTGGATTTGAAAGAGTAAGCCAGTCAATATCGCAGGACGTAGATAGAAGGAGACAAACTGGATAAGAGTATTAGGGATAAAAATAGAACAGTGAAGCAAAAATTGTGGACAACGGTATAAGACAAGTGCTGATGGAACCAGGTATTTAATGTAATTGCTCTCGGTATAGTGGCATGAAGAAAGAATTGTTCATTTTGATACAGTAATCCATTGTTCACCCTTAACCATTAGTAAAATCAGATAGAAGGGATTGAAAGGGTAAGATGTTAGCTGAATGAAAATGGATATAGTTATTTCAATGTATCATATTGCTTGGCTAATGTAGGTGAATGGAAGATTAGAGAACAACGCTCCCCTCGCCTCTCCCCTTCCCCTGTTCCTTCCCGTATAAGCATCCCCTGGTATCTCTAAGAATGTTTGGAAAGATTAAAACATAACACTAAGTAAGGAGGTGGATCTATTACAGGAATCTGACATTCCTTTTCCAACAGCAGTATTTATTTCATCCGTGCTTACTGAGATCCAATAGGAGTTTCTTTCGTAAGTGAAATCCAAGTGGAAGCAAGCAGGGCTTTGGGAATACATTTATGTAATCAGTAAGCAAGAAGCAGTCTTTGCAGGAAACAGCTATTTTTTTAAGAATGAGGTGATTATATTGCATTGTTTCCTAATGGGCTGTAATATATTTGGGAACAGTAGTAGCATAACCTTTTATTTGGCGTAGACTTATGTAATGGTAACTCTTACAGCCAAGCATGAAGTAGTTAGATTTAGAAGGAAATCTCGTGCATTAAGAGCCTTTGAAGAAGAGAAATGGGTGAAAGAGTGGTACTAAATACTAAGGAAGAGTAGACCAGTTAGATTTACTATATATAACTCTTCCTTCTCCTGTCCCTGTAGTAATTGGTTGAGGTTTCTGTCATGGGTTCTAGCCAGCGGAACGCGGTTAACTCCCTCTGTCTCTCGGATAGGCAAATTGCATTGCACTGGTGATCACTGTGTATGTAAGGGAGTAGACTTTACAGATATTCACATTTTTGTTGGTCTGTATGGATTCAATGGAGGAGCATGGTGCAGATCAGACCCTTGTCATCATACTCAGGGGTTTAGCGAGGGAGTAATGGAGAACAGTGTCAAATTGCTGATTCCAAACTCGAAAGCTCGCAGTTGCCTGGAGATGTGCTGTGCTGACAGACTGTGACGGTATAGCTCAGAATTTATGGTTTGGCTTACCCAGTCGTCTTTGGTGGCAAGAATTTGTCCCGCCTTGTGACGAGCCTCATTTTTTCCACCATGTTCTTCTCAACAGGTAGGAGATTCCCCAAACATCTCTCGCTTCAGGGAAAGATATATAGGATGCCTAGGAAGGAATCTCATCATTTTTTTCAGTCTGCTGCAGGATGGCAAGAGCCAGGCACTTTTCACGTTTTGTGTACTGTTTCATTTCTGATGAACTGTCAAACATGATTACTGTGGTGAAGTTAAGCAATATTCTCTTCATTGGGATACATGTCGCTATACCCATGCAGGCATTTAGTACATTTCCAAGGATGAACGTTGGGTACCCCAGTGTTTTACTTATAATATCTGTAGGAATTTTTATTTATTCCAGAACTAGCATTTGGAGTGACGCTTTAAGAAAACTTCTATTCTGAGAAAGGTAGCATGTACAAATACGATTATTTCCTAACTTTGAATAAGTATGGGTGATAGATGAAAGAATTTATAATGTGAACTACTGAACATACCACCTCAAAGAAAATAAAGAACAGTTTTTGAGCTGTTTTTAAGACAAGACAAATATGAAAGAACAAGATGTCGGCATCATGGGACTTACAGCCACATGGACTTATCCCTACTTTCACATTTTTATAAGAGAAGATTTCAAAATGCATCGTATTTGAATTGCATCCTTTTTCTGAGTTTATCGTTTGTCTTTCTCTGAATTTAACTCTTACCTATTGCAGTGTCCTTGGCAATATTGTCAAGAATATTACTCTGACTATAGACAGAGATGGCACAGATACCTGCTGGTTCGTTACGTAGTCTTGTTCTCAAGGGATACAGCGATAGTTCTGTAACCCGTAAAACCCCCTGTGTACTCTCAACCGAAGAGTGGACGGCTTCTCCTGCAGGCTGCTCCGGCAAAGTTCTGAGAGTCAACGATTCCTGTAGTGCCAGTACCAGGTTATTTGAGATTAATTCCATTTTAGTTGAAGTGGTCTCATTACAGTCATCAGCAGTCACATCTTACTCTTTACTCTTCAGAGGGCTTAATACAGCTCAAGAGGACATAAAAGTGTTCTTTGCGTTTTTCTGATAGACATCAGGTCATTTCCCTGAAATATAGAATTCTTTCTTGAAGTAGCTGCTGGTATTCCTGACTGTGTTAAAACATGTGGAGCTGACGAAGAACCTCTCTGCCGTAACGTCTATGAGACAGAATCCACGAATCCCTTAAAGCAGAGTGACCTCACAGACATTGATCTGCTTTGATTGAGTCCAAGAGGCCAGAGAGCAGCTGGAGAGCAGAGACGGTGGCACTGTCTTTATACCCACTCAGGCACACTGCTTTTAGCCTGTTCTACTGTGCGTTCTCCAGACAAATATCAGCGTATTTTCAAAGAATAATTAGAAAGAAAAAAATAAAAGGCTTGAATAATCCCAGATGAAGCAATCTGGTTTTCAGTTAAGTTCTAAACATCACAGCGGGTGCTATTATACAAGAAGAATCTTGAGTTGTTTTTGCTAGTTGGTTTGGTTTGTTTGAGCAAATGACTGAGCTGCTGCCGTTAGCCAAAACCTGTTCCCCCAAATGTTTCATTCTGCTTTTTGTGATTATTTTTAATCTATGTTCTCTAAGCTGCATTATCATATGTGAATTCTGGCTGCATATTTTTTAGAATAACTTATTTGCAACTGTCAGAGATACCTTATGAATAAGTTATCAACCATCCCTAAGAGCTAGAGCTGCAAACATTAAAAAAAAAAAGAAAGTAATATTTATAAGTCTGTGAACATTTTCTATTAATGTATTTATCAAATGAATGCAGTCATTCACTTAGGGTTAAGAAAACAGCTCCTTTCTGTTAAAAACAACAGCACATTACTTGTATTTTCTTTAATACTAACACATCAGTGGCAGCTTTCTAACTGATTTAAACTGTCTTTTATGAAAAGTTCAATTTAAATAAACTGTTTTTATCCTAAGAGTTCTCAAGGCTTTTGAGGACCATCCCCCCAAACCAACAACGCAGACACTGTATAATGCATCGTAAATTGCCAGCGTGATGATGGAAAGCACAAGGGAGAGTGGAACTGCAAATTTTTAGTTTTTCTTGGAGAGGAGCAGAATTTAGTAGGACAATAAAAGGAAGATCTTAGAGGGATGCTAGATAGCCTGGACAGCAAGCTTTTAAGTCTGGTGCCGTCTTTCATGATAGGACTGTGATATTTTGAGGAGTGATGAGCAAAATGACTGTAGCTGAAATATCCTGGCTCCAAAGAGTGGAGACTCAGGTTATGAAAAGCTCTATTTTTTTATTTTCATTTTTTAAGGCAAAATCATGACATAAAGACACTAATGGATTGTGTAGTATTGTAAGCATTAACAAGGATGTAGAAGAGGAGCTCATCTCGTGCCTAGACAATATTTCGATGTCTAAGGCTGAATTTCACCAGAGCGGGTTTTTAGGAGACATCCGCTTTCCTGTATGACTGCTGGGTGGACCGTTTATTAATGTAGCTGAGAAATAGGTAGCAAAGGAGCGCTGATGTTGTGATCTTTGTTTGGGAATGACCAGTTGTTCCATGGAGAGCGATTGGTAAAAGAATTTAAGCCTAACAGTATTGAAATAAAGAGGAGGAAGGTAACCTCACTTGAATTTTTATTTTTGTCCTTCTCGGGTATGTTACATTAGTTCAGAGCTGGTCTGCACTGGAAAGTATGACTGTTTAAGTGTGATTTGTGTGTGAGTGTGTGTTTTTAAATATTTATTTTTTTGTTTGCTTAACCAGTTGTCATCACTGGAGGGGCAGTTAAATTGACAGAAAGCAGATTTGAAATATTGATACTCTTGTCCTGCTCGTAAAGCAGGTATATCGGTGTAAAGCACTTTTATGCTGTGCCCAGGGGAAGAGGCTGCACCGTTTTAATGACGCTCTAAAAGTCAAAGCGATAGTACTTCCTGATGTTATTATATTGATAGTTATTTTATTACTTATGGATTCCCAGGTGATGCTACACCAGCCCTAATTTATGAAGGCAATTTTAGCTACTTAGTTACTTAACGACATTAGGGTGATGTTTCTCAGACTTATGGAAAGGGAAATTTTCCTTTGGTTTATCTGCTTTTGTTTTGGGTTGTTTCCCTGCCTCTGACTGGGCAGCAGCTCCGTCCCTCAAAGTCAGAGGAATGGCGAGGGTCACCTGTGCGTGCACTGCTGCTCTGCCTTGGAGGAGATGAATTGCTATCAAGGAGTCCAAGTTGGTAAACAGTTTTAAGGCTAGCCTAAACATTTGCAGCCAATAATTAGTCTTTTCTTACTCGGGCAACTGGGGGAAGAAGCTAAGCTGCTGCCAGCTCCCAGGGAACTGCTGGCTGCTGCTGTCTAATGCCTTATGGCTCCCTGAGGGTTGTATTGCACAATTTGAGAAACCCACCCTGTGCTAAAGGTAAAAACCAGGCATGGGATATGTTAGGCATATGGAAAAGAAGACAGGCAGTGGGAGGGGGAAAAAAAAGGGGGGGAAGGAGAGCTGCAGTCAAGTGAGTCTGGCAGTGGAAAGGAGATAAGAGCAGGAGAGGACAGAATCAGTGAGAATCTGGAGACCAAAAGGTAAATGTAATGAGCAAGGAGCTGCTAAGTCAGTGGAGTGAAACCAGCATGTATTCATTTTTGCATAAGCATAGGGTGACTGAAATTTTGGGACCTCTCTTACGCTGCACTACTGTTCTGCTCCACTGTTTGGAAACTGTTTATATGATTCCATCAGCTTACGAACATATTTTAAAATTTGATATTGTTTAAATAACAACACAGGCTGATTTTACATTTTTTAAAATCCAGATTATTTAGACCAGGGTTTAATACAGTTCAAATCAAGGCATAGTATTAACTTGAATAAAAAGAAAGGGGGGGAATTTACACACCCCCCCACCCCTCCCCCCATTAATAATGTTTTCTTGTTGGGAGTCATGAATTAGAGATCAGAGCTTTCTGCAGAGCTCTTCTTTTTTCCCCTCCTGCCTTTGCTTTTCTGTCTTCACTTCTTTACAGAGTGCTTGAAAAGTAGAATTAATTTAGGGAAAATATGCTTCCCCAACCAGAAAGTGAGTAACTGGGAGAGAGTTGCGAATGGAGTAATTGATTCTGATACTTAACAGATTTCCAGATACATCATCTGTTGGTGCTCTGGAACACTTCATAGTTTGTTTCATTTTGTTTGGATTTAAATGTTATTTTCTTCCTGTAGTTAAACTATGAAGCCCCTAAGAACAGGTGGCGATACTGCTATAACGTCTACATGGATTATTACTACATGCATGCAAACACTGGTCTGCAATTCCAGAGGCAGAGACCGCTTTGTTTCAAGATTGTTCACTCGTGGTTATTACAGGCCTAACAGTTCAAAAAATAGTAGGTCAACTTTTGGGTGAATGGACAAAACTCCCATTGCCATTAACAGGAACTGTGCCCTCTTTACAGCAGAGGTTAGTTTGGTTTGATGTGACTTGTTGGAGGGGACAAACAATAAAAGGATGCTCTAGCTGTGATTTGGTGTCTCATTGTCATATTTAAATATTTTAAATATTTAGCAATAGGATTCCAAGTCAGGCGTGAAGAGAGTTAGGTAGTTTGTAAAGTTTGTAAAGTACGTTTGCAGATGAGAAAACCTCTTTCACTGACCGTGGGTTGGACACCATTTGTATTGTCTTTCCATCCCATCTTGGCTGGTATGAGATGATGAGTGCCTGCTGTGGCGGCAAAAAGCATGTCAAGTGCAAAGCAGGTAGCTCCACTGAGATACGTTTCTCGGGTTTTGTCCCAGTGTACTCATAGTAATAAAAGATAATATGTGTATATTTCCCTGTAAGTTCATGAACACTGTTTAGAACTGTAAGGAGTAGTGGTGGTAACTGGTTAGCTGTAGGGTAGGTGAGTACTGTGGTAGAGAGAGCTCTGTATAGGTAAAGAACCCTATTTCACTGTTAAGGAAACACTTGAACCCAGTAGGATAGCACTCACCAAACCAACCCACCCTGTAACATAATGGTCCTTGCTGAAAAGCTGAAGCCCAAATGTCTTTGTTGTTGCGAAGAGCTAGCTTATGTAGATGGAAGCTGGTGATATGTGAATGATCATTATGCTGTGTCAAGTCTCATTTTGAAGACCATAAGTATACCTTTTTAAAAGAAAAACAAACTACTTCACCAGTCTAGAGAGAAACATAAATCATGTATTTTTATCACCTCAAAAGACCACTAGAAGATGAGCTCTAATATTTCAAATGCGACAAGCAATCTATACACATGAATCACAATTTGAGTTCCATTACGACTGAGCTGATATATACCACTATGTGCTTTATGGATTTTACTCTAACAATATTAAGTAAAAACCCAAAGCTTTTTGTGATGAATACCTAACCTATTACAAGGATTTGTAGAATTGTGGTCCAGAACAACAGCTTCGGCGTTGCCCTACAGGCTTTAATAAGAAAACGCTATTGCCAGTTTTGACCTCTCAATATTATTCTCCGTAAAGGAAATGCATGTATTAGTAGAAGGCTAATACTGCAAAGGTAAAAGAAAGTGGGAAATACTGAAAGGGTTTATGGAAAATGCACCAAGAAAGATTGAGAAGAGAGTGAAATAAATGAGCAAAGTTTGAAGAGAGGGATCTTTTGTTCCTTCTGCTTCCTTTGTTGGGCCCAGTCTTTTTCTTCCTGGACTCAAGGACTTCTGCAGCAACCCAGTGTCAGTTGTTCTCAATTCCTCTATTTATAGTCAAGTCATCACTTGAAGTCCTTAGTCTTCTTTTGAGAAATTCTCCCACGATATTTCCATGAGGTTAATTTTCGGGTGAATTGGTTGCTGTTTTGACATTCTTGCTTTCTTTTCAGACATCTTTTCGTTCCTTTCCCTTTTACGCTAGAAAATTATTAGATATGCAAGAACAAAACTCCTCAAAACTGTGCTCCAAAAGCCTATTAAAAAGAGGCTGCAAGCAGAACAGTGTGAACACACGTCAACACCTGAGTGTTTCCCAAGTGGCTCTAGCACTCAGTGGTGTGATAACAAGACATGTGGGAGGATTTTTCTTGGCTTTTATCTTCCATATGTTGATGCTCCTGACTTTTTAAAATTCATTTCATCAAGTGGCACTGCAACAGAAACAACGGAAATGCGAGAACGAGGTAGTTCAAGGTGTTTGCAGTGGTATACGAAGTCTTTTGCCTCCAGGCCATCATTTCTAATTCAGCACAAGTTGGCAGCAGTCAGAAATCACTGCCAACTGACAGCTGTTTGGTGGCCAACACGAAGTAATTTAGCTAGTAGCTCCTACTGGACAGATGTCTGTAGTATAGAAAGTGTTGAGTGTAGCTGGCATGTGTTTCATTTTCAGAGACTGGAAAACGTGGGTGTATCTCAACTGCAGCTACTTCGGTTTAGGAAGGTTAAACAGGATACCTGAATTTAGGCAACCAAGAACTCAGGATGTGCGCAATTAAACCCCCCCACCTTCTGGGGTTAAATCCCGATGTTATGGTGCTAACCCCTTGTAGCACTTCCATTGTGTCTCCGTAAGCACCGTGTGGTGAGGGCGAAGGGAGCCGGTAGCTTGGTCTGTACAGGTGGCTGTGCGGAGGGATGTGGTAGGAGACCACACTGTGGGGTGACCAACTCTACTGTACCCCGCCGGCCGAGGAATTGCTTCAGCTGTGTTGTCAATTAATACCTTTCTTGAGTGTAAGCAATCAATAACAAGGAGAAAGTAATAGGGTGAAAAAAATTACTCTGATTCATCTTTCTTTCTGTGGACGTATGTAACACTAGAATTAATCTTTTGAAAACCATGAATTACTTTATGTAAAATCTGTGCTACTAAGCGGAAAATCTATCCTGCTGAGAAAAAAATGAAGAGACTTCTTCAATATAATATCTGGTTTTGTGGGGAAGGGAGGGGGAAGATTTTACAGTTTACAGTATCACAGAGCTTTGGGATGTTTAAACAGGCAAGTAAATGATAGGTTTGATTCACTGCTGTGGAAACCGTTTTGAATTTTGGATTTGCAGCGGCAGTAGAGATTGCTTAAGCAAGCAGAGACATGGGGTCAGCTTTCTACTGCTCCTTAATCATCTGTTTTTTCCATTGGCGTGATGTAAGGCAGGCTTAAAATGGGCTTAGATGACTGGCTCAATCATCTGCTTGTGCGGGATGTGGAAGTGGCACAGAGCACTGCTCAGTCACTCCTGCAGCAGAACTGTTTTTCAAGGACAGGGCATTGTCAGAGCACTTGGATGAATCTGCAGGGCTGGAATACTCGCTGATCGACTCAGCAGTTGAATCTGCTACATTGCCCTGACAAACATTGCCATGTCGTATCTGTCCAGCACTGCAACTGATACCGCGCTGCACAGAGTTACTATGCCTTCATGCTTCAGTTTCCGATGAGACAGAGTTAGGATTTGCAACGCTGAGTGTGACATACTTTTGACATTATTTTATGCGTTTGAAAACTCTGCGTCAGTTTTTGTTTTTTAACCTTGTCACAGAAAAATTCTACTAAATTTGCCGTGTTCTTTCATGCTAGAGTTAAATCAGGTTGCCTTTGGAGTTGTAAATGGAATTTACTTTCTCTTATTCTAATATTGTGTCACGTTATTTATTTTACTAAGCCTGACTGTAACTTTCCTTGGTGGTTCTTCCCTGCAGATATTGATGAGTGCGCTGCCAAGATGCATTATTGTCATGCCAATACCGTGTGCGTTAACTTGCCTGGATCCTATCGTTGTGACTGTGTCATGGGATATGTCCGTGTGGATGACTTCTCCTGTACAGGTGAGCTTTTAGGTATAAAGCAATAGTAGTGTTATACTCTCTGTGTTGCGCGTGTTACTTAGCTCCTAATTAGTCCCTGTGCCATACCAAATGCCACATACTAGCTGGCCATCTGCTGGCATAAAATTTAGGCACAAGCGAGGTAGGATTCTATAGGTAAATCTGGTGTGAGGTACCTTTCCTATGTATGGGCCCTTTGGCATTAGTTTGGAGGGTGGTTCAGGAAGCCCTGGGGTGCACACACCGAGTGCTGTTGTCAACCGGGACGTGGTCCCTTCATGTCCCACGGCTGGCTTGCGTGTGAGGTGCAACGGCTGAGGTCAGATTGCACGTGTAATGCGAAGAAATAACATTTTATTACCTGTGGTTTGAAACTGGTCAGTGGATTGAAACATGAGAAATTATCCAGGAAGTTTTCTGGATGGAGCTGAGACAAGTGTGTAGAAGTAAAACTGAAAATATATGAAGTTTTTAAAACCAGTTATTATTAGGTGGTTTGGAAATTGTTATTAATGCTGAGAATTAATGTCTCTAGGACTATGACACATGTTATTTAGAAAAGAGAACAAGTGTTAGACATTAGGCAATAAATCTAGTGATTCTTTTTTAATACCTGTCAGCAAAATGAACTCTAATAATTCTTAGGGGAAAGTAGGTAGGTCTCATTTTCATCTAGAGGTTTTTAAGGGACCTTCTCTGGCAATCTCTGGGAAAAATGTGAGAAGCTACTGGAATGCTCGGCCCGGCTGTACCTAGCTGGATAACATCTTTCAATCACAATGCTCCAGAAAAGCTGATCTCAGGATTATTTTGATGGTGCACCTGTCTGGCAAAGGTGGAAAATATCAGGCACACTTATTGAAATGGAAATAAGTCAGCTTGACACAATACCATGTTTAGAATTGTGTTGGGTGAGCTATTTTCTCAAGTGGAAGGATGACACAGGAGTATTCAATATAAGAATGATTTCCAGCCCAGAAAAATTACATTGTAATGCACATGTTATCCTGAGGGAAGGTCATAAGAAGTGTTGACTTTTGTGATGACAGCATGTCTTGTAGATAAGATTATGTAGTTTACAAAAACTGTAGGAAAGTCCTGCCCACCTCTTGAGAGAGGATGATACTAATAGCTGTCAGGAAACTGAATTTTATTTTGCCCAGAGAGTCATTATTTCTATATAATCTGTGTCTTTTAGTAAACTTTTGAGTTTTTCTTGATCTTTTGCAATCTTCCATGTCAGAAAAGTTTCAGACCTTAAATTTTCTTCTAAATGTCTGTGCTGTGTGAGGTAGCAGCCTTCACAGTGATGGGCAGAGCATTTTTGATAATCTGACGCTTGCTTTCCGTATATGCGCTACTAATTTCCTAATGTTCCTTTCCTTCTAGCAAGGCACTATCATTAGGCATGCAAATAATTTAGAAAGCAAGGCATTTGTGATTTACAGAAACACTGTAAAGTAGTATGACAGTAATGGGTGAATATTCATTTAAGTGCATGCACAAAAAAAATCCAGAACAGGTATAAGAACAAAATAATAGAATGAGTGAGATAACTATTTTTTGCAGGTTTGTTATCTCGCTAAAATGACTTCTTTTTTGACATCACAATTAAAAAGCACAGCAAGTATGTAACATAGATGAGGAAAAACTTGTTTCATTGCCTATTGTATCTAGAAATAATTGTATGTTATAATAATAAATGGATTTAAAATAAGTATTGCACAATAGAAGCATGAATCTTGTTTTTGTATCTTGCATTATCATAGAATCATAGAATGATTTGGATTGAAAAGAACCTTAAAGATCATCTGGTTCCATCCCCCTGCCATGAGCAGGGACAGCTTCCACTCTACGGGGTTGCTCAAAGCCCCAGCCAACCTGACCTTGAACACCTTCAGGGATGGAGTCTCCACAACTTCTCTGGGCAGCGTGTTCTAGTGCCACACCACCCTCACAGTAAAGAATTTCTTCCTAATATCCAATCTAAGTCTCCCCTCTTTCAGTTTAAAACTGTTATCACTCATCCTGTCACTATAGTCCCTGATAAAGAGTCCCTCCCCATCTTTCCTGTAGGCCCCCTTCAGGTACTGGAAGGCTGCTATAAGGTCTCCCCAGATCCTTCTCTTCTCCAGGATGAACAACCCCAACTCTCTCAGCCTGTCTTTGTAGGAGAGGTGCTCCAGCCCTCTGATCATCTTTATGTCCCTCCTCTGGACCCACTCCGACAGCTCCATGTCCTTCTTATGTTGGGGGCTCCAGAGCTGGACGCAGCGCTCCGGGTTGGGTCTCACCAGAGCAGAGTAGAGAGGCAGAATCACTTCCTTCGACCTGCTGGCCACGCTTCTTTTGATGCAGCCCAGGATGCAGTTGGCTTTCTGGGCTGCCAGTGCACATTGCCTGCTCATGTTGAGCTTCTCATCCACCAACACCCCCAAGTCCTTCTCCTCAGGGCTGCTCTTGATCCATTCTGCGCCCAGACTGCATTCGTGCTTGGGATTGCCCTGACCCAGGTGCAGGACCTTGCACTTGGCCTTGTTGAACTTCATGAGGTTGGCATGGGCCCACCTCTCAGGCCTGTCCAGGTCCCTCTGGATGGCATCCCTTCTCTCCAGCATGTCGACCACTCCACAGAGCTTGGTGGTGTTGGCAAACTTGCTGAGGGTGCACTCAGTCCCACTGTCCGTGTCACCAACAAAGATGTTAAACAGCCCTGGTCTCAGTGCCAGCCCCTGAGGAGTGCCACTCATCACTGGTCTCCACTTGGACATCGAGCCATTGACTGCAACTCTTTGAGTGCGTCCATCCAGCCAATTCCTTATCCACTGAGTGGTTCATCTGTGAAACCCATGTCTTTCCAATTTAGAGACCAGGATGTCGTGCGGGATGGTGTCAAATGCTTTGCACAAGTCCAGGTAGATGATGTCAGTTGCTCTTCCCCTGTCATAGAAGGCCACCAAATTTGTCTTTATGTTTATACAGACTTTAGTTATGTTTATATAGACTTTTCCTTTCATGAATCTTAAGAAAATAAATAACAATAACAACAACAAAAATAATCGGGCAGCAAATACTGAACTAGTTTCCCCCTCATGCTGGCAGCAATGTATAGCAGGCACAAGCAAAATAGATTGTAGCTATTACTGGGTTTTTAAAATTTATTCCTCTTTATTCAAACAAAATAAATGAGAAATTGTCTTGTTATTGAACCATGCATTTAGGGACAAATCTGAAAGCCTGAGATGGATTGGCATTCTGATTACAACTGAATTTTGTGTATGTGGGGTCAGGCTCTAATGGGTTCAAGATAAGGGTTAACAAGTTTCCAGTGTAGGCACTTAAGGCACGTGCACAGCATTGCATATATTTTATACAGTGTTGACCTAAAAGCAGAGTTGTTCCATAGAGCAGGAAGTACCATGTTTTGGGTAGTCTGAGTCTAAATCATCGATGTACAAAGTCGTCAACTGCTGTTAAGCAGATTCTGTGTGTTGCTGGGCAGGCCTGTGCTTGGTGGCCTTGGTGGCTGGCCCCTGGGCTCTGGTGGCTTTCAAAAGGTGGAAAGCAGTGGTGTGTGGAAGCCGTAAGTCAGAAACAATTTTTAAGCTGAATGAAATATTTCAATTTGATATTGAAGGGGTTATCTTTATAAAAAGAAATGAAGTGAATATTGAAATGCTGGGTCAATTTGATTTGAGCAAAATTAAATGCATTTGGATATTGCTGAATTTTAAATACGCAGCTTCCAGTGTGTTTTCTTATAATCGTGCATCTTTCTCAAATTAAACTAATTTGTACTGTTTTGGTGTTGATGAAACTTTTTTCCTCAAAGCCATTTTTGAGTAATATTTCCCATTTCTGATCATGAGAACTGCGGAGTAGGAACTTCCCGTGGTTATCAGTAAGAAGCTCCTGTGTTGGAAGCTGTGCTGATTGCATAGAAAATGCAGCCGCAGAGACAGAGTGACTAAAATAATAGTCTGGATGAAGTCTACAATTATATTAAATTCTGAGCTATGATTTAAAACTAAGTTGTGGCTATTTTAATAAGTAATCAATATTCAGGCTCACATGAGCAGAAGACCTGGTGTGTTGAGGTTCATCCCATGGTATTTTGTGACAGGTTAGTCGGTCCAGCAGTATCTTTAACCTGCATTCACCAAGAAAAGTACATTGGTGTTTTTCTACTCACCTGTTCCTAGAGCTTTGAGCTCTGAATTAAGTTGTTGAGTGAAAGACAGTTTTATTAAGAAAAGTTACCCTTGACTAGGAAGCTTCTTTCAGTCTCTTCCTGGGACACTGACAGGTAGTTTATCTGTTCTCGGGTTAATCACAGTCTTGCCCATTCTGAAAACGGCAGCAAGGTTTGTTGCTCCGGATGCTCTAATTTACTGGAATCTACTGATTTAAAGCGTTTTATTGACTTCCACAGGTTTTCACCCTGCTTTCTTGTTGAAAAATACGTTGTCTTGGGTTGCTTTCTTCTAACATAGCAGTTTGGGAGTTTGCTTCAAAAGTGCTTTATTTAGTTTAATGTTTTTTGAAGCTTTATAAATTACATAATAAAAATCTCATCATTTTGGTTTTGATGGGCTGCATCTGTTCTCTGGTACGATTTTGAAAATGAATGTATATGATTTTCTGTAGTTTGAAACTACAATATATAATTTCTATGTCCCACTGCCGTTCAATCAAGTAAACGAATGCTGTTTCATCTTAATAGGCTGTAAGTCATCTGTAATAACCAGATATATCACGCTGATATGAAGAGGAAACAGTGTAGGTGGGTCTCATAGGGGGTTGGACTACATGATCTCCAGAGGTCCCTTCCAACCCCGGTGATCCTGTGATTTATTTTTCATAGTACTGGCATTTTCTGTGAAGACAATCACGATGATCATGATAAAGATTCCTGGCCTTTAACATCTATGATAACCATATCAAAAAAATATCCCTCGCTTTGCAATGTTTTCCTTGGGGCTGCATGGGACGTTGAAAACTTCCTAAAGTCCTGCAGTCATTCAAAGAATAAGTTGTCTCATTTTGCGTAGTTACTACTGGGCTTGAATGCTCTATTTTGGGGTTTTAACTTTTTTTTTTTTTATTTCCTACAAATATTCACTAATTATGTACTAAAGCTTAAAAAAGACCTTTACAAATGAGAGTGCCAAGAGATTTTTATTCCTCTATTTGCCTGTATTGCTCACGGCCCTTTTGCAAACTGAAGAAACTTCCTTTGGGCTTGAGAATGACTCGGCCCGTTTTGCTCTAGGGGCATCTCTTCAAGAAATAGTACGGAAAGTTATTTGGCCACCCAACATATGTCAGCAGCACATTCAGCCGAAATCTGGTGTGACCTATATGCAAACATCCTCCTTCTTATGCACAAAGCTATGCTAACAGATGTTTTTCCTCTGTGAAAGGAATCCACCACCAGTTTTTACTGTGGAGTTGTGCCGTTCTGCATGTCTGTATACTGAACTGTACTTTTAACCCTTTTTCAGTCCTCATTTTGTCTGATAATGTTCACAGAACTACTTCTACCTTTGGCTTCTTTTAGCAATGAGTCACTAAAATAATTGTGTTACTTGCAAAAAGCAAGCCCTTATCTACCACAGAAACAGGAGGTATTTTCAAAATAAATCATTCAGTATGTTAATTCTGTAGAAAAATCAATGTTATATAGAAATATATTGTTTAGAAGAAGTCTTAGAATTTAAATGTTAGTCTGTAGTTTAAATGCTGATTTGAAGTACAATAAGGGTAGAGATGAGGAAGTAAGAAAACCTAATGATTTTGACAGGTTATCCCATAAGTGCCTTCACTTCCATCTTACGTGGTTTCTGGAGTAGCATTCAGTTTTGAATCTAATGCGCCTTTCAGAACAAGCCCTTCTGCAGTATGTTATTGGAAAAGTTGTGCCTAAAGCATGGGGAAAAAAATAATAAATGTAGAGTTCTGAGAAATCTCAATTTCAAGGGAAAAAACCAGCAACCCCCTTCTTGCTGCTCTTCCCTCTTCCTCTCCCCTATCTCTGAAAGGCAACTCAACTGCAGAAATTTCCTGATATGGTTAGAACAGACGTTGTTCAAATTGTTTGCTGTCACTAAAATTGATGCCTTTAGATTTTTGTTGCTGGAGTTTTACCTGTCAGGTTCAAGGTGGTGTAGCTGACCCCCAGATACTACTAACAATGCAGCAAGTTTCACAATGGTGAAGCGGCAATCTCAAAGGGCAGGTTACTGGCCTCTTATCCAGAACCACTGTATGTATTTGCAAAAGACCTGAATGGAAGCTTTTAGGCAGCCAGTTGATAGCACAGTCACTTTTTGAAAGACAGTGCTTTTTCTGCAACCTCATCTACTGACCCTCTTTTCCCCCTTTTCTTTTTTGGTGAACTAAATTAGCATTCAAGAAAGAAACAATAGTTTTGGTGTGGCACTTTGAACTTTTGAAGTACTGTGCAGGGTCTTGGATGATCACAGAGGTCAGTAAACAAACGTTACCACTGTTCACATGATGGCCCAGAGTTGGTGAGTTGATAGACCTGTCTGCTCACTGAAAACCCAAGTCTGGGTCAGTAGGCAATGGAGGTAGGTCTGTGGTGGAATAGTTTTCAGGTATGTTTTGGGGAAGAGCCCTCTTAAGATCTTGCTGTTCTAAAGTATATCGTTAGTGAGTATCTTGGTTAGCAGTATGTATTTTTAAAGAAACATTATGAAAATATTAATTGGGTTGGGGTCATAGTTATGTGGCACCATTTATAGACTAGGAAGCAGATCTTCAGCACAATGGGTATGACTGGGGATAAGGACCTGAGGCAGATCTGGACCCTCTTGATTTTACTTGCCTCTGTTATATCGATTGATATAGACTCCTCTGAAGCATTCCCGGCTTCGGAGTCCGCTCTGTCCTCTATATGCTGAGGACAGCCCGTTGTCCTCCTACGAGCTGCACCTTGATTTGTGTGCTTGTCTTCTCACTGCGCTGTATCTTCAGGGCAACAGTCAGGCATTTCCAAATGCATTTGGAAATCAGTCTTAAGCCAACCTGAATGGATGACGCTACGATTGTATTAACTTAGCAGGCACAAAATACTCTTATGCTGGTCTCACCTTTCCTGAGGTCCTTGTGTGTCAAGTGCTAAAAGGCAGGAGAGGACTTAGCTCCTAGCGTTAGGCAGTACTCTCTTGTCTGAACGGCACTCAATAGCATCTCTGTTCCCAGAACTGTGAAGGGGAATGTTGTTAAGTTCCAGGAGCCTTGAAACGCAGAAACGTTTGTTTCAAGTCCCTCAGTGGGCTGTTGGCCAAGTTCAGCAGCAGGTAATCTGTGCACCAGTGGGTATTGCCTGCATCAGAGAGCGTTTCTTTGCTCTGCAGGACAAGTCAGCAGAAGACTAGAAGACTATTGAGTCAATCCAGCAAAACAAAAACAGAGCAATTCCACGTCAGACGACTGATACGCGGGTCTTGACTCAGAACCCATTAACTCAACAGAAAGCTTTCAATCTATTCATTTTGGCTTTAGATAAGTCCCGCAGAGAGAGAACCGGTGCACTTTTGCCATAGGGAAGCTCTGTTTATAATAATACTGAAAAGGATGATTCTTTTGTATTGTCAGAAAATGCTGTACTAACATGGATCAGGTAGCTTCTCAATGCATCCCTAGAAGGCTGATAAGTATTTAATTGCTGTTTTGGAAAAGGGGAAGCTCAGGCACTGAGGAGTGGAGCATCTTGCCCAAATTCATGCTGAGACAGTGGCAGCGCTGGAGAGTCTAGTAAAGAGAGGCAGAAAAATTAGATGTGGGAAAAACACAGACTTATACCAACAAGGATTCAGTGAACAGTGAGGTTTATTTTCATAGGTATTGATATTTTCACAAGAAACAATAGCGGTTCATTGAAGCACAGTGTGTGTGGGCCCTGAGTAACCACATGACCTTCATGTTATTAATCTTCTCCTACCTCTTTCCATGCGGTTTTGTAACATCTTTTGTTACTTCGGAGTTGAATTATTTCCCAGTCCTCTAATTTTAAATGCCACGTTACATTCTTTTGTTCCTAACTTCACCTTCATTTACTGGGTTTAACTGCAACATTTTTTACATTCCTTCCTTTAAAAAAAAAGCCTTTGGGAAACTGCATATTATTTGCGCCTAAGTGCTTTCAATCTGATGAAAAAATGTACTAAAAATGTAATATTTATAGTGATTTAAATTCCTCACTGGTAAATAGTTTAATTAAACATCTTTGTGCTTTCCTGTGCTCTAGGCGTGGAAGTGTTGCTAATTTGTCCAGAGTAGTTGGTAATCCTTTCAAGTCCTTTTGACACATTGATTTTCTGTAACTTTATTAATACTAAAATTCATTAAGCAGCTGACTGCAAATCATGCGGATAGTTGTATTTCTTGACTTAGGCATAATTAGCATTTTTACGTGATTTCTTAGCTGCAGCCTTTTGTGCTGGTATATATGCTATCACAAAAATTTAGTATTTCAGATTGTTTTGCATATGGAAGGTCATGCTTATGCATAAACTTAAGCATTAAGATCATGCTTAAAAATAATAGTATTAATTTATTACTCTTTCAAGACCCATAAATGAAGCTGTCTATCTAAAGAACAAGGGCAAGCCTTTGCATGTCACCTGGTCAGCATTTGTCCTGAGCTCTTTTATCGCAGCATTTCTCCTTGCTACCATAGGACTAAATCCATTTCTATGGCCCACAAATTTTTGGTTCGTACATCTAGCAATTACTACAAGCAGTCCGTGAGGCGAGAGATGGAATGAGGGCCACCACACTAATTTCTTAGTGGGAACATGCTCTCTTGAAAACATGCAGCAGCTGCAGGATCGATGTTAGTGGCTGGAAGCAAAAAGCTCTCATGTTTTAGTCATCCGCTTCCATAGTAAGTGTTAATGCCTTCAGGAGTGTAACTTGCTTTTGGGAAAGAGTTTACTCGATCAAGTTCTGATTTTTTTTTTTTTTTTTTGGAGCTCTAATAGCTAGGGTTTGTCACCTTCTTTGTCCAAACAAGAAAAAAATTCGTCCATGCTGTCTTCTGTTTCTAGAAACCATTTGTAACAAACTCTTTGTTCTTCAGACACAGAACTGAACTCTCCTACTAAATCATGGAAGTAACTGAATCATAGAGAAGGACATCTCACTTGTCACTCCTCCTCAAGGCAGGATCCATGGATCCCGAGACATCCTTTGTCTTATCTGTTCTTAAAAAAACCCAAACAACTTCAAGGAGAGAAATTCCTTAATACCCTTTTTGTTGTGTTTCCCTCCCATCCCAGTACTTACTCGGCCATTTAGAAAGGTTTGTTTGCTGGCTACCTTAAATCTCTCTTGCCAAAATTTAAGCTTGTCACCTCTTGTCATATTCTCAGTGAACATGGAGAATGCTTTGACCTTTCTATGTGCAGTCCTCTTGAATATTTAAAATCTCTTTTCATGAATATGCTTTATTCTTCTCATCTGTAACTGCAAAGCTTTATGTTTTTAGGTTTATGGCTGAACAAGGCAAAAATATTCTAAGGGGTTTTTCTTCATGACTTTGTGTTTTCCCTTCAAAAAATTCTGGGCCTGTGCCCCCAAACTTTTGGTGTCTCACAGAGGTTTTTTTAGCGTTGTGTTGCAAGATTGCTGTTGTGTGTCAAGGAAGATGCTCTGAGGAACGGTTGTCCCAGGCAAGAGGCGCAGTGTGCATGGAGCTGGCGAGTCTGACAGATGCAGCCTAAACCTCTCCCACATTGATTGTCAGGGTCCGGGGTTGTGTTAATGATGTCTGCTGCCAAAGGCTGGTTAGCCAGGCACAATGCTGACCACGCTGGACAGGAATCCTCTATTTGCCCTGCTGTATCCTCTTTTTCTGTCCAAACGCATTGTTCAGCTAGACAAAGAAGAAACGTCAGGTGGATGACTAATGGCCAGATACAGACTCTCGGTAGCGTTTGCTTTTGGTGCTTGAATGGGTTATATGGCTTCTCTGGTTTCACTAATAATGAGCGCATTACTATTGGAAAATATTAGGAAAAAAGGCTCAAATGCTCCTCCAGTATGTATATATATATTTTGCAGCGTGTGGCATCTGAAGTCTGGTGTCACCAAAAGCTGTACAGTGTATGACACACACACATGCATTTCTTCCAAAGAAAAACCCACACAGAGGAAGAGGAGCCCATTTGCATTGGAACATGGGAGTGCCAAATTCCTACCACTTTGATTTAAGGAACGGTGGAAATGATCAGGGATGCAATCACTGGACCTCTAGAAAGGCCAGGAAATTGCAGTATATTAACTTGGATTTGACAAGTGTGTAACTTGGGGATTTCCTCCCGAAAGGAAGTGTGCCATGGTGGATGAGACGAGTCCGCCAAAGAGCAACTGGCATATCTGTGACATGTGCAGCACTTTGTTGCTCTGCTGTTTACCTTTGTATTTGCTGCTTGGATTTAAGATTTCTAGAGTAAGGCCTTTATTTCTGAAACAAAGGAATTCCCTAAAGCTTGTTAAGCCCAACAGAAAATTTTCCATAAACTTTCATGGTGCTTATGTCTGATGGGCTTTTCTGACTGCGAGAAATACGTATGACAAAGGCTTTTGCAGGTCTTGTTTTTTTCCTTTTTCAATCTAAAGGTGCATTTTATACACAAGGAAATAACACAGTAATATTTCTTACTTTGCTATGATCTCATTTTTATACCTGTGCTGAATATTTCATAGATGTGTGCATATTGATTGGGAGAAAGCTAATATTTTATTAACAACTATTGATTCTTGAGTATCAATTACTGTATACGAGTGATGAAAGAATCACCTTCTGAGCAACCTTAGATGCTGAAAAGACCTTAGGACCCTGGGTCAATGATGGGCATCTGTTACTTGTTTGAAGTGGCTGGGGTTTTGTGTAAGCCCTGTTTAGACATGCATTGTAGATTAGCCAACTCTTGCTTTGCTGGTTCTGCAGCTTCCCGGATAACTTAAAAAATGCTTTTTTCAGCAGAAATGCGTGTGCTAGGGGGTGAGGGACGGGGCAGAGTTTCTGTTGCTCTGAAGGTGTGCAATGTGGCTTGTCCGTTTGGGTGGTCTCCTTCTGGTTCTGGAGGACCTTTACATTCTGTCTATGAGCAAGAATATAAAGATATATTATGGGTAATATTTGCAGGTGAATGCTAGTATGTCTGATAACTTAGCTATCCTAAATTTATTCCTGCATTTGTAAACATCAGTGAATAACCACAAATCTGGTAGTGTTGCCTTTCTGAAATGTTTGTGAAATAATTTTAAAGGGTGTAGAGGAGCTGCCCCTGGCAAGCAGACTTGCTTGGTCCTTAAGAAATATAGCCTTTGGGAATAGCTCAGGGAAGGGGAGAAAGAGGGTTGCTTTGATCTATCACTTTGTAGTTAATATTTTCATGCTTTCTCCTGTAGGCTTTTTGCCTCCTAGTATGAAACTTCCTATTTAGCTACATGATTGCATGTAATAATTGCTCAAACTGAGGGTTTTTCTGACTCTTCCAGAAATAACTCTTATTCATTGTCAGAGAAGTGGGACAGAGCTAGGCAAATTATTGACGCAGCCTTGCTGATCGTGCTCCCATTAGAATAGTCTATTGCCATTTTTATGTGCTTAGATTTTTTTTTTGTTTCTTTTCAGAGTTTACAAATAAAGTTCATTTTTAGAAAATACCGTTGATGCTGCTAGACTGAGATAGTCAGGTGTTTTGGGGAAGGCTTTCCTGTTACGACAGATAATAGTGGAAGGGGCCAGAAAACAGGGCTCCCAAGCAAAGGGTAAGGACGGCCATGGGAGACAGCTTAATGACCTGTAAGGGTAAAATATTTTTTTTCCTATTTATTTATGTTGAAGAAAAGTTTCCATGTTTTCAGGGTCCTAGGGAGCAGTCTGCTTTGTGCTTTTCATAATGGAAGGTTCTATTTCACAGAATTTAATGTATATGATCTTTCATAATGCTGATCTACCTACCAACATTAGTCCTTTATGCTAGTTTTTGGCTTGTTTGTTGTTGTTTTTTTGCTTTAAAAATAGCGCAAATATTGAAAGTGCTATTCTGTGGAATATCTGATATAGCAAATTGTTTTGCAAATAGTAAATTAAGAGTGTGTATATTTAGGCACACATGTAGTCCACAAAGGGGCAAAAGAACCCTCTGATCTTCGGAGCCTTGCTTTCAGATAGGTTCCTTGGTGTCTATCCAATTCTAAACTGCATCCTGTATTTTACTTAGGCCGTAAATGTGACTTTGCAATAAAGCAAAGACATTCCAAATGTAATCACATTCTGCCACAATGTAAAATGTTATTGTCTCTTTTGCATGTGCTAGTAGTATCTGCTTAGTACAAAGCTAAATAAATGCTCTGCCCCTTTACTTCACTCTTCATATGCTTTGAAGAGTCCCAAAACCCCAATGATGCATTTTGCAAAATCATCAATTATAAGCGATTTATGAATAGAAAAGGTAAATAGTTATCTTGCCTGCCTTTGCAGTGTCTGGATGCACTTCATAGCAGAATGGGGAAAAGCAAGAAGGCAGACTCCATCTAATCTTCCTCTACTGTTGTACATCCTTCTCTTCTGTGTAGGTCCCTTCATTCCTTGCCCTCATTGCATCATCAGTACTCTCTCACCTTTGGGAAGAAGAGCTTGCACATGTGGAGTACTGCGATGGAAACGTCTTGCGGGCTTTCTGTGACTGAATGGGGCGGGTAGCTGCGTGCCGAGTGGCAGCCCTGCGTGAGCCCCGCTCTGAGTGGCAGCATGCTGTACCTGGTCCCGGGGTGCTGGAAGGCTCATGGGATGTGTCAGATCTTCAGCAACAGTGCAGGGAACTTCACATTTCTGAGACCGTGATGAAATCCTAGAGAAAGTCACGTTTATGATCTGAGCTTGGACCAGGATCTGCCTTTTGAGGAACATGGGACTGTGGTGTGGATGTCAGCAGGCTCAATGTCTTTCATTGCTAGCGTGGCCCCATCCAGCTTGGGGTTCAGTCTTAGGCATGGGCGTTAATCGTTTCTCTCTAGGAACAAGGGTAGCTAAACGTATTTAAAAGCATATCCAATTCCTGTTTCTCTACCTGGCATGCTAAAATCACTTACTACAATCTTTTGATCAATTCACTCCGACTGAGGAAACTAGGTTTATTCTGCTCCTCAGTGAAGATTCAAGATCCACAGTCCAAGTTATTCTTCTCTGCCCAGATCTGGGGTCCCTAACTATTGCAAGCTCAAGTGTGATGTATATGGCATCTGATGATGTAGGTTCCTTTGCATTTTTTTTGTTGTTGCTGCTGCTAGAATTGGACCACTGACTGGAATTGTTAAAATAAAGAAGTTACAGATGAAAATGAAGGAGGACAAAAAAGTTAAATAAAATTCCTAGCTGATGTGAAATGTGTGAGAGTAACAGAAATGGCAGATCTTACAGACTTGTTGGCTTAGGGCATCAGGCAGAGTGAAACATATACGCGCACATGCTGTCTTTCATGGTTGATGCTTCCAGAAGAAACAGAAAGGACTGTTTTTAAGGGCAACAGAGTAGCCTTGTTCCATCTGGATTGCTAAAACTTATGACCGGTTTTGAGTGATTGAGTATCCACAGCTGAACATTATTGGTGAGGCTTGTAAAGACAACAAGAGGCTTCTTTTTTTGCACAGAAATTGAAGAAGTTATATAAAAAGTCAGCTGGAAAGACTTAATCCAAGGCGTTAATGGAATTTGAAATGTAACTTTTTTTTAAAGGAACTTGGGAAACAAAAAGCTATAATGAGATTGGAGAACTTAACAGCCCTTTCATCTTCTCATATGTAATGTATTCAGGCTTCTTTTTCAAGGATTCAGCCTTTTGCATATATTTTATCAATAAATAGTCATATAAGCATTTTTGCCTTGGAACAAACTCAGTTGTGAAAATTAGCAGGGAGGGGTTTGGTTTTTTTTCCTTTACATGTGGCTTCATATAAAAAAAGTTATATGGCTAAATAGTCAGGTGACAGTCAACGCTGAGGGTGCTACAAGTGAGGTTACCTACAAACCCCCAAAATCCAGAGGCTGGGATTATAGCTGGTAGAATCAAACTATGCATGCTTATTTAGGTCTACTCTCAAACTGGATTTTGAAGTCTTTTTAGTTGCTGCTGCTTTTGATTTGTTGCTCTGAGATTGTTGATTTATTAAAAATCATCTGTGCCATTAGACTGCCTGTCAGGATCCATAAATTGGATCGGGGACCAAGAGCAGTTGTTACCCTATGTGGATTTTGTTTTTGCGCTGCAGAAAAGAGGCTAATTAATTCACTGACAAAATGAATTCCTGCTGCTTTTGAAATATGAAGCCCTTACCTGATGTTTTTTTCTGAAGTCTGCAAAGATGATTTTCTTACATTATTTCAATGGGTTAACTGCCTTTATAGTACAAATTTCTATTCCGGTGGAAAGCTTAGTGTTCTTAACACAGTTAACTTGAGACGTTGAGTTAAAAACAGATTAGCAAAATAGTAATGCTGCATTAAGATTAAGTGCTTATTGTGCTTGGCATATGAGTACATTCAGACAGCTCTTGAAGGACATTAACAGATCAATTTTGATTCCTGTGCCGTAGATCGTCCCAGTTATATAGGTTTTCCAGCAACAGATGGTTTGAGGATAAACCACTACCAGAATGAAAAGCTCTTTTTCCTGTTTTATTAGCCTGGTGCAACTCTTAACGGTTCACAATTTGTATACTGAATAAATAAAGGTGGTATGTAAAATGTACCTTGCAGAAAGTCAGGAATAAGTCTTAAGAACTACTCGAGTTATTGGAAAGATTTTGCAAGGTGCTGAGCTGCTGGTTGCTACTGGATGCTCCTGCGGGGAGGTGTTGGCTCTCCAGTCAAAAGTAAAACTTGTCAAGCAGGATCTGAGCCTGCAAAGTATTAAGCATCTGCTGCAAAATTTTAAGCTCCTTCCCTTTGTGAACGTTAATGTAGGTAGTGGGCTGTCAGCAAATCTCTGGAAGGACTCTGGACTGTGTATGTTTTGGACTCTGCTTTGATGAACCTTTCTGTCTCTCCTTTCCATGTGCTACATGGGAATAGAAATTCAGCAAGTTTAGGTAGTGATTGAGGGCATTAACTCTGTAACCAGCCGGACCTCGGGCTCTATTATTATTTTAGTCTTTTAATAGCTCACTTTTTTTTTTTTTCCTCTAAATGGATTTAAGAGTGCAAGATACTTTCTGAACAGAGGTTGCTTATGAAAAAAAAAAAGAAACAAGTCTTTTACAATGTTAAAAAAAAAAAAAAAAGTAAGTTGCTGGCATGGAGGACTTTTTCCAATGATTTCTTTAATGAATCCTGCTTGTGTTTCTCCTTGTTGACAGCTCTACGGTGACAATAATTTTGTGCACAAAAAGGTCTTCTGACCTTATCTTTTCTTTTCTATCTTCGGAAAACAGCGCTTTGGGTGATGGTCTCAGAATAGCTTTTTATATTATTCCATTAAGTCTTAGGAATATAAAGCTAGAGTCCCTTTTTAAGCTATGAAATTTACACAGGTGGTGTTTCTTACCTTATTTCTATTCATTATTAATGTTATAAATTCCTAGTATTAGATGTGCATTTTTACAGAAATCAGATTTGCCGTACAAGCAATGGTGGTCTGAAGATCCTGTGATAGTTTTTTTGCTCTCTGAGTATTCACAATTCAATATGATTGTTACCTTTCAGAAAGAAACACTGTAAAGATAAAATGCGATATATTCCATAGGAAGAATTAGTCCAAACTGCTGTCCACTGGGCACGGCACAGGGTACCTTGAAAATTATATACAAGTACTGAATTAGTGCAATGCCCCGCACAGGCAGATTTACGTTGCTTCTCAAAGCTCTTCTGTAAGCTGTTTAAGACCAGCATTGCAGAGACTAAAGCTAAAAGTCCTCTCCGCTGTTATGGAAGATTTAACGATTTCTGCCCAATTGCTTGCTTTGCCTAAAATGAAAGGTGATAATTTTTGTTCATTGAGTATGTTAAATCTTTATATAGTGCGACTGAACACATTAGCTTTTTCTAATGCAAAGCAATCGGAAAATTCCTTTTACTCAATGCCTTCTGATAAAGGAAAAGGCAAATCTGATCTTTGAAGTGCATGCTACCCTTCTGCCTTCAATGATGCCTGTACTTGCACGATTCGTAGGTAACCCCACCACCTGCCCTTTCCGTGTTAGCTAAAAATCAGCAGGAAGAAGAGTGTGGAGTGCACGTTCAGTCTCCCCTCGTGACACCTGCTTGAATGAATTTGAGTCGTTCTGTACTGCTGCGTGAACTGGCTCAGCTAGCCGCACATGAAGGCAAGAAGGCCAACTTCCCACTCTTCCTCCTTGCCACAACCAAACTGCGTGTAAACCTGGTCTTCTGTCAGCTGAAGCCATGAAGAACAAATAAAGTGGTGTAAGCGGGAAGGCCCATTTTTGGGCCAACCCAGTAATCGTGGATACCCTCCTACCCGAGATTTCTTCAGGTAGCAGTCTAAAATCCATGGTTGTTTCTTTTTTTCAGATAAAATTAATTGCCTTTTTATTAGAACCTGGCATCTTGACCTGGAGTTGACCTACTGTTTACTCTCTGACAGCCGAGTTGGTTGGTTCAGAGAAAATGTAGGCCTCCCTGCAACTATAATATATCATAGAAGGAATCTCTTTCCTTGGTTCCAGCTAATGATCATTTTGTGCCTTGAACCATAACGATCAATAGTTTCATAATTAAATCCTTGCTAGCAAAACTATTCATGCTATTCATGTACATTAAGGGTCTACTGTTTTGAATATTATTGGACTTAAGCTCAATACCGTCTAAATTCTTTTATCAGTTAGACCTGTTCTGTAAAATTACTGTTTCTGTCTGTCCACCCTGATTTTTTTTCCCCTTTAATTTCACCAAGCAAGGGAACCTTTTTATTAATATTAGGTAAGAGAGTTTTCTACGTTCTGTTACTCATTTCACATACCTTTGTCATAGCTGCTATTCATTTTCTCGTAAGTACTGAGTAATCATAATCTTTTAAATCTTTTTATTCATTTCTTTAAAGAAAACAAATGGGACCTTCCAAGGAAGAAAGTTAAGTAGGTACATGAATATTATAGTGATCTTGGAAAAATAATCATTTTTATCACTTTCACGCTCCACAAAGAGGAGGATAATTGCTGCTATCTGTTTAAATCCTTCACATGCTATTTGTTGGTATAATTTCAATTGGCCACAATACATTATTTTCAATGCCCTTGCATTTTAAGCTCTAATATAAAAATATGATTACTTAACAGATGATAAAAGTAAAATTGTGTCTGGAAAGGCAGTCAGGTTATTATGAAATATCTAATCTAATTAGAATAAGCGAACTTGATGTGCTTTAAACCAATCTGTTAGAAGCAACAGTCAAAGGAGAATAACAGCCAGAGAGTATTTAACAACAACAATAATAATTATAGTCCTAAGATATTTCCATTTGAATCCTTCATGATCCTTCAAAACAAGAGTGCATTGAGTGTCTTGGTATTTTTGTGAATCGGTTACCTTAGTTTTACAACGAAGCACAGATTACACACAAAACCCTATGGCAGGGATTTTTTGCTCCTGGAAATATCTGTAAATTTCTCTCTCTCTTTTTTTTTTTTTTTTCCTTTTTTTTTTTAATTTTATTTTCTGTCTCTTCAAATCATAACCCTTAAACTGCATATAACTGCTGTGGGAGGGCAGGGAAGTTTAGCACTAGTGGAATAACAATTTCAGACATTGGGTAATAATGGTGTCTGCATTTTTTTCTGTAGTTTCTTGACATTTGTGAATTAGTGCAGACAATGATGCTCCTGATTCTCCTCTGCTTTTTAAATGCTATCTCGTCTTTCTTTTATAATAACTGGAAAGAATATGCAAAACTTGGTAAGAATTACAGTCACTTCCGTAGATACACATTTTTACGTTTTTTGATGTTTTCAGTTAGCATATGAAGTATACGCTTTTGTTTTGCTTTACAGAAAATACTGTTAAATATTCTGTTCTAGTTCATCTCATTCCATTTTCATTTGATTTTATTCTTTGAGCCTCAATATTACCTCTTTTTTTTTTTTTTTTTAGCACTGAGTTGCGTTTGTTACTCATTAGCCCATTTTTTTCCAGAGAATCTAAAGCTGTTTGTATTCTATTTTCTTACTGACAAATGGAACTAATTTGTTTCTTATTCCCATGCTGCCTCCTCTTTCTGTGCACAGCTGACAGAAATCTGAGTTAGGAGGTTTCCTCCTCTGTACATGTAGTTCAGAAGGACCCCATTTTCAGCTTTTTTTTCCTGTGCTGCTGTTTATCGTCTTTTAATCCTGTTGTATTTCTATGACTGACCCAGTGGTTATCCTACCAGCACTGATGAGAGATGTGGTGATCCCTTCCAGCCTATGCAGAAAAGGAGAAAAGCCTGTCCCAAGATGAAGTGGTAATCCTGCTGTAGTTAATGATCTTTTTTTGATAGTTCTATTATTATTGTACAACCTACATTGTGTCTCCTCAAGCAAGAAATGGCACTCAGTGAGCATCACAGAATAATAAATGTTTCTTTTTGAAAGGGTTTTTGAAAACCGTAGAACACAAAGTCACAGGCTGTAATAATGCCAAGTAAGTATTTCAAAGAGAATAAACCTAAAATATGAATCTTCCCCATGAATTGTTCAGAAAAAGAATGGAAAATAGGATCATGAGCCAAAAAATCGTCACTGTTCTTTGCATTAGAAACAAAAGATGGAAATTATTTTGGGTCTGGAACTAACCATCGGTTCACCCAGTCCAAACACACCACTTGCCCTCCGGAGCTTAGGCTACTGAAGTTTCAGCGAAACATTGACGTTAGAAAATGCCTTGCGTAGCTGACTCTTCACTACAGGATGCTACAGGCTTAGCTTAAGCCATCCTTTGTCCACGTTCAACATACTCAATTTTTAAGACACATTTCCCCTTTGTTGTGCCACAGTTATTTAGTCACATTTTTTGGTGGTAAGGAAAGGAAGGATCTCCCGATGCTTATTTTCTCCTTGTATTCCCTCAACGTCACTCCTCCAGCAGGGGTCTGCTAAGCTGTGTCAGGCTATTTCTGAAGGCCCACGCCTAGACACAATTATTATTGGAAGTAAGTATTTAATACTAGGCTGCTTTATGCATTGTAATTCAGGTCTTTCATAGGGTTAATTCAACTGAACTTTTCTTCCTACTTTGCACGGCTGCTCTTTGTAAGCTCTCTGGAAATATAGCAGTTTTGCCAGCGCTGGTATGGTCACTGGCGACAGGACTAGTGACATATCATTCATCTTTCCCAGTGTGAATACTTTCTGGGATGCCAAATATGTATCCATTAGAAAAGCCCTTTCTGGTTGAAAAAGATTATTTTTCTCTCATTACAGGAGAATTAAAAGAATCAGTGCTGTATATGTATAATTTTTCAGCTAAAAGATTGTTCCTGGTTGACCTTATCTTGCCTCTTGTTAAATATTTGAAACACGTTTTTATCCTATTAATTTTCTAAACTGCATGCGAACCCAGTGAGGTGTGCCCCAAAAGATAAATTCCTTGGGTTGTAGTGGTATGAGGTCTCCCACTGAAATTCAATTTGTAGTTCCGGGCAATTGTTAAACTGATTTGTTTCACCTGTCACCTTCATCTTGCAGTCACCTAGGACACAGGGTCAAATTTAGTATCAAAATAAATCCTTTTTTTCTCTCCTTACAAATTAAACTATTGAAATTAGTATTAATTTTTAACAGCTTACTTCACTGATCTTTTTCTGTGGCATCAGAGTGTTTGTGACTGTTCTGCATGAGGATCCTGCTTCTGTCGCTGTACGATGGAGATTAGATGGAGGGCCCCTCCATGCGATCCGTATGTATGGGAGCTTGTGGCAGGAGATGTCCTCCAGGGAATTTGTCACCGTGATGCTGCAGACCCTGCCTGTGTGTTCAGGTTTTCTGCGGAGCGGTTAAAATCAAAAGCTACGTAGTCTTCTGGGGGGAAAAAGTTACTTAATTACTCTAATGCCCATTTAGTGCTGATTTCAGCACTCGTGCACCCTAGCTCTGGGATCCTTTGGGAAGGCAGATAACCTCTTCTCTGCAACAGTATTTTCCGTTGTTGGCAGACATTTGTCACGTGTCACAGAAGTGACACAGGAGACACTGATAATTAATGATTATAATTGAGTTTGAGCCCCTTAAATGGAAGATGTTAGGAGGACTGAAATTATAATCTTAGTCAAAACTGTGCGCAAGCATTACTTACATCGCTTCCTTTCCTTCCCCTGCCTGTAGGACGTGGCGGGTGGGAGGCAGGGGAACCAGGAACTTTGTCTTTTCCTCTCTGTGTAGGGGTGTCCTTTTAGGAAATAATCAATGAAGACACAAAATGCCTTTGCAGGTGTTAAAGATGGTCTCTAGAGTGGGAATATTATTTGATGTTTAAAGTATGTCTTCATTTAAGTAATAAAAGCATTTGATCTTTTTACTACTTGAAATTCTGTGAAGCTAATGTCTGAGTATGTACCTCCTGACAGCTTCCTCTAACTAATTTTATGGTGATTGTCTGATGTTTAACCTGTGACAATAAGCTTACATCTATCACTTTCTCAATGGGCTTTTGTCAGACTTGTTTCAGCCGTTCCTTCTCTTATCCAGTGATTACCAGCAACCCTTTTCAAATTGTCTCTTGATTATTTGCTTGCTCTTGTACATATGAGCTACCCCTGAAATGCCGGTGGAGTTCCAGCATGTCATGTTTACTTGTCACCTAACAGTCATCAATGTGAGACTTCAATTCCTACCTTTTTGTTTCAAATGGTTCAAATATTCCAAATCCAGTCCCTTTCCCATTCTCGTCTGTTAGTAAACAGTTTCATTATACGAGTTTTGCACTGACATAACACCTTTCTAACCATTGCTTTACAAAAGAGGCGGCAAAACTGCATGAGGTTTAACAAGGCCAAGTGCCGGGTCCTGCACTTGGGTCACAACAACCCCAGGCAACGCTACAGGCTTGGGGAAGAATGGATGGAAAGCTGCCTGGCAGAAAAGGATCTGGGGGTCCTGGTGGAACATGAGCCAGCAGTGCGCCCAAGTAGCCAAGAAGGCCAATGGCATCTTGGCCTGTATCAAGAATAGCGTGGCCAGCAGGAGCAGGGAAGTGATCGTGCCCNAAGTATCTTAGTTACCAAGTCACGTAGTCGGTTAATGAGAGAGGGGGGTGGAATTCAGATTGTGCCAGATGTTCTCACCCCTGGATTGTACTTTCTCCTCTCGACACGTTCTGCAGGAAGATCTGTGCCCAGTTTAGCTAACAGCATCACTGCTCCCTTTTCTGAGCTAGAGTGCTCTATATAATCCTGCTTTTCTTCCCTGGAATATATCCTGGAATTAAATTCTAAGCATGTAATAGGCATAGCTACATGTATTTTGTGGAGATTTTTTCCGGTGAACAAGAAACTTGCTCTTTTGAAGTTCACAGTATTACAGGGATTGGCAGGGACCTCTGGAGATCATCTAGTCCAACCCCCCTGCCAGAGCAGGGTCACCTACAGCAGGTTGCACAGGACGGCGTCCAGGTCGGTTTGGAACGTCTCCAGAGTCGGAGACTCCAGCACCTCTCTGGGCAGCCTGTTCCAGTGCTCTGCCACCCTCCAAGGAAAGAAGTTCCCCCTCATGTTTAGATGGCACTTCCTATGTTCAAGTTTGTGCCCATTACCTCTTGTCCTATCACTGGGCACAACTGCAAAAAGACTGGTCCCATCCTCCCGGCACCCTCCCTTTAAGAATTTGTAAGCATTGATGAGATCCCCTCTGAGACTTCTCCTCTCCAAACTGAAAAGACCCAAGTTCCTTCACCATGGCATGATTCTCGTTTCTCATTTTCTCTTTCATTTGACTTCTGTCTCACTTTTTCAGGTGAAACACTCTAATCCTCCTTCTGAAGTTTCATGCTTCCTTCATGATTTGTGGTCTTTAACCCCACTTTCTCTGTCTCTTTGGGTGCGTATATATGGATTTGTCTTGTCAGTATTAGGTACTCAAGCTAAGCGCAGAATTTCATTGTGCCTTCTTCTGTAAATTGATTTTTTGCAGACGTTCCTCACACCTGGTGTTTTGCTTTCCTTCTTAATTAGCTCATGCTTTGCCAAAGGCTGAATACAGTCTCCTAATACCCACAGCAGAGAGACCTCGGGTGGCACTTTGTGAGTCAGTCACTGGTTAACACTGAAAAGGCAGCCAGAAAATGAACGTGACTTCATCCCCTAGAGGCCCTTGCGCTGAATCTCCCGTGGATTTCTGCAGTGCTTGCCGTTGTGTTTGATGCTTTTGGGTACTTCAGGTTACTGCCTCTATCCTCCCTAAAATTATGTTCTACATTTTTTTGGAGAAAAGGTACCTTTCTTGCATCATCATTTTTCTTGGATAATCCTGTGCTTAAATCCCTGTTTTTGTTGGGTAGTAATACATACTGTTTGTTATCACTTTTCTGTGACTCTCTGCGACTTTTTAAATGCGTTTGGAGCAGAAGTCTTTTAGAGAAGAATTCCCTGTTTCAATGAACATCAACCAACCATGCGGGTTTTTTCAGTCTCAGGGATGCTATGTTTGTGTATCTAAATAATTTTTGCTGTGTTTTACTTAAGTGATGAAAATGCAAAATAAAATTATACTGTCATTATCCTTTGGTAAGTTAGTTGTGAAAGCCTGAGCAACATACAGCATATAAATTGTGTTTGATCTACGTTTTGCCTCAGCAGTGGGATCTTCATACCTGCAGTGTTGCTGATATAAGAAGGTATAGTTGCAGCCAAAGGAAGTCAGGTTGTGATCCTGTCAGATCTCATAAGACGAGTATGGTCTATTGTGATCACCATTATGGTAGAATATCTCCAGGGAATAACATAGGTGCCTTAGGAAATGATGATGCACCGGTTGCCATTTCTGCTTTCAAATAAAAAATGATTCTGTGTGTTGAGAGTAAATACAATGCTGAAGTCGCACTCTTTGAGGGGTAAAATGATTTGATCGTTTCCTTCCATGTAAAAATTCCTTAGTATTTTCGTGAGGCTAAAGGAGTAAACTGAAGACTAATACCCAGGAGTGACATAAAGAACTAGACTTACTTTTTCCCTTTTTTTTTTTTTTTTTTTTTTAAAAAGATGAAACCCCCTTTTTCCTTTTTTAATTCT
>VYXH01004068.1:216403-262408 GCA_013397275.1 Burhinus bistriatus
TGTTTTTTGTTTTTTTTTTTTTTTTTTCCTTTCAGGGTTGTCTGGATTCACAATTAGTTATTCTCTTTCACCAGCTTACCATCTGCAATGTAATTTCTTGTTTGATGTATGCATCTTGTTTCTAATTGTCCTGGTTTTCTGGGGGAGATTCCTCCTGTGTGTTCAGAATAATGCTTCCTTTTATTCAGTCTATTTAAAAGCTATCCCTTTTGTTTCACCAGAACTTCTTATGAGCCGAAACCCTGATTCCACTAAGTCTGCAATTCTTCCTAAATTCACTTTTTTAATCTCTCATTTTTAAAGCTTTAGTTATTACCTAGCCATTTGAATCCTAATGCCATGCAACAAAACGTTGCTGCTTTTTAAAAGTATTTGGAGAGATGGCTTTCTCCTTTCTGAGTTTTCAAAGGCCATTGCTTAACAGTTGCCAGATAGCTAACTATTTTTACATTAGGGCATGTATCCTGTACAGACGGCCTTTGTATGAAGAAACAATGGTAGCATCCGATGACCTTGCCGTTCCATAAGTGAGTTGTCTCTCTATTGTAAGTCTCTTGGTGTATAGAAACATTTGCTGCATTTGTGGTTACATAGCCCAGAAGCAGACTGTCATCTCAACAATTTAGAGATCGACTTAGGTTTCCTTTCAATGTCGTAAAAATAAGAATAAATAGAAATAGTCAGAATGGTCGTGCAATGTTTTCCAAAGATGAATGTTTTACTATTAAAGTATGAAAGCTTTGAGGAACTAATGGAAGAAAATCCTTACAATAAGAAAATTGTAAGCAAGTTTAAATTGGGGCCTATTCTTGTAAAGAGAAGTGAGAGTAGCTATGGTGAAAGACCATTCAATGGGATACGTCTCCAGTAATTGCATTCCAGTGTTGGTCCTTTTTCGAAGAGCATCCTTATTTAAAGAAAATCAAGATAAAAAGGTCAGCGCTCTTGCTGAAGAATAAATCCTGTGTCAAATGTACCTTTTAGAAATGATAAGTTTGAAATCCATGATAGGCTTTTGAACTGCGTAAGGGAAAGCTATCCTGATGTTACAGTTAATGATGACTCTTGACCAAAAGGTTCTTAGCTTTACTATGTGTTGTTTGCTATATATTTTCAATCTATGATTCTAATTTTCTATTAGTATTGTAGACAACTGTACAACAATACAAATACTTGAGTTATTCCAAGCATGTACAGAAAGGGAAAGGAAAAAAAAAAAAAGAACAAAGCTAAAGCCAAGTATATCCTGCCTTTAGAGACCATACAAATCCAGTAAGTCTAATGGTGGTGTCTCTTTCAGCATGGGAAAGCCGAAGCATCCTAGAAATCTGTAGTACCTCTGAAAAATGCATTTAAAAAAATATACACCCAAAATATAAGCAAAACTCATCTTCCTCTTGCATAATGAATAGAAAAAGATTTTATTGAAAAGATCGCTTTAGAAAAAATGTGGGTATTTATAATACCCAAAACTTCAAGAGTGTAGAAATATGCCATTTTTTATTACTGACAGTTCTTCTGATGCTGATTGTCAGAGCTGCCTAGAACCTTTCACAATCACTACATTTCATGTACATATGAATGGAGAAAATGTGTATTTACCTATAATTGTTTATTTATACGTTTAGGTATTTGTGCATCTGTATTTATAAATACATGACAAATAAACCCTTTTTTGCTTTGCATGTGTTCTGAATTATTTTTATGCGGTGGTCTTTTACTTACAACCAGTTTTCCAATATGGTGTGGGTGGCTTTATGCAGAATACGCTACCTCAGGCAGACAAACTCTTTGTACGGCACCCCCCCCGACCCCACCGACACCAGTGCTTTTCCTACTGCATTCTTCCAGTTCAGTTTAGCCCAGAACAAAAGGTATTTTTCAAGTTTTACAAAAGAAAAGTAGTTTTGTGATGCCTCAGTAAGATTAGGCTAGAAAAATGGGGATGTGGAAGATAGGAAATATGGGTGCCTGTGACTTTTTTGTCCTTGTTTGAATATTCTTACTTATACTCCACGCTGAAGGGATCAGCCGTCGGCAGGGTTACATGTATTAATGGTGGAGCAGCTGGAATGCGTGCTCCTTTGAGGTGTGCGGGAGCTGCTACAACCTGCAGATGCTTTAACTTCATTAGCCTAAATAGGTACCTGTGTTTTGAGGAAAGCTAAAGGTCTGTTTGAAAGCTAAGCAAGTGGCTGCACGGCTGAAATGCATCATGATTGATTATTCTGCTGTTGCTGAAGGTGTAGCTAATACAGCTATTAGCAGAAGCTTGACCTTTTATAGTGAATGTTCTGGTAGCAGACGTGGAGTTTAGGTGTGTCCCTGGTCTCCTGCTGCCTCAGGTATTTTTCAGCTGTTGTTTGTTTTCCATACGTACACAGTAGATGTTGGCTGCTGATGTTGCGGATGTTGGTGTGCTCGTTGCTTGGTTGGGGTCCCTGTGCCTCCAGCACGCACACCAGTAACACTGGGCTGCAGTGCAGTCACAGCTCCCTCCATGGCAGTCTGGTAATTGTGCTTATTTCAGCAGTCTCTTACTCATTTCATGTTACTGAGACTTTAACCGGAAATGGTCTGTGTTTTCCCATTGTACTGTAGCTAGTTTCTTCTCTGGGATTTCAGGAAAAAGGCGATATTTTGTGTGCCCTAATATCAGCGTGCTTACAGACCAGCCTGAGGTTTGGTACGAGGTGGTTTTCTGCGATTTGCGGGATGCATTGGTGCTTCTTGTAATAGGGCGTGCATCTAACGATCTTCTTGAAACTGTCTTCTGGTGAATTAACTCTGCTTTTTATGCGATTGTTATCTCTATAAGGTCATGTAATATTGAAACGAATTCTGTCAGACAGCTCCTGAGTAGTCTAATCCTCAAGATAAACATGTTTTTGTTAAGTTGCTTGTGAACAAAGCAGAGATAACTGTAATACTTGTCTTCAACTACTGTGCATGTGCTGTCACGTAACGCTACCCACGTACAAACATCAGTGTCCCCAGACCTGTAGAGCTATCGGAGTGGACTTCTGTTCACGTTGATGCGATTTCAGTTGCCTGAGGCAAGCAGTTAACCAGGGTTGACTTTCCAGTGACGGCTTTTTCAAATAGAAGTTTTCTGTAGAGATTTTGTTTGAAAGGCCTTAGTTCTTCAAAACTCAAGCGTTGCTTAATGTACGCGTAGGGGACACCCACAGCTGATACATGTCATGATTCCACCGAGTCAAACAACACAAGGGGCACAGATATGTTTTTGTAAAAGGATAACGAGTTTCTTACCAGTGATCTTTCAAGTGCTTTTAGAAGCTGATGGCCATCCTCAGGTAAAGGCTGAGGAAAGAACGAACTTCACAGTTATTGCTTCGCAAGCTGGGCTGGTTAAGTTGTGAACTCAGAAAATAAGATACTCTTGAGGATTTTGGAAAAGTTCATGAAAGCTTTTGGAAATTTTAGGAGGTTTTTATCCAGAAGGAAAAGGTTAGGTTCAGATGTGTAGTTTGCTGGCCTGAGCTGTAGCTTGGTGGCTAGGAAACAGGGACGGGTGAGCCAAAAGTTCAGAGATGATGTGTCCTTTCATATCCCACCTCCGCTTGCAGGAAAAATAAATTAAGTAGAAGGTAAACCAGCAGTTGATATTTGTTTCTTTCTTTTTTGCAATAAGCGATTTATATCCTTTAATTTTCTATAAAATCTTTAGTATTTGAGGATTTTGGAAGAATGACAAATACTAGGGAAAAAATTAAAATCTTATAATATCCTCATTTTGTAGAGAGAAACAGAGGCACAAAAAAGTAACCGATCTCTTGACTTTACTACAGACGAAGCACTGAATAGAGGCAGCAATAACCAGGATTCCCAAGTAACAGAAACATTAAAGCTGAAGATAATTTACAGAGAATTCATAAACAAACTAACCAAAGAATGGTGCTGTTGTTGTAACTGTTCTTCTGAAATGGTACCTGTTTCTTGAAATGGATATTAATAATCCAGGGGAATGAGTTATTGGGTCAGAGAATTGCATCCTACAGTACTGTCCTTCCCAGCAAGCCTGCCAGTTCTTTTTGACTTTGATCGTAAGCTCCTTTTGTGTGTGTTGTATAACAAATAGAAGTCACAGAGAGATGGATGACTTCAATCAAACTTAATGATGACGGTTTCATTCCTGAGCATGGCAGCATATTTATTTATATCTTCATATATATGTGTGTATACAAAAAAACTAAAAAGGACTTTTGGTTTTGGTTTTTAGAGACCCCTTTCTTGTGCTTCTCATTTTCAGCTGCAAGGGAAATTGTCAGATAGGACTTTGAGATTTTTGTCACAGCTCTCCCCTCTTTGGTGCTTTGGAATGATAGTTTGTGGCTCCTTTCAATTGTTTCACAGTGTCCTTCGAATCTTTGATTGCTCTCTAGTCAGACAGTATTTACCATAACACTAAAGTAAAAGCAGGTTCCGTCTGATGTACTTGAATGAGGGATTTCTGGAAAGGGATGTGCTTTGCAAATTAGTCATAATCTCCTTTGAGTTTAAACAAAACACGAGCCCATTTCCCATGCTCACTTCCCAATGTGAACACCAAGTGCTCCAAAGGATGATCTCTTGTGAGGGAGAAGGAAACCCAAGATAGCTCACTACTGACAGAATCTTAAGGATTTTTCCATCTGGACTAAAAGATTTTTGTACCTTGACAGAAAATCAATGCTTTCTCATTCTTATTAGGCCTGTAGCAACATAATCTATAGACATCTCTGCACCAGGGAAAACTTCATTTAAAGTTCTCATCGTTGCAGCCGTATTGCTGGTAAGAGATCTGGGGATTCCTCATGCAGATGAGGTTCCCTTAGTCCTCCTTGTGCTAGCAGCATCAGGATGTCTTAGGACGGGCAGGTTCCCATGGTCAGATTTGTTGCGAACTCTTCAAATTACATCAGCTTAGAAAAAAATGACCTCGGTTTTAGGTATGACTGTGGGAAAGCGGCTCTGTCAGTGCTAAATCTTTCAATATTGCCAGCATCTGTACATCTGCAGGAGAGGTAAAGACAATGATTTACATTGTCCAAGTCCTAAAACAACACAGCAGAATATAATCTCCTGTGTATTTTGGCAAAACACGTATGTTACCACTGGGAAATCTTTTGTTTATACTTGAAGTGCTGAGAAGTCAATCAACTAATTTTGGCAATTATTTGAGTAGGAATCTTCTTGTGTGTACATGAGCCTATCACAAAGGCGTTCTCATTATAGTTTGAATACGACCGCATGAAAGCTAATGGCAATAACTAACAAAAGCAGTAAGAGGAGGGAGAGGGTGATGGAGAGGGTGTCTCTTTTAAAAGAAAGACTTTCATTCAACTTCAGCTGCCTGCTAAGCAATTCCTCGGAGGGTGGCTCGGTAGGGTTTGTGTCTGACCCAGCAGTCTGAGCACCGTGAGACTGGAGTGGCAAGAATCAGGCTGTGGTACAGTTTCCTAAAAGATGAAGGAGAGAACAGGCAGCCCTTGAAGAAGCCTGGCATTCGCAGTATGTAAGGGGTCTGAAAATTGGCAAGGAGCTGAAGTAAATTACTAAGCAGAGCTAGGGACCAACGTAAACTAACAAGTATAAATGTAAGCCTGAATTTATCAGCTGAAGCCAGGCACGTTTGAGTGCGTGCGTATGAGAGTTGCTTGCTAAAAGCAAAGAGTGAGCGAGTGGTACATTGCTTTGATGCTCTTTAAAAGAAAAATTGTTGCAGTCCATACAATTTTGCTGTCAAACGTATTTGAAAAATAAGAAAACATATGTCAGATATAGGTTCTGCAAATAGTTGTCAACGGTGTCCTAGAAGTATTTGGTTTGGAGGGTTCCTTGGAATCCACCATTCAAACCTACATGTGTCTTGAGTTACCTTGAAACTGGCCGTCATTCTGTACTCTGGTGAAGCGAGGGCATTGCAGGGGTTAACGTTAGCCTCGCAAAGACTGTGATCGTGGTGTCCTCAATGGAGAGGCTCATCCAAAGGGCTTAATTCGGAGTCTGTAAAGATGAGTATTTCGCTCGTGTTTTAGAGGTGCTACCTCTCTCTGTGGTCTACAGAAGGCTGTTTAGTCTGTAGTCCTTTGAACACCCCTTATTCACTGGTCTATTTAAGCAAATCCTTGGTTCCAGAAAGTGATAACTTTTACCTCTCAGCGTATGGATACTAGCGTGATGATTGCAGCTGCATAAATGAAGACTACTGAGAAGGGTTCCAGATTCTGATTTTTGATTATGTCTATTGTCCTTGGTATGGTTTTAAGAAATTCCATTGCATCCTGTTGATTCCACTGAACAAAACTGTAAATCCACCAGTGCAAAAGTGTAAAATATTCAGGTTTTCTTTTTGCAATCCTACTGCATGAAGGAAGTCCCTACTAATTGCAGGAAGAAGCGAGAAACTTTCAGGGTCAGGTAACTCGCCACCTCTAACTGGTGCTTTCCTAGAACAAAATGTAGCAGGAGAGGAAAGTGCAGGAGCCGCAGCAAATTAGGCTCAGTGGCAGCAGTTCAGAGTTGCAGGATGAAAGCAAAATATGACCCATTTTTCTGGGAGCCTCTTTGGGGTTCGATGGTATGAACGGTGCTCTAAAAATGTAAAATGTTATTACATGCTATTAGAGAAAGAGTCAGCTCAGCATGTATTAGAGCAAGTGGCTGTGACAACAGAACCGTGTATTTAAAGGGCGTGCTGTTAGGACCCCTCGTGTGTTCACTTACCTTGTATTTATGCTCATTACGGTTGGTGACGGACAGCGATGTAAAGGTTAGTCTTCACAGCAGATATTTTTCTGTGATACTTTTCTTCATGGGTTTTTGTCATAGCCGTACTTTGCCTTCTCGCTGATTCTTCCCCCCTCCCCCTGCCACCCCACCCCATTTTTGTACCTCAATAATCCGCTGTCACCACGCACACGTGGAGTCTCGTAACTGAAGCAGACCCGTAACTGACTCCCACGCCAAACTCCCGGTGTTCAGCCATTGTGGCAACCTTGTTATTCCACTTGGTTTTCAAATGCCACACCGTCACACTGAAAAGCTTACTGTCTCTGTTGTAATTTTTTTTTTTTCCCCCCTTTTTTTTTTTTCCCCCTTGTAGAGCATGATGAGTGTGGCAGCGGACAGCATAACTGTGATGAGAATGCAATCTGTACTAACACTGTCAGGGGACACAGTTGCACCTGCAAACCCGGGTATGTGGGGAACGGGACCATCTGCCGAGGTAAGTCTGTTACTCTAGCAACACCGTAAAAGTGGCAGACTCTATTAATATTTTCTGACAGTCACCTACGTTCTGGTAACTTGTGATGGCTGGATTCTGTCGATGATTTGCTGTAAGATTTATCGTCTGGAAAATGGAGTATGCATGGAGATGATGGGAATTGATTTGTGCATAAGTTCTCAACAAGGAGGAAATATTTTTGGAACGCTACAAGAAAAGTACTTTTCATTTACTGTCACTGAATACTGTCATTTGAGCTAGTGTCATTCTGCTTTTAAGTGATGTTCATTGGTTTATACACTGGATCGTATGCGCTATCACCTTTGGCTTTTAAAATTTTATCAGACGCCTTTTAAGTTAGGATTATTGTCTCATGCTAACATCATACGGTTGCTGTTTGACTACTCACATCAGAATAGAGATTTTAGGGATTTTTTTTTTTTTTAATCTTTACCTTTAAATGTGTATTTTGAAGATTTCTCTGACGTAGACAAGAAATACTGATAGCCATCCTTTCTGTGACGTGGTAGGTCATTTATTTCGGGTGTGGTTTTGGTTTTGTTTCTGTAGAGAAAGAAGCGAATATGTTACATAAAAAGAGAGGAGGGCGTATATTTACTGGTTGGCTTAGCGAGGGCTGTGTCATGAAGTACTGTTGAGCTGTAACGCATGCATTTATGAATTACATTTGTCTCATAAAAAGCTGGTTTTGGTCTTGTCTGGGATTGCATATTTTCTGACTTTCTAAACAGACTTGCAGTAACAGAAAACTAACTTTTAATTTTTTTGATGTGACAGCTGTTGAAATTGGGGAATGTACAGGGTAAAACATTCTGTACTTAGTTTGGGGGCACAAGAGACTGAATATTAATTTTCTAGAATGTTGTAAATTGGCCAAGCAGTTCCTTGAAAGGAGAAGGAAGATTGATGTAATTCTTGTTTCAAGCTGAAGTTCTTGACTGAGATTAGCCTGTCAACTGCTGAATTAGCATGTACCATTTTATTGCTTTTTGAGATTACTTTCTGTGGGTACTGTCCATCTGCACAAGAGCATCACTGTATTTAAAGCTGTAAATGGTTGGTAAAGATTTGAGAAGGAATACAAAACTGTTATGAAGATGGTGGGCAAGTTAAACCTTGGTCTGTCTATGTTGAAGATCAGCAAGTGATGCTGGGGAGAAACTCACATTAGTATCTTTTCAGTCTTTGATGACAGTGAATGTGAATTGCAGCGTAGACAAGTATGGTTTCAGGGAAATCTGAGTGAACAACCTGTCTGACTGTGACTTTTTCATTCTTTTTTACTTTTTCTGAGGATAACACAACAAGACAAATCCTTAATCATATTTCTTTGAAACGGGGATGTTTGGATTAGTTCATAAACCCTGTGTTTTCACAGTGGTATTCTTTGTTTGCACATCTGGATATTTGGGTTAACGTGCCAGAAACTCAAAGCGAAACTCCTACTGCGTATTTGTTAATCTAGTAATGTTGAAGTAATGAAATTGCACTGGAGAAATGCAATAATGTTTTTAACCTCAAAGTTCTGTTGAAATCTGAGTTGTGGATAAATATATATTATGCGTGTTTTTATTATGCCTTGAATTGCACATATGAATGTAGTTATAGTTGCCTTTTTGAGATAGGTGTACGTGGAAATAGAGGAAATGAAGTGCGTTCTTATATTCTGACTGGGAAGCATAAATTGAAAAGAAAACTGGAGATTATAGAAAGGGGTTTGCAGTCTAATAATTATTGAAGTCACTATGGATAAGAATAATCTGGCACCGCGTGGAATAGTTACCACTGCGCACCAGCTCATAGTAGCACTGTGTGCATTTTAGTGAGTGATGGAACACGGAACGTAAAGTTGTGGTCTGAGTTTCTCGGCCTGTGGTTCTGTGGTCACTTGAGGTTTTCACAAGTTTTGACTTCTAATTTAAGAAATGTTTCCATTCTGCCCATGGTAGCACCAGAAACGCCACTTTTGCCTCTTTTTTACCAAGTTTAACGATGATACGTTATCAGTTACCAGTCGCAGCGGTTTCCTTGCACAAATGGTAGGATTGGCACAAGGAAAGACGTGTGAACGTGTCAGGACTTATGTTGTCTTGTAGTAATTTTGGGGGTTTATCTTCAGGCAATATAGATTGGGGGGAAAAAAAGATATAAGCCAAGGTGATAAGTTTAATATGATACTGTCTGAAGATATGATAAACATTTCTTGTCTCCTTCAGTCATCTGTAAGAGCTTTATAAATGTTTACGTTATAGATGTGTGCATACACAAAACAACTGTTCCGACTACTAGTGAAATAACATAGATCTGTAGTTTAATAAGAAATCTTATTAATATTGTCCAGCAAAAGCATAAATAAAAAAATGATAATTTTATGATGAGGGAAAAGGACTGGCTTTGTGGGTGATTCTACAATCTATTTCAACAATGAAATTTTAGCAATGATACAAAAAATAAAATCAGAGTGATGTTCCTCTTTGACTTTACTGGATAACACGGTCACAGTCTTTATAAAAAACCCAGAATACTGTTATTGCTATTTTAGAAAAGAAAATGTATGTGTAGTTAAATTAAATTGCATGGTGAACTCCTGGTAAATACAATGAAATTGCTCTGGCAGGAATTTGTGATGTTTGCGTTTTTTGTGAAAAGTATGGAGAAATAAAAAGGACAGAAATAATCTGGATATGAATATTATGATTGCTGGGGATTTAGAAATAAAAACAAAAAACAAATGTTGAAGAGGAAAGCAAATTTTTTTTAAAAAAAGATCTGTATAATCAGGCTGTCACTTCTTGAGTAGAAAAATAAATTTCATGCATAAGGAGTTGCTTTACTGTAAATGCGGTAGACTAGCCTATGTAATTAAGGACTGGATTGTGTCAAACTAGATGTGGAACCTGTCACGAAGGAAGGTGGTGGAAGAGGGTGCAGAGTGAGACCAAATGCACTTCTGCATTAAAATAGATACTGCCATAGTTTAAGTGCCATACAAATGGAAAGACAAGTGCAGATGAACACAAGAAAATCTGTATAAGTACATAGTTACCAATATACAGACCGTATAATAGAGTGGAGACAAATAAGACTTGTTTCCTGTGGGTGCTCTCAATTTCACTGTGAGGAGGGGGCTTTAGCACCTCGGAAAGACGCTGAAATTTTGGCAATAGACCAGAAGAGAATGAGGCTGAGGTGAGCTGAAATGACAGTGCTGTGCCATCACCTTTAGTAAATTTGACAGAATACTGGACCCAGAATCAGATACATTATATCTTAGGATTTCTTCAGAAAATGAAAAGTAAAATAGGGAGATCTTTGCTGGAAGAAACTACAGCATTAAAGGCAGACAACAGAGGTATAACGCGTTGAATAGAGAGAGATTCTGTATCTACAGATTTGTTGAGCTGCTCTTTTCTGTGAAGGAAACTTTGAAAAAATTCCAAAGAACTAAGAGTGACTTGGGAAACAGAATAAGCTGCAGGTGGGTAACGGAAGACGCATGCCATGCCTGTTTACTTGAATTCTGTAAATGAATTATAGAATTCATGGGTGAGGGCAGAATGAAGACAAATGGAGCAATTTCGCTAACCCAGGATAGGCTTCAATAGTGCAGCATAAAGGCAATTAACTAAGGGTAGAAGGGAAAGGTGATAAAAACTGGTTTAGCAACTGAATGTTCTAGTGGGAAAAAAAAAAAAAGGGGGTGTGGTGGGCAAATGACTACCCTGGTAGAACACGGCGCTTTGTAGTGTGCCTGTCAAGATGGACCTTGTGGGAAATCAGTGTTCAGTGGCAACGAGTGGATGAAAGAAGTCTTAGTTTCCTAGGACAACCAGGTTTATGAATAACCCGTCACCTGTAGACAGGGTTATGTGTGCGAGTGTAAAACTCTGTCATGTATAAAATGAGTAAAACCCACTGTCGTGACTCTAGCTGAAGAACCAGGGATATTGAATACGGAGATAAATACCATATTTAGACTATAGAGGCTCTTGGTCTGTGTACTGTTGCAGCGTTTCTGTGTGAAATCTTGTCAGGGCTTGAATCTGGGAGGCTGGAAAGCGTGGACAGGGAAAATGTCTTTCTCTGCTTTTTGTCTTGATGAGTTCTAGTTCCAGTTCCACTTGGCAGCCTTGCACTGCATGCTGTGGAAATGCCATGTTGAAATGCAAAGAGCCTCGTGCCCCACCATCTACTTTACCTTAGTGAGATGGAAGCTAGAGAATATTTGCTGTGGGATGTACGGTCCTACAGTTCAGCAGAAGTTTATTATAGAGCTTGTGCCTTGTACCACAGACTGAAGTCGAAGAAAGGAGCCAAGGTATATTGAAACATCAGCAGGTTTCCTACAATAGGTGATGATGTTTAGGATTAAATGCCTTAAAACAAACAAAACCCCACCCGCCAGGTTTTGTAGGGGCTGTAGATCTGACTTGTCAGCTTGACCAGTGTGCAATTCACCGTCAAGGTTTTGTTGGAATCAGTTGTTTTCTTTAGTGCAAGGAGACCTAGATGTGGTATACGGGCCTGGTCCTGACTTCTGGTATTTTGTTCCAAATGTTTGTTTCTGCCCGTAGAAGTCCATATATATTTTCACAAGAATAGAAGTGGCCTTGAATATAGTCAGATGGTAAACAGGGGTAATTCTGAAACACGGACAAGATGTGTTTGCTAATCTTTTTTTCCATATTATCTCTGTAGTGGGGAATGAACAGAAGCCTAGCACTTAAACAAGTGCAAATATTTTTCGTTGTACTTATATATTGTACTTGTGTAATCTGTCTAACAAGTATATTTAGTGTGCTATTAATATCTCATTTAGTGGTTTATACTGAGGTGTAGATTTATTAGAATGATTAAATGAGGTGGATTTAGTTACAGTCATAAACCTTAAAGCAAATTGTGCAATATGACTGATGCCTGGGCAGAGAAACATTGGGTATTGTGAAATAAAAATCAAAACAATGTTTATACTAATTAGTATTCAGGCTGTAGAATGGTTTATTTCTGCCAGACTATAGAAAATGTTTCTTTTTTTTTTTCCCCCTGTTATATTCTTCTGCAGCATTTCACAGGAGACACTAAGGGATTACAACTCAGTGTGGAATCTTAAAGATGAAAGGCATTATTTTTAAGTGGCTCAGTTCTTCTGGTGTAATCTGGAACTCCAGATTAGTTTCTTAATTGTACTGTGGTTTTTCATATATATATTTGCCTTGGAAGATGTGTTTGGGAGTGTGGTTGTTACTGATGAACTTACTGGTCACTTCACGAATAACTTACTGGGAACCTGATATGAAAAGTAACCAGATTTGAACAGATAATCTTATCTTTTATAAGGTAATGAGAATAATCATATGGAGTCTTTATTTATAATACACTCAGAATGTTTCCTGATGACCAGAATATGTCACAGGCTTGAAAATTTCTTCTAGTTGATGTAAGTTAGTAAGTTGGCCTATTTTACGCCGTTTTAATCAGAAATTGTAATTGGATGGACATGTGGTTTTAACAAATGGCAGTCTGAGAGCTCGCTTTCATTGCGGTTTTCTTCATTGTTTCCAAGCAGGTATTTTTTTAAAGTAATTTTTAGTCTGAAATGTATTTAATAATCTGAAAGATGTGCCCATGAAAGAAATTGTGTATTTTCCAATATGTAGGCAGTATAGTGATGGTGTAGTAAATAGATGACTAAAGACAAAGAAATTTTCATCTGTTATGAAATTTCCCCTGCTATGAAAAATACTCGAGTGTTTTTAGTAAGAGCTGAAGAAGAAGAAAAAAAAAAATCAATCTCTTTGGTTATTTGTGTGCTGGGTTACCTGCTTTCTTTGTATCCCTTTTTATATTGACATCAGCAATCCTAAGGAAGATTAACTTTAAATGGCAGCAATGTGAGACAGACGTGCTGATATCTTGATATTAAAGCATATCGGATCACTGTAAGGTGACTAACTGCCACTTAGGTTTATGGTTTTTGCATGTATGTGTGTCTGTTGGAGGTGGAGTTGAAAGCCTTTATGGAGCCTTGGAGTGAGTTATGAATAATATGTAGGACAAAACTGAAGTGGAAAGGAACAAACACGTCTTTCCCTATAGCCTTCGATTTTTGTAGCTGTAAGGCTTTGAGTAGTTTATATGCCTTATCATGGCTTTAATTGCTGTTTTGGTATAATATTCACAAGTCTCATGAAAGAATATGGAGAGTTTTGACTCATGTTGAGATTCTCATCCTCACTCTTCACAGTCTTGAGCTTTGTGTAGTTTGTTATATCTAATACGTAGTGAATAAATCACTGCAAAAGCAGGTAAGTGCATTCACATGCATTTTGGTGTCACTCGGCACATGTGGAAAATGCCATGGCAAGTATAAGACACTGGCTAGTCCCACTTTTTGGGTGAAACATTCTAGATGTAACTGATTTAATAATTTTAAACCAATACATAGTTATACAACAGTGTAATCAGAATTCTTATAGATTTTTTTATTCTAAACCTAGCATGGTTGGACTCTGAATCAAGACAGTATGGATGAAGCCACTAAATTTTGTATAGTCTTAAATCCACTATATTAGTAAAAATGAAAAATTGAAGTTTTAATGTAAGAATCTTAGTATTTTTGTTCATGATTAGATAGTTATCAAGGGTGGTACATTCATTACAATTGCTATATTTGTGTTTGGATTTTGAGTTATATGAAGTCCCTTTGTAAATTATTTGCCACATAATTTTTAAGCTCCTTCAGTTCTAATGTTGTTCTTGGTTTGATTTTGGACTGTAATGATTTAAAATAATTTTGATGAAATCAAGATGATTTATGATAATTTTTTCTTGCCCTTAGAATGTCATTGCCTAGATTTAGTTGGGCGAGATGTTGAAATTCAAGCGTCATTATTTTTGTATTAAGAGCTAAGCTATACATATCCACCACTACGCAGTCCAATTTTACAGCCTCTCTAAAGGCACAATATTTCCTGCTGATTGGATCCCGTTCCATGTGTGAGATTGTTCAAGATGATTTAAAATGCACATCAGTTATGGAAATAGATCATTTAAAAAACAATGATTAATGTAACTTGTCAGCATCCAGATCCTGATCTCTTTGCTGTCACAGATTGTCTCACTGCTCTAGATTTATAGCTAATTTGAAAAGCATAGTACTGATTTGTGCTTGCCGAAGAAGTGGTCTAGTCCAGAGCAACTGTCGTATCCTGTATAAAAGAAAGGAAACGCTGTAGTTAGCTGAAATATTTTAAAACTTAATCTGACAGGTTTTTCTGCTTGTATGAGTAAGTCCCAAGGGCTCAGCAGACCTACTAATGAATGTTTATGAGGGTTTCTAGGTTCAGATTCTGAACCTGAGCTCCTCTCGTTGACGCAGTTGCTTATTGTCTCCTACTGCTTTGGTTTACGTTCGTTCCTTTAGAATCAGCAGTTCACTCTAGGTTCATGGTCCTATATGGCATGTACAAAAGAATTACAAGGTGATGACAAGTTAACAGGTACGTTCCCCACAATCTCCTGGGCAGTAAAACTGGGGTGTGTAGGAACATGGGACTATTCCAATATTCATTGCTTTTTTTTTAAAAGAGTAGTTAATAAAAACAAAAATGTGTGTGTTTTGGTTTGTATTTAATATCTGCACCATACATTGTATTTATTTTCTATACTCTGAGATCATCTCAATCCGTACCTCCTCCTGTTTGCAGCAGGTGTATCACCTCCCAGGTTTCTGTCACAGAACCTCTTGAGGAGCCCAATCCAGAGTCTCCTGAAGTCAGGAAGCAGCTTTCTAATGCTACTAGAACGGTTCATTCATGTTACCCAAATTAGTAATTTTTTCTTTCTTCCTGTAGTATTAAAATCTAAAATTTGACCAAAAATTATCAATTATTAAGTCCACAAACACACCCTTCATTCAAAGAACTCATTTGCTATGCTCTACTGCTTTTTTGACAGTAGACCAATAGACGTCATGGTCAGTCATTTGGTCTGCAGTACTGTCTGCTTTAAACTCGTAATCCTTATGACGTGTGAAACCCAGTCTATTTAGATCTGTGGCTCTCCTGGCCTGCCCCGGGAGCTTGCCATGCAGTTACTTGGAACAAAGTACTTATTTTTTCATGGTGGGTGGGACAAATCGGTTCCGTAAGAGCATCTTGAAATACATCACTGCACAAAGCCTCTTGCGGCGTGGGCTTGACTCTGTGCGGCGATGGGAGCACAACAGCAGCACAGAGCTCGCTCGCTCTTGTGAAATCCGTTACGATGTGCAACCATTTCAGGATCAATGTGTATGGAACAGACACGTTAAAAGGCAAGAGGATGCCAAAACCATGAAATTCTTTCTGTTCCCGGAGAACGTAACCAAACAGTATTGAAAAGTGTCTATAAATATCTTGCCCGAATGTAAAAGAAGAGCGTTGCAGTTACTGTTTTTTGGCAAAAGGAGTACTGCTGTGCTGTCACCCCAACACAGAAGGAAGTATTTTTTCATACAGCACGTGATTAGTCTGGGGAGCCCTTGGTCACAGGGTGGTGAGGAGGCTGGACAGATTGAAAAAGCTGCTGCACATCGGTAGAAAATCCCAGCCAGTGGGTGCACAATCTTTGGTTTGAGGAAGGTCATGGGGAATCCCTAGGCAATGTCGCCAGATACTTGCCCTGTTCTTTCCCTTGACGTTCATCATGGACCGTAGTCGGAGAGAGGATGCTGGGCTGTAGCAGGCCCTCTGGAATGACCTAGTTGATTTATTTTTATATTATTCTGGCTGAGATTATTATTAGAGCAATCCCTTTTTGGGTAAGAATAGTATTAGCTATTTATTTATGTATTTTTTTTATTTGTACGAAAGGGTTGCTAAGATTTTCACAGGGGGTTTGTGGGGCTGTTCTTTACTATAGCGGTGGAATAGACTCTGGCCAGAAAACTTTTTTTCAGCCTTCTGTTCCTATGAATTTCCCACACTGTACTAAACCAAAATAAAAACATTAAGTGATTAGTCAAACATGACACACACGGTTGGTACCTGATCATGGATTCAGACTCTGTTCCCCGACTGATAGGTCTGTTCCTAAACCATTGGGCTGTGATTTCTCCACAGAAACTGTCAAAAGTATTTTCAAAATACCTAAGGAATTCTAAAAATACCAATACCTTTTGGTTTTGGAAAAACGAAAGAAACATGAAGACTCCAAAGTCGAGCATTAGGGGATGTTTAAAATTCAGGTCACCTGTTCAATCTTAAGTCACTAGCATCCACTGCTGAAATATGGTTCTTACTGATAAAATCACAGGTGGTGTGGGGTTTTTTTGGTCCATCTGCCTCATTCAGTGCAGAGTATGGACGCATCAGTGAAGGAGATGAAGTCCTGAAAGCTAGGTATTCAGTGTTTATTATTTTTGTCATTCATTGTGTGACCCTTTACTATTAGCTACTGCCCCAGTATCTGTACTGAATTTAGGATGTTACCAGGTCCTTGTTCTTATCAAATGATTGCAGTGGAGTGAAAATGTACCTTAGCTGCCTTTACATTAGCTCTCCGGTATCAGTGTAGGTGGCGGTTTAGTTGTTCAAGCGTTTGTCCAGGTTTTCGGGAAGGGCCTGTAGTGCTCTCTTTCTTATGTTTTTCCATGACTAGAGGAGGATGATGTTGCTCTTTGTGGTCTCACCTTTGGAGGACGGTGTGGGAAAAGGGGTTCAGTTCCAGGTTTCCAGGCAAATATGTTCCAGTTGACTTTCCTCTCTGCAGCTCCTGCAGTCCTCGCTGTCTTCCCCTTTCCTCTGTTCCCCAGCTGCATCTTTCCTCTGTGGCTTTGTCCTCTCCTGCCTTGGTCTGGCTCGTGCACCATTGTGAAAATTGATGAATGCCGGAAGAATATTGAGGGTGTGATTTTAAACATTTACAAACTGAGATGATTCAGAGACATGGCAAAAGGCAGATCCTTCAAATCTCTATCAGAGTGGGGGCCCAGGGACAAGGGAGAATCTAAAAAAATAAAAATAAATAAATCTACCTGTTAGTTATTTTGAGAATTGGATGGAATTTTTGCTGCGATGCAGCTTCTGGTAGATATCCAGCACAGGAGAGACATAATTACAAATTGTTTACTTGACCACATTACTAAAAATGGTATTTTACAGTAAGGAAAACTTGGATTGCCCTGCACGTAGGTATTGCTTACTTTGTTTGCACGAGTTACGTTGGTTGGCTTACTAGTTTTGGAGGTTGCTTTATTTGTTGAACGCTGGCAATGGCAAATCTGGAAGCCATGCAGGATGTTTGATGGGACAATTTGCATATTTTTGTCTGGAAAGATTCTCCAGTTCAACTGTTTCACAGTGGTGCTGGTGTTTTAGCCTCTGCAACATGCTGAAGAGTTGAGGCACCCCTGTGTGTGTAAAGAGTTCTTATCTAAAGTGCTCAACGATAAAAATAGTAAATGTGGCTATGCTAAGCGAGCATATGCTAAGTACAAGACTAATGGCAACCTTGAACAGTATACTGTGAATGGTACCTGAAAGAAATGTTGCAGTGAAAAAGAATCTGTTCGAAAACCTACTAAAAAAACCAAATGGTGCTTTGAAGATTGTATCATCAAAATGAATTATTAGGTGAATTCGGTACACGAACTACAAGAAGAATGTGAATTAAAATAGGTTAGGACACGTTAAGTGCAGAGGGAATTAGAAGTTAAAGTAAACCAAGGAGAGGTGGGAATTGAAGGGGTCGCACTTTTCAACGTGATTTAAAATTCAGTCATCCAAGAGTAAAAATGAACAATTTGTATGTCATAAAAACTAAGAGTTTTTATTTAGGTATTCCTGAAGGGCCAGAGCTGCGTGACCTATGTTGTTATTCTGCCGATAAATACTCAAGCATCTTGGTGTGTCACCTTGATACGGGGCTTGCAGTTTTCTTTCTTTTTCTTTTGGTTGTGTGCCTAAAGATGGGAATTGTCAGGCTGGATTTTTGAAGCTAAACTTCAAAACTGAGTGTTTGTTTGAAGGCTGTATGCTACACGGGCGCATCAAGCAGGGCTTGAAATTTTAAAACGATGTAAAATTCACAAATGTACCTTTGTTGTTTTTTTTTTTTTTTTTAAAAAAGCTATACATATCCATACCTTTGTGCATGTTCATCTTATCCATCTTCCTCTGTAGCCTGTTAATTATGTCGTACCCTCAAGGGTATAAGTATACGCCTCCCATAGATTATGGGATGCATTTGCTGCCACTGATGAAGAGACTGGATGACTGTTCTCAGCTGTCACTTGTACTATTAAAACGTATCCATCCATTCCCTTGGGCATATGATTTCACAGTGGCTGATGTCTTTGCGAAGGAGCTGCTGTGAGTGGAAAGCCCTGGGACGGAATCGAATGGCAGTTGGGTGTGGAGCTACTAGAACACTTGCAGAGTTTAAGTAGGCAATATCCATTCCCCTGCATTAATTATAATGGTTTACGGATGCTCATTAATATGCCACTTTTATTACCGAGACACATGGTTGTACTGCTTTCCTGACACCTATTATTTCCTCCCTCTGAACAGAACAAAGGAAACAATAGTCATCTGACATTGCCATGACATACGTTATTTCCCAATAAAAGATTGAGGTAATCAAATCAGTCCTGCATGCACAGCGCGGTATTCCCTTAGCCTTCGGAGAGAGGCAAGTGAGAAAATTCTTAATGTGGTAATTTTAGACCTGACTGAGCAAGGTATGTGTCTAACTAAAAGTAAGCGATTGACTCCAATGAGACTTCTTACGTAATTAGGCACTCAGTTTTTTAGTTTCATGCTGAATATGCTTTGCTGTGTTTATATCGCACGGGTTAGAATAAACGCAGACAGTAAGCATTCATCTTTTGCCGTGGGTATCAAGGGGAGGTTGAATTCATTGTGTCTGAAGAAAGGATAGCCAGATCCACCTATCGCTTATCCCTGAATCCTCGGCAAATAGAGTGGGCTTAGAAGAAGATTTGGAAACTAATTTTTAGTGACATCACAGAGGAGTAGTCGGAGCCAAAAGAAAAATGAGTGGGAATCTGTAAGCGGTTGCTAATGGTTATTGCCAAGTCATTTTGAGTGCTTCATTATTTATTTATTCTTTTACTGCTGTAAAAGCACTGGGATTCAGAAATAGCTCAGGTGTTTAGGTTTGATCCGCTGAGTATTTGTACCCGTTGCATCAAGTGTTCATCAGGTGAAAGAAAAGGAAACAAAAAAGAATCTACACACAGCTGGAGTAGAGGACAGGCAATATACTTCCCACCTTATGGCTGCTTGCTGTAACCGCTAACACAGGGAGTTATGTATCCTTGTGCTCGCTTTTCTGCTCCCGTGTCTCCCACATGTTCAGTTGTGGGATGAAAGGGATAAAGATGGGAAACCTCTCTTGCTTCCCTTGCCACAGTGCTGCTTCCCCCCTCTATGATCTCTAATGGGGCTCGGTGAGTAGGCTGGAGAGAAGAGCCGAGGCAGAGTGCCGAATGACGTTTTTAGATGTCATTACCTAAATTCTGGCCACATTGCATTTGAGGCATGTGAGTGCTTTGTTTGATCTTTCCCTGTGTATTTTCCCTTTATGTATTGCTTATATTACTATTCCTGTGGGTCTGGATGTCTACTGGGAGAGTTACACCTAGCAATACAGTAAATTATACCTAATGCATAAAATCAGATGCGTGAAAACAACTGTAATTAACTGTCACTGATAAAGGTAGATGTCAGAAATTTGTAAGCGGTGTTTCTTTGTGCCGAGTACTTAAAACTGGAGATTGCACATTAAACAGAAGTATGATATACATCTTGAAATATAATTTCAGGTACTTTTATGATGTGTGTCTAAGCTCTGAACTGTGATTTTTTTGTATAGACTTCGAAATCTCTTATATTGCTGTGTTCCAGCAGTCAGTGAGAAATACGCTGGCCTTCACTGCAAATAAACTGTGCTGTACAATGTGGCTGAGCTTAATGTTAGCAAACCTGGCACACTGTATTTGCATCTGAATATAGTTACTTAATTGTTATTTAAACCTCAATGTTCCTTCTGATACTGCAACTGTGATAAACCTTGTAAACTGTCTCCTAGGTCATACCAGACAGGTCCAGTCAGGCTCCCATCTGTTCTAGGTAGGCGTGCAAGGCAAGTGTTAATGAGGTAATATATAAGAGGACAGGTAGTCTGTTCTTGCCTTGAAAATTACATTTGACAGATACTATATCGCGCCGCTGCAAGAGCTTAAGCTGTTACTTCGCATGCAGTTGTGCAGGTATCGTGAGAAAAAGCATTTTCATTAAGAATTTGTTCGTGCCATTTAAAGAATACGTGCACTCTTCTGACACTTAGCACTGTTTATTTGTAGCGTACTGCAATGCTGAAATGCTCCGCAGGACTGATTGCTCTGAAGTGTCATGGGTTGCATTCATGTGTCTCATATTGGCGACGTCAACGTACTGCAAAAGCAACACTTATCTCCACTTAGCTGAGCCACTCAAGCACTTCTCTCATCCACAGGCTGACTCTGCTGTACAAGGATGAAAATACTTCTAATTTAAGGGAAATTATTTTAACCCTATAGCTGGTAACGCACTAGTTCATAAAACGTGCAGTAGGTGGAGGATGCTGAAGTTGGTGCCTGCGCAGGCAGTTATTCACGTTTATGTGGACGGTGACATTTGTTCACGAGGACTGTTGAACACACATTCAGAGGCTTTAACACGGCCTTTTTAGCGTGTGCGGTGATAAATAGCTGTAGAAGTGGAAATGTCAGAAAAGCAAGCGATCTTACTAGAAAGGAGGAAAGCAGAAACTTGCATGCCATGATAGTTGAATTCCGCTTGCGCTTACCAAAGGGAGAAGGCTGAGAGCATCTCCACGTTGGGCAGCGGAGCGTGGCCCAGTGTCGTGGGCAGCTCCCATCGTGCCGTGATGGCCAGGGCACGCGAAGGGCGCAGGGTGCGGGAAGCCAAGGACGCGCTGAGCCCCACGCGTGGTGGGCTGTGCTGAGCTGTGCCGGCTCAGCGGTGCCCGCAGAGCAAAGTGGGGCGGCTGCTTCGCTGCCTCCGGTGTCGTATCTTGCTGCTTGCTCAGTGCTGCCTCCGCTATCTCTGGAGCATTGTGCGAGGTCTCTTTTTTTTTTTTTTTTTTTTCTTTTCTTTTCTTTGTTTTTAGGAACCTGAAGTCAATTTAACATTTTCTGTCATGTTTCCACTATTATTTTTATGTAATTAAGATGCTAATATAATTACCGGAGTTATTGTTGAACCCAGCCTACCCACATTTTCATGAAACTCCCCAGTTAAATAGTCAACCTTATTCAGTCATGTTCGGTGTTTCTCATTAAACTGTAATAATTTGAAAAGCCTTCCAGTAAGTCAGGTGAGACTTTCTCATGAATGTATGATAATTATATTGGTGATAGATCATATAAAAATATCTTTTGCTAGCAGGGTTATTTGCATTTCACTTGTGATGTTGACTAGCTGACATGAAATCTCTTTTTATTGCGTTATTTCAAGGATGCAGGGAAGTGAGTACTGGGTATAAAATGACATGAAGTCACATAGATCCTGTAAGTTTGAACCAACACAAAGCTTAATGTGTGTTCTGGTTTTCAAGGCCAAAATCAATGCAGACATGTGAAAGGTTCAAATCTGATCCTCAGCATTTGAAGATCGTATTTATTAATCTCACTATGTAGTTGCGTGTTTAAACAATGCTGAAAGAAGTGTTTGTGCAACACAATTGCAATATTCTTGTTATGTCTGAGTTATGACTGCTATGTTGCCACGATATGGTTTTATTGCAAGTCTGCTTCTTCAAAAATGTATGTTAGAAGCCAGAATTTGTATTGTTAAATGAAATGTAGGAAATTCAAGTACATTTCAGTGCAAAACAGTAGTAATTTGTTGAGCTGGTCAATTGCTTTAAAAGACATGAGAACTATATAACCCACAAATCCAAAAGAGAGTTGATTCCAGCTTCTTTTGACATGAAAGTGTTTTCATTGTGTAGTTAAATACATACTGCGATCAATTCTTCAGATGTGGAGCAGTTTTCGTGGCTTGTATCATTTGAATAGCTTCCACTTTGTCTATACGTGTAAGAATAAATCACAAAATGATCTATTAGGAAGCCTGTAAGGCCAAATACTGCAGTGTTGTTGCATTGAGTTATGTGTGATTGTGACAGCGATTACTTGGATTTTGGGACAAGGGACAAGTATGATTTATTAATGTTTTCATTTTTGACTGAGGCATTTGCTATACTGTATGGATTTGGTATATCAATAACATGTTCTATGGAATTTCTGTGTCAGGACAAATTTTCTGAAACTGACACCAACTTTTGCAGTGGTGTTTGTAGAATCATGGAATCATTTAGGTTGGAAAACACCCTTAAGATCATCGAGTCCCACCATAAGTGGTTGCTGTGATCGGATGAGGATGATACTGAACCTGGCTTGTTGAATGATGTGGATGGGCTGTCTTTGCTTTCATGGGCTTTTTTCATGTGATCCCTTCAAATCCAGGTTGTGCGAGTTCTGCGCTGCTGTGGTGTACCGCTGAGGTGCGTGGTCCCAACGTGCTTCCGTGTCATGTGAACGAATATTGACTTGATAAATGTATAGGGGAAGGGAGAATCGGGCAAGTTCAGTAGCTCCATGAGAGAGAGATGGAAACCTCATCCACGCTCTGCTCAGTGCTCGTGGAGTCCATTGGATCGGTCAGGTCAAAATTGTCTCCTCTCCCCTGCGGGAGCCCAGACTTACCTGGTTGTTCAGGGCTTCTATACACAGACAAATGGAGACTAAGTTTTGTACACGTTATTGTCAGTGTCTTAGAACACCAGTTAATAAGGGCATGGAAACAAGTCTGTTACTGATGTCTGTCACTGCCCGCAGCCATTGCGGCAGCGGGGGGACTGGTGAGAAACAGAAGACGGCATAATCCAAGGAAGCAACGTAACACAATTGTCTGTTTCCATTCTTGTCTCGTATTTTCCTTTCTGATTTTAATGACACAAATAGCGGACAGACTGTAGTGCTTGGAGTTATTTTAGATTGCCTTCGATTATTGTTGGTTTTTGGGGTATTGTCTGTTTTGTTGTTGTGTGTTTTTGGTTTTGTTTTTTTTTTTTTTTTTTCTTTCTGACTTCCAAATTGCTGCCATCGTTGCCCGGGAGCCTCTGCTGAAAGGGCAGGACCTGTGGACTGTCCTGAGGGTGTTCATAGAGCAACCGGCTGACTGAGTTGTAGAGCAAAGGCTTTAGGTTTGCTCTTCCACAGAATGAAGCGTATTAACTGTTTCAGTGCATTTATTTTCCGCTAGCTCCAGTAAAGGAGTATATTAAGGTCGCTTCTTCTCCCGAGTCTCCCACCTGGCAACATAAAATGTTGCTTCACCACCGGGACAGCATTTCTTTTGCTGACATGTGATGCTGGGGGTCAGCCTTGCTTTTTAGCTGACTGGGTAGAAGAATACCTCTGTGTATTTGGTTTATTGATTTTTGAAAAATGCACGCTGTGAAATTAAATGAATAGTTAAATACTAAACTGCTAGGAAGAAATACCCCTATAGTGTCTTTTAGGTTAGAATTTATCAAGACAAATACTTCCAGTTTTAAATTCAGCATGCCACCACAGACCAAATATGCAATTATTTTTAAATGTTTTTTTTTTTGCTAGTTGATTTACTGTGAATGAAACCTAGATTGAGGGTGCTAAAGGCAGAAGTCCTCAACTCGGTTTATACATAGTGTAACACTGACAGTAAGAAGGAAAACTGCCATTCCCTTGGCAAGGGGCGAGCTGTAAACTCCAGGAGGCCTGGTCTTCAATGACTGGCAGCAAACTTGTAAAATACGGTCAATTATTTTTATAGGGCTTTGTTATTGGGCCACCACTAAAAGGATTACTTTATTTTTACAATCTGTTTTAGTGTTAGAATCTTTATCTTCCTATCTGCATGAACCTTTATGTCTTTCTCGTGCATCTTCATCTTTGGTTCTTCATCTTCTGTTTCTTTTTCCCAAGCAAGAAACTTGTGAATATTCTGGTCGGATACTTACATTGCAGAGTTCTTTGCCACAAAAAGTTGGTCACAGAACGTAAATTTTACACTTTTCAAGAAAGTAATTTTTCTCTTACGCTGATTATTTCTTTTCCAACATCTCTAATTGTGAACTTTAAATAGGAGTACAAGTGTGGCCAGCTTGTACAGCGAGAAAATGTTTAATTTCCAATTAAGTATTGGGGCAGCAATACCTTGGGGGCAGAAAGGCAAGGGCGGGAGGAATTCGTCAGTGGTATTTGCTGACTGGGTGATTATTAGCGATAGGAGATACTGAAACTTAATTAGAGTTTCTGATCTGGAACAGTGTATTAGGTTTAATTATGTCTGGAAGTCTAGTATTTTACACTTTTTCTTTTAATTAAAATGTATGAATTTAAGAAGCAAAACTTCTAAATCTTACTGTCTGGGCAGACCAAGAGCACGAAGAAGCTACATTGTCTACATTATGCCATATTAAAAAAAAAATAACAGTGGTAGAAGCTGAGGAAGGTGGGGAAAAAAGAGGACTTAAATATCTGACCTTTAAGAAATTAAATGAATTGTAATATTGTACAAAGCCGAGGTTCTTGGCAGAACTCCAGCCGATACCCATGTGATCTGCTATGTAGTGGTTCACCCTATTCTGTGGTGTCGTGGGGTCACACTGTGCTGTTGATTGTCCCGTCTTTGATGTGAAACATAAACATCGAAGATCCAGTACGGGGGGCATTTAGAATCATGCAAATGCGATCCCCGAGTGTGCTGGGGAAATTCCAGTTGCTGCTCGGTGTTGATGTGCTCCAGAGATCCGTATCTCGGCAATGGATGAAACAATTCCTCCGCTAGATTTTTTACAGCAGGGTTTCAGGGGTAGGAGTGTTACAGAGTAAGATGCTGCATGAGATAAAGCATACAATTTAAAGCACGCAAATTAAAAGCGACGAGGATGAAGTAATATAGGGAAATGCACACTGACGTTGATGAAGGCACTACTAAGGTTACTCTAATTACTGCTGATAACAAAATATAGTAATAAAAATGATACCCACTACAGTATGAACCTAAGTGATCAACCTCTGAGTTACTTCTTACTTTTTAATCTATCCTGAAAGGGAGTGATCCACCAGTAAGATGTGGCTGACGGTGGTGATAGATGTAGACCTTTTCAGCAATTCTCTCTGTCTTGACAGCTCTACTCGCTCATCTGTGGCGCTTAGACCGCTGGGATATATCTCCCTGGGGTTTGTTTTGTATCTCAGCAGATTTTCTCTCTCAAGTGATGTTTTTGTTTTATGTTGTGAGAGACCGTGTTTATTCCTCCTTGGGAGTCTGGATGGAAACGGCACAAATACACTAACTCCTCACATAAACTAAGTTCAGCTTGTTCTTTTTTCTGTTTCTGACCTTCAAGGGATGGAAGGTCTATATTTAGCACAGGTCAGGATTTTAAGTTGAATGTAGGTGCTAATAGATCTTTCATTCAACAAAAGGATCCAGAAACAGGGCATGAGGTGGGGTGTAAGCATTTTAGCTGCATTAATATACTTTGTGGAGTTGGACAGGAAAGAGAAGCGTGGAGGAGGCAAGCAAATACAGGCTATGAGCAGGTTTTGAGGAACGGCTGATGTGCTCGCAGGGTCGTGAGGGGCTTTCTTCACTCGCAGGAAACGTGGGAGAGAGCCATGCGCTGCTGGGGGAAACTGGTAAGCCCTAATGCCCTGGTGCATTCCAGGGATCTCTGCGCTGCTACTGAAATCTCTGTGCGATTTCTTTCATTATATCCCTCTCCCCGGGGTCATGAAATGCCGTTCTTAATTGCAAGTACCTAGGAGTTGTTTAATATACTCCATAGAGGCAATATGCCAATAAAACTCATGTTGGATTAAAAGCCTACGTGTTATAGGAACATACGGGAAGACAAGTAAATGCCCGAGAACAAAAGTTAAGGTCCTTCAGGGTGGTGGCAGTGAATCGGTAGTTTGGCTCTGTTGAGAGTCTCTTGTTGGGTTCGGCGTAGGCATGGGCAGTCTGCTTGCGCGTGTCTGGAGAGCGGGGCAGGCGCAGGGAAACAAAAGGTTATTCTTTGGAAGTGCATGTCTTGTTTTGTAGATGACTGTTTAAAAAATAAGTAGAGCCAAGATTAGTAAACTCTGGATTTTAGTGATAATGACGTAAACTGTAACTTTAGGACCTTATTGCTTCCTGTGTTGTCTTGGTGTAAATTGCACAGCTGAATATTATAGTGCAGCAAATAGCAGTCCAGAAGCTTGCGGGGGTAAAAAAAGGACGGAAACCCATCCGAATTTACGACAATGACCCGTTTATAGAGTGCATTGGTTCCTATATCCTTGTGTTGCGCTAGTCACCTAAAGACTAAGGTCTTGGGAATCACAGAAATGGGAGCTAGCGAAGGTTTTTAATGAGGCTTGCAATTGTTGAGAATATCTGTATGGATCTGAGTTTTGGTTTAGATTCCTTCTTGTCCTCTTTAGCAGTACAGAATGTCTTCGTGTTGTGTATTTCTAGCGATTGTAAATGGGGAATAATTTATTATTGCTTGCATTACATAGCAGAATTTGTGTCTCAAACACAAAAATTGGTAGAAAAACTTACAAATGGTTGTGACAGCACCACCCGCTGTAGTACAACAGATGTTTCTTTTTTTAAAACTCGATCATTGTATCCTACAGTGACTTAAATGGGTTACAGCAAGGTTAAAACTTTGTCCTCTGTAATGTCCATAATTCACAGCTTTCTTGTAATAATATCATACCGCTAGAGAAATGATTCCCATTTGTAGCATCTGAGTCTTGGACATATTTACAGATCTCCTGTCTATCTCTTTATTATCGGAAATTCAGGTGCAGATAAAACAATACCTTCTCTGAAGATGTTGTTAATGAGTTAATTAGTACAATGAACATAAAGATAGATCTAGTAGTCAGAGCTGTAGTGCAGGAATGTATCAGTTTTATATTACCTTATTATAACTGTGGTGGGTTTTTGTTCTGGTGTTTTTTTTGTTGTTGTTTGATTGGTTGTTCTTTTGTTTTTCCCCTTGATTAGAAGTACTGCTCAGTCTGTTGGAACTTTCAGGTTGAACTGTCCCTTTTCTCTCCTGTTTTTACAATACCTGTTTAGCTTAGGCATTCATTATGGTGGTTTTACATGTTAGTAGCTGTGTTTATCGGAGATTATAAAATCCAAAGAATTGAGTATTTATTAATTTTCCCTATGAAGAGATTCTTGCTTTGAAATTTACTTGTGTTGCTGCATACTGATACACATGAATTGGAAAGATTGATTTTTTTGAAAGACTGCAGCATTTTTATGTTGGTAGTAAATTGCATGTGGAATTAAAAAAGAATGGTAGACTTCTGTTGTCTATGGGCGGCATGACAGTGATCTTAAAAAGCAATCTCTGCTGACAAATGATGCTGTAGGAGGAAAACCTTGCACTCAGTAGGCTTCCTCATTACTGCAACTTCTGCATAAAATAAAAAGTACAGAGAGCTTTGTTATGAAAGCTCGAGCGCTCCTAAACTTTGAGGCATGGACTTGCAACATGAAAGTGTATTGCCTTGTTTCAGAGATAACTTTATGGCTGCCCTGTATAAAATATCGTTACATTTCGCATTGGAAAAACACACATGCGCGCTGTCTGCTGCTTATATTTTAGCAGCCTGGTTCCCAGAAGGTTTTACAGACATCTTAATTTCTGGCATTTGTTACCCTGTGAACATTTGTCTTTGGGTAGAGTTCTTTATTGTGGTTGTTGGAATGACCATAGAGCAAAGTCTGTTGAGGTCTGTGAAGGTATTGATCCTTGTAGGTCTAAGTAGTCTCTAAATGCTTCCTGGGAATGTTGATACTTCTATACGCCAAAATGTAGAGTGCTGCTTTCAGCAGTTTTAACGGTGCCCACAGTATGGGCCTCATTCAAGTCTTTGAATTTCAGGAGGAGCCTTTGCACTGAGTTAGTGAGGCTGGGTCTAGGTCTGTTGCAGGGTGTTACTTGATTAGAGGGTAGTACTGAGAGCATAGCGTGAAAGCTAGCGGGTAGTGTGGTAGGTTGCCATTCAAAATACCAGCAATGCCTCATTAATCTTAACAATTACTATATTAATGATGACTTATGGGGGATTTGTGAAGACTTTCACCCTGAGTTCTCTTCCAGGAAGAATTTATATGACCTTGTGGATTAGAGGAATCGTCCACTTTAAATACTATAATGGCCTAAGAACTCTTAGAAGCTGATTACAGGGAACTTTTGTGTACAGCTGGGGCTCCTCATTTTGAAGTAAGTAGAAAGCGAGGTGGCAGTGGTCTATTGCTTGATCAGGAGGTGAGAGTGAGCTACTGCTGTGGTGCAACTGAGAGAAAGGTGAGGTATTTTTACTAGAAGCAAAGAAGCTTTAATATTGTACAAGAAATCATGTAAGACCTCATTGGAGATAGTGTGTATAGTTCTGTCATGTCTGTTCCAAAAACGTGATTTTAAACTGGGAACACGTTCAGCGGTGGCTGCAAGAATGTGTGCAGAAATGCAGAATCCATCGGATAAAAATGGATTAAAGGGAGTTGCTGTTTTGAGCCCAGCAGAATGAAGCATGTGAAGAGTTATTAGTACCATGTGCAAATTCAGTGAGAGATAAACATCAAGGAAGAAGAATATTTTTAAAGGACACTTGTTATAAGAGCAAATGGTACAAAATTTTAAAGAATAAATTCAGCTTGGAAATTAGAGGAAAGTTTCTGACCACTCAAGGAGTAAGGATGCCAGAGTTTTGTTAATGACTGATTCCATATAGAGTTATTTCCTTGACAAATCTGAAGGGGGAATAGCCTTGGGATGGGAAAGGGCAGAGATAGGCTGCAAGGGTTTGGTAATTTCTTACGCTGCTGCAGCTGGAGCAGCACTTCTGAGCAGAACTTCACGTGCTTTGCTTCACTGTTAGTTGTCTGTGTATGAATGAGAGGGGATGATTATCATTAAAAGTCACCACGGTGATGTTTATGAAACATGTTTATGGGTAAAGTCTTAGTGGTTCACTGCTTCTGTGTGCACCTGGAAGAGGGATGGGACACTATCTGCATGAGAGATGATATCTGCCAACATCTTAACAGCAAACAGCTCGTCTGGCCCGCGGGCCCAGCCGTGTCCCCTGGCACCACAGAGGGAATGAAACCAGCTGCGGTGCCATCCTGTGTGTTGGTGTCCTTGCTTGGTGGTAGTAGTTGGGGTGGTTTGGGGATGGGAACGACCTCTGCTCCTCTTCATAGACACTGTGGCTGGATCCAGCCCTGCACACATAAGTTCTCCGTGACTGGTACATGGTATTTTCTACTTGATGACAAATAAGGTGGTGGGGTGATTGATCTGCCAGACTAAGACAATGCCAAGTATCTATCAGACCATGAACGTGATTCCAAAAGACAAGGAAGAAACAGTTTTCTGACAGTGATAAGTTATGATGTATTTACTAGGTCAAGGTCTTTTGCTAATGCAGAGGTGCAAAATGACAAGTGCTTTTTAGGTGAACTGTGCTATTTTAAGGTGTTAAAATCCATAATAAAGACGTGGTTTGCATTTTAATGGAAAGGAACAAAAAGAAAAAAATCTCTATGTATGTTTAATAATTGGATTACTGAATAAGAAATCTAACCTGACAGTTAAAGGCATTGAACCAAAAATGTGAATGAAACTATTCGGGGGAAGCAGAAAATGAAGAGATGAGAACATTTATATCTTATTTCAGGCAGAAACTAGAAGTTTAGAGAAACAGAAGGTTTGCGAAAGGTTTGAAAAACAGAAGGTGGCACACACAACTGGGTGTGGATGAGGTAGCACGAGGATGCATGTAACAGAAATCTGACTCTCTTCAAAACCTGTTCTATGTGTTAATTTAGACGTGGTCGATGTGACGGTAGTTGTGATTTAAGATGGTAGTTTATCTTGCTGTTTTACATGGCCGTTACCACTTGTGTATCTGTGGTATATACGCGAATCTCAGTATGTGAGTAGATACATGAAAAAGTAAGTAAAATAAAAAAACAACCAAGAAAAAAAAGAAAAACCAAGAAAATGCTTACTCTATTCTTCCATTGAAAGAAAACTCTCAATGAGAAAAGCCTCACTTCATCTACTGATGAAGTGCAGCTGTTACAAGCAATGTCATACACAACAGTCTTTAAAGAGAGAAATGAGGAAAAGTGGCCTGACTGAGGCTAAGCTTAAAAAGCCAACCAAGCAAAACATCCCCTTGCACCCATCCTGTTCTTATCTGAAAAAAATACTGACTGTATAGATTAAATTGATGTTTGTCCATACCTATGTTTGTTCTGAACTATGTAAAGGGAAGCTAAAACCAGAAATCAGTCAGTGACCTGACTTGAATGAGGAAAAATGCAGTTCATGGGATAAAAGTTACTGGGGAAAAAAAAAAAATCAGATCTCACCAGCACATATGCAAATGTTTAGAAATCAATACAGCTCAAGCCAGAGCAGTAAATAAAGATGAGCACTGCAGTCAGCTCTTGTAACATTTAAGCATCTGGTCTACTACAGTTAATGCCAAATTTAGTTCATGTAAAATAGATGTAAATGAATGTCTGTTGCAAAAGAGACTAAAAAGTGAATATCTGCTAAATGGAATCTAGCTGCGGCAGAGTGACAAAAAAAGAGATTTCAGAATTATTGTGCAAAAATCCCAAAAGCCAACAGCATTTTTTGCAGCTGCAGTCGGGTTAACAAACAGGATTCCAGGATCTGTTTGGAAAAAATGCAGTCAATGTTTCAGGAAAATGCGTTTTTGCTATTTAAGAGACTGGCTAAGCAATATCTATTATATTTTGTCTTATTCCAGTCAGCATTCTAACTAGAAAATTTCTCTTCCAGAGCTAAAAGCAAGCTAACGCAGTATCTGTCTTGGAGAAAGCTTTTCCTTTCTGCTTCACACAATGTCATGTCAGCTCTAACGTGGCTCTGGGCAGAAGGGATACGAGCGCTTGAGTGCATGGTGCTCTCAAGCAGATGGGCAGGCAGGCAGGAGAGAAGGCCAAGGCTGAGCCAGGAGGCAAAAGGGAGTTGGCCAGTACTTGCAAAGACTGTAGAAATTCCTCCTGTCCTGTCCTCTCCTTCCTCCCCACCATCAACCCTGCAAAGAGGTCACAAGTTTGGAACGGAAACAGTCACACTTCGTCCCTGCAGTTTCTCCTTGGACCATGAGGAAAAGCTTAATTTAAGTCTCAGATCTGGACTTAAGAAGATGACAAACATCCCTTTTGCAATATTACTAGGAGTATTTTATGATAGAAATAGTTTCTGTGGGTGAATTGTATTTTTGGTCTTTCAATATGTACAAGTTGAAGGGTTTGCAACAGACGCCATTGGAGCATTGGGCATTGGGCTCATTGGAAGTTGTCCAGGTCCTGGAATTTGCACCTTTATTATACAACATCAGAACAATTTCCTCCCTTTCACTTCTCTGGCTGTCTACCATTAATCAAATGTAACAATTTCAAAGGAAGAATTATTTGTGCTATCAAAAATACTGTTGTGCATGGTGATTGAGAGTTGCTTCTTCCTCCCTGGTTTTTATATCTTCTCAGTGGGAGACTGATATTTAGATGGTCCTTTGCAAGCATAATATTTGTGATCATGGCTGCTGAGGAGGAATTGGACCTTGGCCTATGGTCTCACTTAGGAAGTTGTGAATTAGGATGTAAAATAAATATTTAGCTTCAGTAAACTGAACAGCAACACATGGTACGTGACAGCTAAGTTGCAGTATTTTGCTTATCCATTTTGAACTTCCTTGTCAGAGTTTAAGTACTTCCACTGTTAGAGGCACTGAAATTCTCAGAAACCCAGCAGTACGCTTTCACAATTTTTCCTCCCGATCCAAATGTTCATGCCTGTTCTTGTGATACCAAATGAACAAGACAGTGTAGATCTTGGTGTGAGGACACCTTTGCATGAGGGATCGCGTAGGGGGAACAGCAAGTCCTGGGGATTGCCTATACTCTATTAGCTGCTTCCATTTCTAGGTGTCATTTTCTCAAAAGATTCAAACAAAGCCAAGGCTAGACAAACTATAGAAGTGAAATGTAGACGTTCTTCAGACACTTGTTCAGTAAGGGCACCCTGCAAAAATATTAAAGACTCGGTGATTATACTCTCCTTTATTCCGCTTCCATTCCATGGCAGTAAGATGAAGCTTTATGTCTATCTGACTATTTCTGAAGCCTTCTGTGTATTTTCTGTACTACTTTGCTAAAGAAAATACAGCTGCCTAAAAGACAGCAGAGCAGCAAATGAGTAAGACTCTTGGGGGGAAAAAAATAAATCATTATTCCATTTTTGAAGCCCCGTTTTAATATGCTTGTGGGTAATCTTGGTCAGCACCAAAACTGAAAACTTCTGCTGGGGAGACGATGCCTGTCCAGAAGTATTGTTTGATATTTTGATCTTGGAGAGGAACTGAGGCATTTTGTCAGTGCTCTAGCTACTTCCCAGTTACTCCTCTCATTTTCATAGCAGCTGGTAACCTTGATGGAAACACCAACAAGATGATGTGCTCCAAATTTGTTGAAACTTCTTTAGTTTAGAATGAGATGCCCCAGAGATGCCCCTTTCAACCTCTTTTCAGCCGCTACGTCTTCCAGGTTGGGAATCGTTGCTGCAGCCAGGCTTTTAGTTCATGCTTCTCCTGACAGTGTATGATTGACTTTTCAGGCAGCAGCTGTGTCCTGGAAGAAAGGAAACCTGCTTTAAATTAGTATTATCCCTAGTAGAAAGACTTACCTATCAAAGTGAGGTCAGAGTGGAAGTAGCAGAAGAGGTTCTGAGTACAGATAGACCAAACTAGTTAGAACTAGTTGAGCTGCGATTTGTGAGTGCTTTCCTACTTTTAAAGCGTTTTATCAGAATACCAGCCTAGACCTATACTAATTTCTACTCTGCTTTACTCTCAACGAGCCTTTTGTTCAGCTTCATTAAAGTTAATCTTGTTGTAAGATTTGGGTTTGGGTTTGTTTTTTTTTTTTTGTTTTGTTTTTGTTTCAGTATATTAGGGGGCATTTCGTGTTATCCAGTACTAAGAGAATTTGCTTCTGTTTAATTCTTCTGAGGCTTATGTATTTTGACACTGTGAAGGCAGCCTCTGCACAGTCAAAGGTGTCATGCTCTGTGCCCTCTTCTCCTATTCAGAGGATTGCCTGTGGATAGGTGACTTCATGTGCAAGGTGGCCTCCTGGGTACGGACAGGTATGTGTTATGTGCTGTGGCACACAGGCAAGGCTTGTCTAGGCATGACCTTAAAAGTCCTTCACAAGCAGGTTTCTGTGCAAGCCTTTTTTTCTCACTTCTGATGATTCTTCTCTAATGGCTTGGCATGTTTTTTTTTTTCCTCGGCTCTTCTGGGAGAGAACAAGCTGGAGTGTAGATTTCTGTAGATAATATTTAGCCTTTCTCCTTTCAACTTAAATATTTTGTTGTGCTTATCTCACTTGAAACTTAATTTAGAGGTTACATTTTGTCCATTAGTACGTGTGCTATCAAAGCTGCAGTAGGCTTTGGGGAAAAGCTATGATGCATATCAGAAATATACGATGTTAGCTTTATTACAGGACTGTACCACTCAAATTGCCACCCCTTACATCTGTGGTCATCATTAACTGTGCAAAAGGCCAAGCTGTAACTAAACGGTACTGTATCTGTGCTGGGGATGTGCCAGTGGCAGAAACAGGGAAGACAGCAGCATGTAATAGCCTTCTGGACTCTTGAGCATTATGCCTTAGACTGATCTGCCAGCTCAGATGCTTATTTGGGAGACCAGTCATTGGAGTTTCAGTCATTGCAGCTGATATTTCTTACTCTTACCGGACCTGCAGAATGTTATTTTTCAGATACTTAGTGGCATCTGCACCAACAGTTTCTGAAGTTTGTGTACATGTAACGTCTTTGGTACAAAATGTCTTGAAGAGCCATAATCACTAGAGTGAATGATCAGTTTGTAAGTGCTAGTAATAGGGGACGGTATCTTTACCCTTAATTTTACAGGTGAAATCCTTTCATAATCTGTATGGTTGAGAACTGCAATTCTAAACTGAGTCAGGACCATTGTTTTACATCTGCTCTGGTCAGCTTTCAGTCATAATACAGAATCTGCTTTCAGACACATTTTATTCTTATGCACATCATATGCATAATGACACAATGACTTTGTCCTTGGTGTGTTTTCCAAAGATAATTGTTTTTTCTTTTAATTTCTATACAGTTTTAGGTGATATCATAGGATGGTTTAGGTTGGAAGGGACCTTAAAGATCATCTGGTTCCAACCCCCTGCCATGGGCAGGGACACCTTCCACTAGGCCAGGTTGCTCAAAGCCCCATGCATCCTGGTCTTGAACGCCTCCAGGGATGGGACCTCCACAACTTACCTGGGCAACCTGTTGCAGTGCCTCACCACCGTCATAGTGAAAAATTTCTTTTCGAGATCTAATCTAAATCTACCCTCTTCCAGTTGGAAGCCATTACCCCTCGTCCTATCACTACACATCCTTGTAAAAAGCCCCTCTCCAGCTTTCTTGTAGGCCCACTTCAGATACTGGAAGGCTGCTATAAGGTCTCCCCAGAGCCTTCTCTTCTCCAGGCCAAACAACCCCAACTCTCTCAGCCTGTCTTTGTAGGAGAGGTGCTCCAGCCCTCTGATCATCTTTGTGGCCCTCCTCTGGATTTGCTCCAACAGGTCCATGTCCTCCTTCTGCTGAGAACTCCAGAGCTGGTCACAGTCCTCCAGGTGGGGTCTCAGGAGAGCAGAGGGGCAGAATCCCCTCCCTTGGCCTGCTGACCATGCTTCTTTTGATGCAGCCCAGAAGGCAGTTGACCTCCTGGGCTGCAAGCGCACATTGCCGGCTCATGTTGAGCTTCTCATCAGTCACCACTGCCAGGTCGTTCTCCTCAGGGCTGCTCTCGATTCATTCTCCACCCAGCCTGTACTTGTGCTTGGGATTGCCCCGACCCACGTGCAGGACCTTGCACTTGGCCTTGTTGAACTTCATGAGGTTGGCACAGGCCCACCTCTTAAGCCTGTCCAGGTCCNCACAGGCCCACCTGTCAAGCGTGTCCAGGTCCTTCTGTATGGCATCCCTTCCCTCCAGCATATTGACCGCACCACAGAGCTTGGTGTCATTGGCAAACTTGCTGAGGGTGCACTCAGTCCCACTGTCCACGTCGCCAACAAGGATGTTAAACAGCCCTGGTCTCAGTACTGACCCCTGAGGAACGGTACTTGTCACTGGTTTCTGATTGGACATTGTGCCGTTGACTGCAACTCTTTGAGTGCAACCATCCAGCCAATTCCTTATCCACTGAGTGGTCCATCTGTGAAATCCATGTCTTTCCAATTTAGAGACCACGATGTTGTGCGGGACAGTGTCAAATGCTTTGCATAAGTCCTGGTAGATGATGACTGTTGCTCTCCCCTTATCCACCAAGGCTGTAACCTTGTCGTAGAAGGTCACCAGATTTGTCAGGCAAGACTTACCCTTGGTAAAGCCAGTTTGGCTGTCACCGATCGCCTTATCTTCCATGTGCCTTAGGAGCATTTCCAGGAGGATCTGCTCCATGAATTTGCCAGGCACAGAGGTGAGACTGATTGGCCTGTAGTTACCCGGGTCTTCCTTTTTTCCCTTTTTAAAAATGGGGTTTATGTTTCCCCTTTTCCAGTCAGTGGGAACTCCACCAGACTGCCACAACTTTTCAAATATAATGGAAAGTGGCTTAGCAACTTCATCTGCCATTTCCTTCAGGACCCACAGATGGATTTCATCGGGTCCCATGGACTTGTGTACCTTCAGGTTCCTTAGATGGTCTTGTACTTGATCTTCACCTACAGCGGGTGGTTCTTCATTCTCACAGTCCCTGCCTTTGCCTTCTGCGACTTGAGTGTGTGGTTAGAGGCCTTGCCAGTGAAGACCGAGGCAAAAAAGCCATTGAGCACCTTAGTCTTCTCCACATCCTGGGTGACCAGGTCTCCCATTTCCTTCTGGAGAGGGCCCACATCTTCCCTGGACTTCCTTTTGTCACTGACGTACTTATAGAAGTTTTTCTTGTTACCCTTGATGTCCCTGGCCAGATTTAATCCTATCTGGGCTTCAGCTTGCCTAACCTGGTCCCTGACTGCTCAGACAGTTTCTCTGTATTCCTCCCAGGCTACCTGTCCTTGCTTCCACCCTCTGTAAGCCTCCTTTTTGCTTTTGAGTATGTCCAGGATCTCCTTGTTCATCCATGCAGGCCTCCAGGCTTTTTTGTCTGACTTCTTCTTTGTTGGGATACATCCCTCCTGAGCTTGGAGGAGGTGATGCTTGAATGCTAACCAGCTTCCTTGGGCCCCTCTTCCCTCCAGTGCTTTATCCCAATGTACCATACCAAGCAGATCCCTTGAGAGGCCAAAGTCTTCTCTCCTGAAGTCCAGGAGACTAACCTGCTGTGTTTCATGTTAGTTCTTCCCTGCTCGGGATTCTTCTGCCTTCCAAAGTCAGCATGCGCTTCTCTTTGATTTTTAAAATTTAAATTATTAAAAGCTGTGGCCAGAACTCATGTGTAGCCAACAGTGTTCCATTTACCTGGTGACTTGTTGTCAATCAGATGTAAAGCGTCTAGAGGTGCTCCCTTTTTCTGTGGGTATTTTCAGTTTCTCACGTCTTCCACGCTGTCAGACGTCCCAACTTTTTTTGTTTCATTTGCTTTCTTCTTCCCCTGCTTCTTCCTGCTTTCTGTTACTTCCTGAAACTTTTGGAAAAGAGAAATACAATACATCTATTCCTTCTCTTGTACAGAGTTTGAGCAAAACTCCAAGTTTCCTGCTGGGAATTCTCACTCCTCTTGAAGCCCAGCTGGCATTCCTTCTCTTCGGAAATAGCTCAAGAGATTGTATTCAAAATGCTATTGAAAGAGGCCATTTCTCACTTGGGTCTGGGGTGCTTTTGTCCTCTCACATCTCACTTAGCGTGTGCTTACCAAGAAGAGCTCGATTCAGCCCCATCCGTTGTGATACCTGCCGATGCTGATGGGGCCCTTTTCAGCAACAGAGAAGAAAGGTGGAATCGGTGCCAGCCAAGGACTTCCACAATCCATTTATATACAGGAAAAATCTTTCTAATGAGGATTGATTCCTTCTTGTTGCTTTAGGTGCGTTCTTCCTTTTGTGTGCAGTGACTCACTATCTGGAAGATGGGTCAGCAAATTTCCATTTTTCAGATAAAGGTTTAGATTGAATTTGCAGCTCAGTATTGCAGCTCACTTGCTCTCAGGATATTAGCATTACTTTGCCACAGTTATAGTTTTATATGGATTGGCAGCAGCTTTTACAGGCAGGCTGAACTTCATAGAAACCGAACTTAAAATGCACAGAATGAGAAAAATGCCTCTCTTGTAAGGCTCCTGCTGAGCTGATAACAGTCTACAGGAAGACATCTATTTAAACAGAAATAAACACGCCTTAGGATGCTTGGATCCTATTTTCAGCTTTATTAAGCTATTTTCAGCTTTATTAAGAATGCTGTGTTTAATTTTTCCAGCATTTCCAGCCCCATTAATTTAGTTTACACTGCATTTGGATCAATTAGTGCACTCGATGATAATGCACTATTTGCCTCTGCCTGTTTAAAACAAGAGAAACAACAGGATGGATTTTCAGTGGATTAAAGAATCCGATTAGTCCAAATGGAAATCTCAGAGGTTGGCCAAGTGGAAACAAAAATTCCATGTTGGGTAACTGTCCAGTGGATCTATTTTCTCACTCCAATGACTTCTCAATCCAATTCTTCTACCGACATCTTGGCTTCAGGATTTCCCCCCCCAATATGCATAATCTCATGAAGACTGTACTTAACAGGAATACACACAAGTTAACAATAATAGAGGTAGAGCCACGGAATGTTCAGAAAAAAAAATAGAGAGGACTGCTTCAAAACTGCAAGGATATGGAAAGACTTCCTGATGGGATGGCAATGCTGTTAGAAACAAGTTGAGATCACATTCAGTTTTCCATTCATCAGTAAGCGTCTTTACATTTTCTTCTTGGAGATTAAAACACTCAGGGATTAGGACGGTAGAGAAGGCAACCCCTCCAAACCTGAGCTGTGCAGTCTTACTCAGCGCATAATCAAAATGCTAATATGTTAGATCTTCAGCTTCCCTGGATCTCTGCGACTTACTGGATGTCATAAAAGGTCAAAGTTGTTCTAAATTTTTGTGTTCCATTTTTGTTTTAGAGAAGTGCTTGCTGTAAAATGCAAATGTAAGACATGAATTTTATTACAACAGTTTTCAAATACAATAGGGGATATCTGGTGTCATTTCAGATCCTAATACCAACTGTTCCTGCCCTCTGCTCGAGTGTTGGCAGCATGAAATTGTAGTTATTAATGTAAAGCAATGCTTGCTACCATTTTATTTGGGACATATATATTACCGAAGTACCAAGGTGCAATATGTGAATTTTATCTGCCAGAGAATATGATTCAACTTGGAGAAACTACCCCTATTTATCTTTGCTGCAAAATTATTTTGGAGGTTGTTATATTGTCTTATTGCACTGTGATCTTTTGCTTTTTCATGAGTGAATAGTATCACATTTTTCCTGGATGTTTTGAGTGTTTATTGTTCCCATGGGATACCTTGTTTATTTGTCTTGCTTCTGGTCTGTCACAACACTTTTAGTTTGACGCAGATTACTTGCAAGTTTGCACATGGCGAGTCTTGTAATCTCATTTGCTTCACCAAACTTCATACGCAGCTCTGAGAAACATTCCCATCTCACTGAAGTACCTTCTCAGTGGCACAATACAGATAAAGGTAGATATAAGTCACTGTAAAAATTGTGTTGTGATGCTGAATTTGTTGATTTATTCAACAATAACAAGATAAAAAGCAATAGGTGAACGACCTAGGCTGAATTCCCTTGAGTATCTACCTGATATAGAATTATTTTATTCCTTTATGCTTCTTTTGGAAACAACAAAAATCAATTATCTCTTAAGTAGCTTTGTTCAGCTTCTTAAAGTCTTAAATGTGTATTTAAATGTGCTGATACCAGTCAATTAAGTAAATGTGGTTGTAGATCCTTAAAAAGCAGAGCTTTTTAATGGAAGTAGCAAAATCCCAGTATTATTTGTATCTGATACTCCACCGTAAGAAATGCAGTCTTTATTTTACCGTATAGTTTTTCATGTTCTGCCAGCCCCCTAGAGCTTGAGAATTACTGTGCTGGCTAACATGCCGTATAGACCACAATTTAAAAGGCCTGTTTTAGATAGATGTAATAGTCTGTGGCAGTACGCTGCAGGCATGGCAGTCTGAGGAATCTTGCCCTGTTGCTGACACTAACTATTCCGAGGATAAATAGATGACTTCAGACTGCGGATTGCCTTTCGGAAGAGAGGAACCACAAACCCGTCAGGCTGCGCGCTCCTGTGCAGTAGAGTTCGCTCTGTAAAGGTTTGGCGCTGCTGTCCATTACTTTCCTTAAGCCCGTTTGGTGCCTGTACAGTTCCCAGAACTCTGGCTTCATAATGACCTGTCAGCTCCTGGAGTCTTGACGTGCCAGTCGTAGCGTACACAGGAACGATACTCATTTTAACTAGAAGCATAGAATGGTTAGAGTTGGAAGGGACCTTAAAGATCATCTGGTTCCAACCCCCTGCCATGGGCAGGGACACCTCCCACTAGACCAGATTGCTCAAAGCCCCAGCCAGCCTGGCCTTGAACACCTCCAGGGATGGGGCAGCCACAGCTTCTCTGGGCAACCTGGGCCAGTGTATCACCACTCCCACAGTAAAGAATTTCTTCCTGAGCTCTGATCTAAATCTCCCCTCTTCCAGTTTGAAGCCATTACCCCTCGTCCTATCACTACAAGCCCTTTAAAAAGTCCCTCTCCAGCTTTCCTGTAGCCCTCTTCAGGTACTGGAAGGCTGCTATAAGGTCTCCCCGGAGCCTTCTCTTCTCCAGGCTGAACAGCCCCAACTCTCTCAGCCTGTCTTTGTAGGAGAGGTGCTCCAGCCCTCTGACCATCTTTGTGGCCCTCCTCTGGACCTGCTTTCTTTCTGCCCAGTGTCTATTTTTATTTAAAATTTTCTGTTTATGTGACAACAGGACACCATTATTCTGATACTGTCCAGCTGCAGTAATATTTGTTTGCTATTAATGACGAGTATATACACTCTTAAAAGTTTTATTTCCTTTTGGAATGCAGTATTATTCATTGTGTAGAACAAACGAAGTAATTTTACTGAGAATTTACTTTGGAAATGAAACAGCAACAACAACAATAGAAAACTTCACAGAGCTGTTCAGAGAGCTTTTTTTCCCCACAATTTGACCCATTTTGTCTGCATACATTAGAGATGACTGCTTGATTGCTGCTCAGTGAAACCATACTTTTTTTTTTTTTTAAAATGGTCCAACCTTATTTGACTCAAAAAGTGTCTTTAAACAGAAATGACTTTTGTACTTAGCCAATTGTGTGAGAACATTCTAAGTTTAAGATTTTAGGACTTTTATTTTATTTTTGTTTTTGAAAATCTCCATTTCATTTGAATGGAGGTGAAGCGATTTCAAAAGGTTTCTTTACTCTGCTGTGGTGTTATCATTAGTGAGGCAATAGAATATTTAAGTACTTGTGGTGGTGCTGCTTTGATTTTATTTTCTGCGTGGCATTTTTCGGTATGTTTTCAGCTTGGCACAAGTGTAATTTGAAACACGACTGTCTTCAAAATAAACAGAACTGTTGTATCTGACATGTCTCCGTGCTACACATCTGTATCTCATTCTTGGCTTGAGTAATATGCTTTGGCGTTAAGGGAACTGTCGTTGACAATTATGCTTGTATACGCTGATTTCCAGTGAGATGTATGAAGACTAGGTACTACATGAGAGAATATACTACGGTGTACTATGTTTATGATGATTTTATGAATCATGGTGTAGCATTGCTGTATTTCTCATACTTGATGAGTGGCATTTTAATACGGACCTGAGTACCAAAATATCGCACCATTGCATTGCAAAGCGCGTTCTCCTTTAGCATCATTTACACTGGATAGATAAAATAAACATGATCTGAAGTAGTTTCCTTTCTAGTCTAGTTTCTGATTGCTCACAGGAATTGAAATATTTGGAGATGCCTTTGCCAGTGCATAAATCTAATAATTTTCTTTTCATCTTCACGTATTTCCTCTGTAGCTGTCAGTTGATGCTTGAACCCCAGTATTTTAAGCGAGGTAATTCTCACAGAAATCTCTCCTACAGTTTGTGACTTGTTTCAAAGAACGCACCCTTTGTGGAGCTCATTTGCTTGTTCTTTTAAGATGATACTTATAGATTCAAAGAATATGTTTTCTGAAACTATTTTTAGATCAAAGATTCTAGTGAAACCTATCGAAGCTCCATTAAGCTGCATTGAAGGGCACGACGTGAGAGGGTTCAGATTGTTTCTGTTTTCTCCAGTCAGGAGCTCGTCATCTGCCAGAGCTGCTGTTACCGGATTGCGGAAACCCTCGGTCTGAGGGATATTGAGAACAGAAACATGCATGCGCAGAAAAAGTAACTGTTTTCAAAACTGCCTCGCTCTCCTTTACAGAAGCCAGTCACAAGCAGGCAGCTGGAAAAGCTAACAATTAAGTGAATCTTACCTTCTTTCTTGTCACAACTTACATAGAAAGAATTTCCACAAATCATGTCATATAACTGCGACTTTGTCTTCCTCCAGATCACTTCTTAAGCCTCACTGTTAGTACGATGTCTGCCAGGGACTGCGCAGTGGTACGACTGCTGTGTGGCTGTGGTAGATCCCCAAAGCCATTTATTTCAAAGAACTGTGGAACATACACACATGTTTTTCCCTGAGCGTAGTCAGGGAATATTGCAATTCAGTTATATTCTCTCTGTTCTAAAATTTTCCGAACATAGAGCAAAATTTTATTTTTTTTTTTTTTTTGTCAGGACATGATTAAATGGGAGGTTTAACCCAGACTTGGGCAGGAGGCTAGCCTCTCCCCAGCCAAAGACTGAATTTCATTCTGTGGAAAACGTTTTAATATTACAATTAATTTATGTTTTAGTAATTTCTTACCTCCGAAGACTCTTGTAATTCTTCCGCACTTTAGGATGCATAGCTGGGACTTTTTTGGGGCATAACCACCAAACGTATGTAAGAACATATATGGTATGCACATGTTCAAGTCTGCTAAGAGCAGGCAAAGCTATTTGTTGTTATTCAGAGAAACACGATGTTATGAGCGAGTAGAAGTGTGTGCTACAACAACAAAAATAAACACCATGGTTTTGCTACTTCCCCACACAGCATTTAATGGGTATGAAGCAGTTTAGTCATGATACCAGGGAACTGATACATCTGTTAAGAGAAGTGCATTCTATGCACCATAAAATTAAATGTTGCATTACCAAGCAATAAAGCAAGTATTCCTGTAGTCATTTTTTGCAACCTAAACACTGTAAAATGATGTTGTAAGAAGGCGGTACTGGAAATCTATTTCGCAAACGTATTTGATTAGGAACACACACTGTACTTGATGGAAGGGTTACAGCTGCCATTTATGGTGCTTTATTTTTTCTACATTAAGAATATACTGTGCACTGTTAGACTGAGGCATAAGAAGGATATTTCACATTTATGTTGAACTTTAGCATTCTAAGTGAATCTGAAGAAAATATATATGGCATATGCTCTGTCGTGCTACTGAAGCACTATTAACAGGTTTTGAGGCAAACACACACTATCTGGAATGTTTTGCATGCGTCGGGGAAGAAAATTTTAGCTAGACACGCCAAGCGTTAAGTACTGCGCTTTTGAGAAGTTCCAGCACCTTCAAGGCACGTTCAAGCCAGTTGTAGGGATTTTTCATCTCTCTGGTTTCTTGAAGCACGTGACATTTTGATGGTGCCCATACGGCAAAATACAGAGCACACGGACGCAGCGTCATTGAAGTCAGATTTGTGACCAAGGCGGTGCTGCTCTGTAAGAAGCAACTGAGAATCTATATTTCATCTTCCTTTCCCTTTACCATTCCTCAACATGTTATTACCCGGTGGGTTCTCTATAGAAAAATAACAGAGAGGGGGAACAAGTGGCAGAAACTAAAGTCAACGTTTTGCATGCTTTCTAGATATTAGCTAAAATGTTTGTGTCATTATGTGCGTGTGTAAGGACACGAGTCAGCGGTATGGTCTTGTAAATTGTGACAGAGAATGTACTCCTTAGAGTCTTGTAGCTTAAGAATTTAGGGGCTAAATTCTTAGTCACTGTGTAAATTGATACAGATTTACTAATTGACACTAGTAGAGAGTGTGGTCCCTTGGGTTTCTAAAATGCTCTTGGCTGAGTCAAAGATTATATACACAAAGATTATATTTGCTTTTCTGCTTTTACTTGTTAAATGTGTTCTTTATTAAATTATATTTCTGTAGTTAACTCTGTTCTGAAAAAGTGCCTGGCACGTTCGGGTTCTTAATGCATCTTCATCGCTGGGGGGTTGTAAGGCTTAATTGTTCATAATCTGTAAAAGCTTGAGATGAAAGGATTTATGTAAAAGCAACGTATTATGATGATTATAAGGCTGATGGTGATGCATATCACACCTGCTGTCACACCAGCTTGAGCAAAAGCAATCTCTGCCTTTAGACCAAAATTTCTGTGCGTTGTGGTTTCATCCCAGCCAGCAACTAGGACCAAGCACCACTCGCTCACCCCCCTGCCCCCAGAAGGGTAAGGAGAAGAGGGAGAAAAGGAGGAGAAAGGGGGGGAAAAAAAATCTCACAGGTTGAGATAAAGACAGTTTAATAGGTAGAACAAAAGCTGCGCACGCAAGCAAAGCAAACCAAGGAATTCATTCAGTGCTGCCCATCGGCAGGCGGGTGTTCAGCCATCTCCAGAAAAGCAGGGCTCCATCACACATAACAGTTACTTGGGAAGACAAACGCCAGAACTCCAAACATCCCACAGTTCCTTCTTCTTCCCTCAGCTTTATATACTGAGCATGACGTTATAAGGTGTGGAATATCCCTTTGGACTGTTGAGGTCAGCTGTCCCAGCTGTGTCTCCTCCCAACTTTTTGTGCCCTCCTAGCCTGCTCACTGGTGGGGCGGTGTGAGGAGCAGAAGAGGAGCAGAAAAGTCCTTGACTGCCAAGCAACAACCACAAATGTTAGTGTGCTGCCAACAGTATTCCCATCTCAAACCCAAAACATAGCACGACACCAGCTGCTAGCAAGTGTCGACCCCATCCCAGCTGAAACCATGACACTGTGCAATTGTGAGAAAAATAGCACTTTTCAGTGCTTCTTTTTTCCCTATTGAATAATCTGGTGGCTCTCTCAGATAAGTCAAAATATTTACGTTTATCCTCTTTTCTTCTGGATGAACCTTATATTTCAGAATAAAACTTATTTGGTCTGATCACTTTAGGTAAATCCAGATGTTGAGATGAACATGTCTTTTGCCACTGGGAAAGTTAAAAGAATTGCTAAAAATCTACTTTTTTTTTTCTTTTTTCTTTTTTTTTTTTTTTGAGAAAACTCTGCTTTTTTGGTAATATTTTAGCTACCGAAAAACTTTCTGATCTAAAATGTAAATAAGCACTGAGATCAATTGTGTCCTGTTATTTGCATTCCCTTTTTAATCCGAGAAATGCGAAGGTCAGAAAAACTGTAGAAGAGTGCAAAAGTTATCCAGACCTAAGAGAATCCATTAGTTAGTGTGGTATGTTTTAGCGGTGTGTTTAAATCTCTGCCCCCACTTCTCCAACCCCCCTTCATTCTTTTCTTTGTTACTCTTTCTTTCCCTTATATAAACTTGATTTGAATGAAACAGAATACCCTGGGGCATTGCTGTTGGGATACAGGGCTTTTCATCTCTTGATTGCCTTCTTGGCAGCGTCTTTAGTGAATTCAAACCTTTATCTGTTAGAGACTGCGAGGTAAGCTAGATTCTGTAAATTGACATTAACTCTTAATTCTGTTCCTTAATGGGGAAACGTCTATATCTAATATGGAATCTTTCTTGATAGAGTGAAAGCTGGGTATTGTGGATGAGCTCTGAAAGCTTCACCTATGGAAGTCCTTCCTGTCGTGTAGTCAGAGAACTCTGATCTCTGGAACTGACAACTCCCATCCTTCTGGTGTTGGTCAATAGGATGCAATCATGCTTTGAAAAAGGCATTTTATTTTGGGTGGAGTGTCATGGCAGAACGAGTGTGATATAAAAGATGATGCAAAAGCCCATTAGAACATGTTTTTAGAGATACTGCTGCCCCTGTTATTTGCAGCACACCAGAAGTATAATATCAGGTGAGGTGCCTGAGGACTGGAGGAAAGCCAGTGTCACTCCAGTCTTCCAAAAGGGCAAGAGGGAAGACACAGGAGACTTACAGGCCAGTCAGCCTTACCTCCATCCCTGGAAAGATGATGGAACAGCTCATTCTGGGCATCATCTCAAAGCATCTGGAGGAAAAGAAGGTTATCAGAAGTAGCCAACATGGATTCAACAAGGGGTAGTCATGTCGGACTAATCTGATAGCCTTCTACGCTGGGCGTGACTGGATGGATAGATGAGGGGGAAGGCAGTGGATGTTGTCTACTTTGACTTCAGCAAGGCTTTTGACACAGTCTCC
>VYXH01004068.1:267033-289081 GCA_013397275.1 Burhinus bistriatus
CCCCCAGCTCCCTGTGGCAGTACGTAATCTTTGAGCAAGTAAAGGTGCTGGGTTGAAGTCCCTTTGAATTCCAGTCTTCTAGAAAACTGCTGTAGGTTTCATTATAGGGCAGCATTGGCAGTATACCATTGGCAGTACAATTTACGCTCTTCGTCGTAGGTATTTAACACCCACCGAAGCTGACACGTGCGTGTGAAGCCAGCTACCGGCTAGTTTGGGATGGACGTGAGTACCCAGTACTTTGGCCCAAAATGTAGAAAAGCTGCAGGTTACTCTACTGCTACGCTGCAGTAGAAGGTGCTGTCTTGTATGCTGCCTGAAGGACACGGTCTCCACTGGAGCTGCGTTGCAGTCGCCGCTGCACAACGGGCTGATGGCTGCTCTGCGCTGCCGTTGGCCTGATGTGCTGCGGAGTACCTCGCTTATGGGAACGTGCTCGTGGTTGGCTTTATCTGTGGTACGGGAGTAGGTGTGGGCTTGGCCCGTATAAGCGCGTATAGTATACCCCGTTGAACAAAACTGTGTTTTCCTTCTTTAATGAAGAGCTGCTCTTCCCTGTGATGTGGGGGGGCGGGAGTTTGCATTTTTGGTATTGCTATATTCTTTCCTCTTATGCAAGCTATGGTACGTTTTATCTTTCTCTGCAGTGGTGTTCCTTTTGGTACTAATAGAACTATTTTTTGCAACGCTGTTTTTTTTTCTTGACTAAAGAAGAAACAGGGAAAATCACGGGGGAGAGAAAAGCAGTGGAAGAAGCCAAAAGTACCCATTGCTCAGGCACTGGCTTTTGAAGCTCTTCCATCTCTTTGTGCTGTCAAGCTGAAGAGGTCAGCTGCTTAGTAAACAAACCGTACAGATGTTCTTAAAACATTGGTATTTGTTACTTATTGGTGGTGTTGAGATGAAGAGGAGACAGGGATTATCCACTGGATAGAATTCATCAGTTTTTTCCAAGTTCAAATTCTCAGAGTTTGAGAATTTGATTGTTCTCAAATGGGAGAAGGTGAACTCTAAATAAATGAAGTGCTTCTACTTTAATTGCGTTTACCTTTTTGAAAAATAATGGGCAGATAGGACAAAGGAAAAAGAAGGAAGTACAGTATATTATACCTATGGTTGCATTACAGTAGGCCATATTACATGTCTATGGTAACATTGTAGTGGGTAATATATTTAGCTGTAAAAGCACGCTGTACCAGGGCAACGTCAAGAAATTGGCCTGTTAAAAAGTGCATTTAATAAATATATCTCAGTATATGAAACTTTATAAAATAGGAATGCTGAAGTAATATTAATATTGTGATGTTTTATTATAGCTTTATAGAAAATTTGGTTTTTGTGTATATTAAGAAATAATATGTATATCTGATTTGGTAAGGTGACTTCTGTGTCTGTTCATAGTCAAGTGACTTTCCTTTAAATTTGTAGGATGATTACTTGTTTTTCTTTTACTTGTGTTTTTCTTTTAATAACAATATTTTTATATAAGTATAAATGTTTTATTTTATAATAATTACTGCATTACACTTGGAAGTAAGAGGTATTCGCTCAACATGAGGGTACCACGCTGCAGAACCTGCTTTCCTATAGTAGCACAGCGAAGTATTGTACTGTGCTACCATACAAAAAAATTATAATAATCATGGAAATTCTTTGTGCTCTCTAGGAAAGCAGGCTGGAACCCAAACTGTCCGGCTTTCCCCGAGTGTTGTAAGCAGAGGGGCTAAAAAGAGACTACAGTTTTCAGTAACAGACAGTACAAAATATTTGAAGCTACTGTTGGCATGCCTCCCTCCCACAGGCTGTCTTGCGCATTGCTGCCTAGATCTAGGGAAGAACAAAAGGAACTTGCAAAAACGTCGGACAGATTCCACACCTTGCCCTCTCAAAGAGGCTCTAGCTCTGCTAACTTCTTCTTTTCCTTCTTGGAGATGTCCGTAATTGCCTCTTTAGGAGAGGAGATAACTCTATTTAACTGGATAGGGGAAAAGAAACTGTGCCCTGTAAATACGTAAGCAGTGGGTGCGCAGCTTGTGCATGTCCAGGAACATGGTGCCAAGTTTGTGGGTACTTCCATGCTGCTTTTTTGCAGAGCTCCACAGTGAGTCTCCCCTGTTCCTCCGATGTTATCACAAAAATATCATAGCCAGCAGATTTATAATTTTGGCTGTTTCCGTTCTCTACAGATCCATCATCGAGGAGGACGTGAATCCAAAATAAAACATCTCCTCTGCAGAGAAATTATGTCAATATAGGAAAGGTCTTTATATCAGAAAGGCTTTTAATTTGGAGGAAGAAGTCTGTTAGCATTACAGAGATCTGTTCACTTTGGCAGAAGCCTCCTGAAATCAATAGATTCTGTTTCTTTTACATTTGGAATACTGAATAAGACTCTTAATGATGGAGATTTACCCTCGTAGACTTTACCCTTATGGCATCTTCACTTAATTTTCCTGATAAAACTTTTATTGCAAATTCGGTAACCATTCTCCTTTTTAACAAGGTTGCCAGCTTGCAAATAATTTCAGAGAAAGGATCTATTAATGGGAATCCATTAGTAAAATACGATCCAGCCACAATTTCTCTTTCTTGTGTTAACTTTCTCTGAGTTAGAAGGGAGCCCGCAGTTGAGATTTATAACTGCTAGTTCTGTGGACGTGTCCTCCCCTGCAACAAGAGTTTTGATTTTGAAGGGTCTAAACCACAATGGAAGTCTTAGGTACCACAGCCCATAAGACGTATAAGCAAGCATAAGCACCAAAGCAGGTAGCTTCACGAGAGCATGGGCGTTCCTGTCGATTGACTATTCAGTCACTGAGCTGCTCCCTGTGGGGTCCTCTCGTCCATAAGGCATAGGTACAGAAGCCACGTAAAGATTTTCCTTAATTAAACTCTTCTGCTAAGGGCGTAAAGGAAAAATCTCATTGTTGTAAATGAATGAATTTTGATAAAACGTTCTAAAAGGCTTCAGCCAGAGGCAGAACTATTACAGAAAATAGTTCAAATAAGTGAAGGTTGGTAAAATTGCTAGCAATTGAAACTGAGTTCCTATTATTAGAGATATTGAGCATTTTTAAAATTCAGAGTGGTGCTGGCGGTACTGTGTCTAATACCGTTAAGCTCTTTTTCTGGCAGCTAAGGAAAGTAGCCTTTAGAAAAACATTTTGATTTTGTAACTACATTCTGAGATTTGTGGTTTTGATGTTCCTACTTCCTGCAAACCTACAATGCAGGAATTAGAGGGTTTGTAGAAGAACCATCTGGGGAACAGCAGGATGATTCTGGCGCTCTTTCTCGGGGTTTTCTTTTCTTGCATAAAAATACAAGAATAAACCACCTCCCCCAAATCCACCAAAGCCTGAGCAACAAAGACAAGCACCATTAGTCTGTATTGTAGAGGACCTTTCAGCTTCTGCAAAAAATGAAAAGGAAATTTGAAATCTTTCCTTCTGCAGCCATTGCCCAGCTTCTTCCCCGACTTCATCTTCCCTCCGACATCCATATAACAGCTTAGTACCTGCTTGACTCCTCATGCACTGGACAGTCGAGAGTCCCTTCTTATAGGAACCTGTAGTACAGCAATTCCTCCTGGTGTCCTTGTGCAGATACTGAGTTTTTGAAGTTGCTAAGATGTGGCACCTAAAGGATAGGGGAATTTCAAAATGCTCGACAAGTAAGTGCTAACACATTTGGATGTGCATACGGGCGGCATGTTTTGATACGGATATGTAGGAAGCAATAGAAGGATAGAGAGAGAGTTTTGACCCATGGCAGGCATCCCAGTCTTCCTCTCCCAGGTGCTTGACCGTGCCTGTAGCTGTCGAGACCTGGCTGCTGCACTGGCATGACACAGTTTTTGCACTAACGGGAAAATCTTTTACATGACCAGCCCTGTCTCGTAAGCCTTTCTCCGTTAATAACCTCAAAAGTGAACAGAAGAAAACAGCAGCTTACCGTGCAGACCTAGGAATAGGATTTATTTTAAGAAGTAGACGTTGCACATCAGTAAATTGGCAGTATCGGTTATGGTGGCAAAGAATGTGTGTGAGAGCTCCGACTGAAGCCCTCTTACCTACCTATCCCCATCAGCTCTGATGTCTTCCAGTGAACGTGCGTGATTGCTATAGACAATAAACAGGTTTTTTTTTTTTAGGCTCTTTATGACATCTTTTATTTTAAGACCCCTGTGTAGTTCTTTCCCAGTGCAATGTGTGCACAGATAGTCAATGAACTATCCCCTATCCGCTTTTTTCCCCAATATTTTTCTACTTTTGCCCTTTACATCTGCTCTGCCACAAATTCTCTTTCTTTTGATGTCATGCAGAAATGTATTACTACTTCACGAAAGTCTCTGCTTACTCTCAATTTCAAACCAGAAAAAATGTAGATGGAGACTGTAACTTGCCCCTTCTCTGAGAATTCTGAGACTAGAAATGAGCAAACATTCTTTCAAGAGCTATGGAGGGAATGTTTTGAGTCTCATCATGTTTTTCATGTATTTTCCACTGTATCTTGTACCAGTTCTTTCAGCTTTCTGCACAGTTATACTCTTCTACAAATATTTATATGCAAAAAACCCACAAAATGCCTAATCTTATACCGTATTTCTTTTCTTCCCGTTGAGTAGAAATTGACTGCTTTGAACATAGTTATATTTCAGAAGATTCCCATATGGAGCGTATGGATTGATGAGCAGGGAGTCTTGCTGGGCAAGAACCATGCTTTCTCCACACCACGGCCTTGCGCCAGTCGGAGGAGCGCTTATGATGTTCTACTACCATCTTCTCTAAACCACTTTAGCGTTCTTCTCCCTGTGTTATCCTCCATAAAATAGTATGATGTGCTACAAATTATATATTTAGAGTAAGGCAGAACCATTTATCAACTCAGTCAAGAGATAGGGAGATGTGCTTTTTTGCTTCTAAGTGGTTAACAATTGCAAAAGATTCTTTTTTTTATGCTTAGTGCTTTATTCAGTTTATTTTTCTTTTTAGTGCATTGGAAAATAAATCTTAAACATTTCTTCTGTTATCTAGCACTTTAAGCTTTTTCATAGCATTTGTAACATCACTTTGCCAACACCCCATCTGTGATTTTAGCTTGCAGGAAACACTTTGCAATTCTGTTATTAGCTTAGATGCAGAGAGCTGCTGTTTAAATATTAATTGTAAGTTCCCTCATAAGTGCAGTCAAACCCACTGTGTAACTCGTTCAATAAATATCTAGGAGAGGGTGGGGAGTGTGTTGTGGGTAGTGCCTGCTCTTAATCTTAGCAAAGGTCTCACTCGAGTTAACAGTGCAAAATAGATCATGTCCTGATGCTTGCCATTTCCTTTCCTGCTCTTACCTCAGTTCCCCTCCTTGTACACTCACAGCAAAAAGAAGGAAAAAAGAATCACGTGAAACTGCAAGCATACTTCTTGCACAGTGAGTGGACTTCCTGCTAAACCCGCTGTAAGTGGAAGAACCATGACACAGCGCTCACAAGAAAAGATGGGAGATCCATCACTTGTTTCCAATCCTAGTAACAGGACAGATGCACTCCTGAAGTATTGCTCTGTCAAGAATCACACCTCAGCCGAGGCATTACCGTGTGGTTGAGCCCTTCTCCTCTGTTTTCAGTCATGAGCCTCACCTTATTTCATTTCTCAGTTCCACAAAATGTACTTTACACTTAAAAGAATAGGGAAATATTATCTGTTTACAGACATTTCAGTAAAGTGTATTTGACAGAAACGAGAAACGAAGTAGTTAACACCGTCTGACCGGCCTGTTTTCTATGGATCACCAGAGCATTGGAATTGTAACACTCATATTGGGTATAATTGAAAGAAGATCAGCTCTATTAAAATCGTACGTTCTGTTTTTCCCTCTCTTCCTCTTCCAGATGGTTATTAATCTTTTATTGGTGAGGTGGTTTGCCTACGGTGTAATCTGAGATTTTTCCTCATGTCATTTAAGTGAGTTACTTCTCTTTGTGTTTGCAGGTGGACTGAATTTTAATGTGCTGAATTCTGTTAATTGCTTAGAATTCAGATGTTTTTCTTAGTATCTCGCAAATGTATAATAAATTTTAAGAAAATTAAGTAGTACCCACATATTCCTTTTATTTTTCAGCATTCTGTGAAGAGGGATGCAGATACGGTGGAACTTGTGTAGCCCCTAACAAATGTGTCTGCCCTTCTGGATTCACAGGAAGTCATTGTGAGAAAGGTAAAGCTTTTACTGAAACACAGCTTTTTTTTTGGTAGTGACAAATATGATATGCTGAATTAAGAAATAGTTACTTTCCATTCTTTTATTCTGCTTGATATTTTCTCTTCACTGAAGATATGACTGTTCCATAGCTGCCTTTTCCTAACTGAAAGCTAACCTTAAATTAAACATGGAAAATTTTAGACAATCAGGGATGTATCTGCTTTTGCTTCCAGTGGATGCTTTTAGTTAATTAGAGGGGACAGCAAATGAAAAATATTTACTCCACCTATTTCCTGTGGTGCAAGCTCAAGGTCACCATCTGCTTTTTCTGAACGTTGTGCAAATTAGACCAGAATTTGGATGCTTGCTTTCACTTAAAGTTATTAAATTCTCAAGATTTGATTTATTTCCAAGTTACTGTGGCCACGAAATTTCATGGAATCACAACCTATTAAAATATATCTTACTAGTGATGATTTGATCCTGTCTTTTCCCAGATGTTCTTTGCATTTCAAGATTTGCTTCTGACAGCCTCGTAGGCCCACCTTTCTGTTTGTTTCACAAAGATCTGGTTCCTCCTCTACCTTAAATGAGCAGGAAGGGATCTTACAGAATTCCATGTAGGATTTTTATTGGATTCTTTATACAGCAGATTTGGATTTTTCTTTTGGTCGGTATTTATTGAGGTTGTATTTCACTTAACTAACCCAATGATAGAGTTTTTTGCATTGCGTGTGTGTTAATAAACCTTTTGCACTTGCCTTTACTGGTGGAAATAAAGTGGATTGTTAAGGCAGGTTGCATGATGCTAGCGTGGATGAGATTATAATTGATGAGGTTTTTTTAAGGAAATAAAAAAAAAGAAACCCAAGAAATAACTGGTAAAGGATAAGTTAAATCACTGGAACCATTTGTTACCCAGAGATCATTCAGTAATTCGTGCGTAGCAGTGTCTGTTTAATACGTAACTGTTCTACTATCATACAAAGTAATTTAAGCCCAGTTGTCAACAAGTCTGCTTGAGTAGCTTCTGAAAACTACTAAAGCTTTTTATGGGTGTACTCGAACCACCGCATACTGAAATCCCATAGTTTCTAGTTGTCAGCTTTGTTTCTAATTATTTGGGGATGAACTGGGGCGTTAATATTTTCACATAGAATAAATTCGAGTACTGCATTATTTTTTTGCGTGTAGTCTTTGGGTTATTTGTTTTAAATAGAAATAAGCTCCTAAGCCTCCCGACATTCAGCAGTACACATGGGGAAGTAATACAAGAAGTACCTGCCTTAGAACCCCACCTACCATAGCTCCCCAGCCTCCAGTTCTGCTAGTTACCCTCTCCCGTGTATAGTTTGCTCATTCCTTTCCAAAATTTCTGTTATTCAGAGGAAACAGTACCTTCAGAGGGTTGCAGGATACCAGAGATGCGTCCTATGTATGTGAAAATATGGTACTGCAAAAGCAGTACCTGACAAGGTGCATCCCAGAGTCCTGAGGGGATCGGCTGATGTAGTTGCCAAGCCACTCTCCCTGATATTTGAAAAGTCATGGCAGTCAGGTGAAGTCCCCAGACACTGGAATAAAAGGAAACATTGCACCCATTTTTAAAAAGGCTAAAAAGGATGACCATGGGAACTACTGACCTGTCAGCCTCACCTCTATGCCTGGAAAGGTCACGGAATGGATCCTCCTAGAAGCTATGCTAGGGCTCATGGAGGACAGGGAGATGATGCAAGACAGCCAGCGTGTGGCTTCACCAAGGGCAAGTCCTGCCTGACCAATCTAGTGGCCTTCTGTGATGGAGTGACTATATCAGTGGACAAGGGAAGAGCTATGGATGTCATCTCTCTGGGCTTCTGTAAAGCCTTTGACATGGTCCCCCACCACATCCTTCTCTCTAAATTGGAGAGAAATGGATTTCATGGGTGGACTGTTTGGTAGACGAGGAATTGGTTGGATGGTTGCATCCAGAGGGTAGTGGTCAACAGCTCAATGTCCCGGTGGAGATTGGTGACAAGTGCTGTCCTTCAGGGGTCCGTATTGGGACCAGTACTGCTTAATATCTTCGTCAATGACATAGTGGGATTGAGTGCACCCTCAGCGAGTTTGCAGATGACACCAAGCTAAGTGATGCAGTTGATATGCCTGAGGGACGGGATGACATCCAGAGGGACCTGGACAAGCTCAAGAAGTGGGCCCGTGTGAACCTCGTGAGGTTCAATGAGGCCAAGTGCAGGGTCCTGCACCTGCGTCAGGGCAACCCCCGGTATCAATACAGGCTGGGGGATGAAGGGATTGAGAGTAGCTCTGCCGAGAAGGTCTTGGGGGTACTGGCGGATGAAAAGCTGGACATGAGCTGACAGCGTGTGCTCACAGGACAGAAGGCTAACTGTGTCCTGGGCTGTGTCAAAAGCAGCATGGCCAGCAGGTTGAGGGAGGCGATTCTGCCCCTCTACTCCTCTCTGCCCACCTGGAGTACTGCGTCCGTCTCTGGAGCCCTCAGCAGAGGAAAGACACGGACCTCTTGGAGCGTGTCCAGAGGAGGGTCGCAAAAACGATCAGGGGGATGGAGCACCTCTCCTATGAGGACAGGCTGAGAGACTTGGGGTTATTCAGCCTGGAGGAGGCTCCAGGGAGATCTTATAGCAGCCTTTCAGTACTTAAAGGGGGCTTATAAGAAAGGTGGGGACAAACTTTTTAGGAGGCCTTGTTGCGATAGGACAAGGGGTAATGGCTTTAAAATAAAAGAAGGTAGATTCAGACTAGATAGAAGGAAGAAGTTTTTTACGATGAGGGTGGTGAAACACTGGCCCAGGTTGCCCAGAGAGGTGGTAGACGCCCCATCCCTGGAAACATTCAAGGTCAGGTTGGATGGGGCTCTGAGCAACCTGGTCTGGTTGAAGATGTCCCTGCTCATTGCAGAGGAGTTGGACTAGATGACCTTTAAAGGTCCCTTCCAACCCAAACCATTCTGTGATTCTGTGATTGCCCAAAGGTGCCCTGCATACTCAGGGAGCCAGTGGGTTTAGGCCAGCTTTGAGCTTGACTATCTGTTTCTTTCACCCATGAATCTTAAAACTATCTTTTTTCTTATAGCTGTGAAGGGACTTTCATAACTAGAACACAGAGTCTTTAAACTATTGAAGTGGTGGTTTAAAATTGATAAATGGATGACATAACCATTGTTGGCTCCTGTGTTTTTCATGTCTTTTGTATTGTTTTGATCTAAAATATGAGTTAGCACACCAAATAAAGGAAACATGGCAGGCATGGTACTCTCATTATATCAAGAAATTTAGAGGTAGGTGTCAGAAGGTGCTAGCTTCTGTGTATAAAATCTATACGACTTGAACCAGGAGGAAGTTTATTTTTTCTTTGGAAATGTATAGGATTTACCGGTATGCTACAAGTCAAGCTGATGATGGTAACTTTGAGAAATCTGATGTGCAGACTGGTTTGCAAATGAATAGGGCTTTGCACATGAGAAATTGTCACATTTTTTTGTGTTAGAGGGGTTGAAAATTTCCGCAGATACACCTTGTGTCACGTGCATATTTCAGTGGGTAAGTGCGTATCAGATCTGTGCGAGAACTGCTTCAGAAGGTGCATGTCCTGGAAAAACTGAATGTTCGGACTAGAAAGGTGATGAACCACCTTGGAAGCACGCTTCCCTTTGCTTACCTGCTTACTCCTCAAAGATGTAGTGCTGTCAGGAAGAGGAGGCAAGTTCAGTAAAGACCTCCCTCATAGTCTCACTGCAGTTTGCTGCCGTGTTTTTAGAGGACATCTAAAGTATTCAAAAACCGTGTTTGTTTGGGTTTTCCCCCCTGTTGTCTGCAATGTTAGAAATAAACTCTTTGTTATATTTAACATATGGTAGCACTCTCTCAATCATTATGACACAGACCGAAGATGGTGAAATGGTGGGACGTGACTTTAAATCAAAGCTTAAATGTTCCTGGTAAAACCTTGTCTGATGGAAGCTCGTGGTGAACCGATGCATATCAGAAGTAAAATGATGTGTTTTGGGTAATGTATGCTATTCGCCATGGTGCATTTAAAAACGTCCTTCAAACCGACAACCCAGCAATTCCTTATACATTATTTGTGAGCTGAAAGGGCTCATCACTGGCTAAAAACAGTATGACCCAAATTGGCTTCGACATCATGTAAAGGGGAAAATGAACCAGAAATTAGAAATGTTGTTGAAAAGCAGGTGCGTTTACTTCTGAATATGAATCATATGTTACTCACAGTTTCTGACTGCCTGGTTGAAATGATGATATTAGGTTAATTAAAAATGCAGAGATATTTGAGAGGGGTAGGATTTATGTTGGTAATTTACTCAGGTGAAATTAAAATACACATTTAAGGCTTATGTACAAATACATAATTCAACATGCTGCTAAGAAGAATTACCTCTTGCCAGTTGCTTTGCCTGAAATGAGGAATCATCGTAACGGTTGTGGGGCTGCCTTTTCTTTTTGAAGGTGAGCTGCAGATTGCTATCCAGAGATACTGTCAAGTAATTCCTCCTTCCAGCCATTCTTTATAATGGTGTTTCTTTAAGTATGTGCTTGATGCTTCTTACAGAATTTTTGTCATTTTCTATTTAGGATCTGATTCGATCTTCTGATCAATTTTTTGTTTGTTTTGTGTTTAGCTGGCCAGGGCTGAAATCAATGATCTCTGTGATCATTACCATTTGTGATCGTATTTAACACAGTTGTGATACCTGTGCTAAAAAGTTTTTATGTTAGAATTTTTGCTGACATTTCTGTATGGTTCCAGGATGTACGTGCCTGATGGCTGAGCTGGAGATATGCATCCTTGACTGTATGTAGCAATGTTGGCTTAAGCCCAGGTGCATCCTTGGCAGGGATCCCTGTAAAAGGCTTCCGAGAGACATTTTGGTGTGCAGAGAGGAATGCAGACACAGTAGTCTGGGAGAGTTCTTGGCAGCACGGACTCAAATGCCCTGATTTTCCATCCAGTGATGTTTTCTCCATCTCATATTTTCGCAACATTGAAAAAAATAAGTCCTGTCTTTCCTTGAGCTGCTTTTCTCTCTCTGTGGATGAGCTACAGGTCAGGGGAGTTTTAATGCTGGTTTTGTAGACAGGGTTTGCCGTTATTCTGTATTTGTGGAATGTTAGTCACTACTGTCACTGATGAGGTGGTGAGGATGAGATAGGCAGGACAATCTAGGATAACAAAGGCGGGAGCAAACAGATGATTGAGTGCCCAAAAATCGCAGGCATTCTTTGAACACCTCCCTGCATGGGAGTCCTGTGCATGGGCCGAAGAAATACATACCAGCTCCTGTACAGCTCTGGGATGGTGACCAGTGGTGGCAGAAATGTCAGCTAAGGGAGTTACTTACACTATCTGTCTGTACAAATTATAACTTTGGGCGATGAGCAGGAGATGGCAGAAGGGTTTGAAGCAGTGAGTTCTCAGCTGAGGAATTATTATTATTTTTTTTTTTTTCCCCTCAATACTTTTTGAAAAGCTGCAGGAAGGCTTTTGGCAGTGATGAGGCATCGCCTCCAAAAGGGATTCAAAACAATTGCACCACACCTTTGTTCCACTGGCTCATGAAATCTACTGTCTGAGCTGGTACATGATGAATGGGGAATAGGATTCTGGTAGATCAGGAGGACATGGTGGAGGCTGGAGCTCAGAGAGGTAAATATTTTTGTGGTAACTACGTGTGTATTTCTCACAGACTGATAGAATGCTGTCAAAGAATTACCTGCCAATTGTAAACAGTCAGAAGCAAGGGAAGTGAAGCATCAGGATGTGATCATTATTGGCGTTATTCTTTGTGTTGTTTTGCACTGTGTACAAAAGATTGTCTGATACTGGGGTGACAGGTCATTTTTCAGTATGTACCACAGCTGAGAAATGTGTTTTGAATCCCAATAATTATATTGCGAGTGGGGAAAATAAATAAATTAAAAAAGCAACACTTGCAGTATTGCATTAGTTCCATATGGATTCTTCAGTGCAGTCATAGATTTCACAGGTGTGCGGTGAAATGTTGCTATATTTATATCTTGAAATTGGGTATGCCTTGTATATGGCATGAAAATGAGGAGGCCTTTAGCTGATTTGTTTCATAATAGTTGGCAGTATCTGGAGTTGTTGTCTAAGAAGTTCAATACTTCTTCGCGTACTCGTCTCTTAAATTGCTTCTTCTGGAATATATTGTCTTCTGCAGTCCTTTGGCTAAAACTCCCTACAGTCTGTATTCCTTTGGACCCTGGAGATAGGAAAAAAAAAAAAAAAAAAAAAAAATCTGAGAATTGTATTTCCATGTGGTATTTCTTTTATTCCTGAGCTGGATCAATCTTCAGGTGTGTAGCTATCAAAGACATTTCAGCTGAGTAACCTGGTTTAAAAAAAAATAAGCAAACAAAACCCAAAGCAAGGCAGAGAAAGAGATTTTTCAGTGAGTACGGTAAGCTAAATGTCAAAACTCCCTGCCTTTCTCTATCTAAGATCTTTTGTAACATGCGAAGCAAGGTTTATTTTGGGAAACAAACCAGCTGTGCAGCTGTGGGCACAAGGCTTTGCATGAGATTCTTTCTAAAGCCTCTCATTTCAAGGTGAGGCAAAGCCAGTATAGCGCGAGATAGGAAGGCTGAAGTGAACGATGCTTAGCTTATTACAGAAAACGGTGATTGTGGTTGAGAATGACACTCCTGAGGGTGTGACAGATCCAGAGAAGGCAGATGCTCCAGGTGGCTGAGGTTACCCCGCTCCATTTGCTGCCAAGCTGTTTACAGCATTTGCCCCAGTGGTGCTTATCGCAAAATGGCAAGGGGTGATATCTTAATGTGATAGAAGAAACAAAGCTGTCATTTGTAAAGATATCAGGGAATAGATCAAAGAATACCTGCTAGAAAAATCTGATTAAGACCGTCTCTGAGGATCAAGGGGACATCTGTCTGCAAGTCAACAAATAACTCTCAGTGGAAGAAAAAAGTTGTTCTATCTCACAGTGCCAAGCCAAAGAACAGTGAAACCACCCAGACCAAGAACACCATTCATCCCCTGAGCGGACCACAGCATGAGGAGACTGGACTCGTTTTTGTAGTGCTTATACTGCTTCATATATGTAAAAGTTTATTTTTAAAGGGCAGGAAAAACACTAAGCCGACACTGGGTTTGGGTTTTGGTGGGTTTTGTTTGTTTTTGTTTTTTTCTGTTTGTTTGTTGTTTTCTTTGGTCCTCAAAGATGGCACTTAGTAATTGGATAGTATTATATTGCTTATTCTGGTAGGGATTACGCTTGCTATTCTAGATTCCTTCAATTTGAATTTCTCCACTCAAATTCCAGTTTATTCACCCTGACCAATGTCTATATGCCAGCTGGACATGTCAGGTATTGCTGAAGGATGCAGTTTTATCTATGCAAGAGAAATACAAGATTTAGCTAGTTGACATTTAATTTGCATTTAAATTCATGCAAAACAATGTAATCAAGAGGTAATTTCTGTTGATCAAACTTCATAATGCACATAAGATCCAAACCCAGATTCCAAAATCTTTATTCCCTTGCCTTAAAGATTAAGAAAAATAGCTTTAGATAGTGTCTTGGCATGCCATCTTTCTTTCTGTCCTAGTTCCTGTTCTGGATGTTCTTGGATTAATACCTTGTGAAGACCCACTGTAGAACTTATTATAGAGCTTACAAAAATAGCTGCTGTGTTTTATTATTCCTTAGTTACCTTAGTAGCGAAATGAAGATACATGGGATATTTAAGAAATGAATGGATGTGATTTCATGAAGTCAGTGGCTTTGCATCTTACTTTTGTAATGAAGCAATAGATTTGACTCCTTCACTGTGTCTTTCTTGCTGAAAAGGAGGCAATGAAAAATCTAAAAAGAAAATGACAGTAAGTGCTTTGAAAGGAAAGGAAAAGAGTGGGGAAATTTAGGAGGAGATTGATGGTTCACTTAGACCTCCAGTGATAAAGAAGCAATTAACAGAAGGAGAAACCCCAAACAAGATTATGCCATCTCCTTTAGGAGATGCCTAGGTTCCCGTTAGGTTCTCTGCCAAAGCGTTGGATAGTAACCTGTGTTCAGTCTCTTAAAAGGTTGTTAGCAATTGTCTTGAAATTAGAGATGGGTGGTCCTTGTAGCAGTATGGGGTGAACCGATTGAATTTATATTAAAAGTTGACTTTTTCGTGTGGTGAGGACTAATAAACGTAGCTTTCATAGAACCGCTTGAAAGCAACATGGCTGTTTAGTGCATCAGAATTTAGTGATTGATTCAGTCAAGTTCTACATGAGAAACATCCACTGCCACAGTCGAGTTGAACTTTCAAAAGACCCTTCACAGAACAAGACTCCATAAACTCTGTGACGTTTAGGAAGACGTAGGAGTGCAAGAGCACTGTTCAGATGAATGCTTACATGAGCTGTACCAGTTGGAGTGTCTCTGCAAGCGTCCTTCTGAACACGGGGTTTGGTCTCTTCTCCCAAGTAACAAGTGATAGGACAAGAGGAAATGGCCTCATTATGCCAGGGGAGGTTTAGATTGGATATTAGGAAAAATTTCTTCACCAAAAGGGTTATCAAATGTTGGAACAGGCTGCTCAGGGAAGTGGTGAATCACCATCCCAGGAGGTATTTAAAAGACGGGTAGATGTGGTGCTGAGGGACACGGTTTAGTGGTGGATTCGGCAGTGTTAGGTTGATGGTTGGACTTGAAGATCTTAAAGGTCCCTTCCAACCTAGACGATTCCGTGATTCTATGTTCTGTGAGCCCCCATGTGTCTCCATTCCCATGTCGCTGGCTGTATGTGGCTACCAGTGGAGCCAGCCAGCCGTTATCTGGCTTGGAGTAACTTCTAGAGCAACGTGAAGGGAGAAGTTGAGTGAGAGTCCTTGTGTCTCCCTAGTGCTGGGCTGGCTGCATGTCCTGCTCCTTAGGGAGCCCCTCGGCAAAGATAACGCTCCTGGAGTTGCGCCTTATGCTACTTGGGTGCTGTCGCGCAGCAGCATACCTTTGTGAAGGGAACTTCTCTTTTGGCGCTAAAGAGATGCGTGGCAAAAGGATACGGCGCATTTCCTCAGGTTGAATGTAACTATGCAAATTGAGGGATGCTCGTATGGTTTGTGCCTGGAAGATGCAGAGGGCAGTGCAGGGGTGAAGACGGTATTCACAGCCAAAAAGGAGGTGCCTGTCTTTCCTAGGAGAGAGAAAAGCAGGCTGTGAGCGATATAGGCTATTCTAGCTAAACAGGTAAAAATTGCTAGGGCATCTCTTTGCCTCCCCCCCTACTTAGCACCTGCAAATCGCTGGGGGAAAGGGAGGTTTGTTTATTCCTGTTTTCTTTGTTTCGGCTGCTGCTACACACAGAGTGTCAGGTGTTTATTCATCCGCAAGTTCTAATTATGTACTACAGGAGGAACATCATGTTTAGAAAGATACAGGTAAACTAAGCAGTAACAAACTTCTAAGCTCTAAGTATAAAAGACCCATATTCCCTCTGAACTTCCTACAGCCCTCAGCCTGCAGAGGCGAATTTTGTGCAAAAGCATTGCCCGAACTGAGGCATTGGAATTCGTTCCCTGCTGGAGGCCACGTTGCTTTGGCCTTTTCTTGAAGTGCTCAGTCCCTGAACTAAGCGTTCGTCCAGTCCATCACCAGGAACATCTCCCACACCTTCTGTGCAGTCGTATCTGCTTCAGTTTCCTCTTGGATTCTAAGGACCAGGAACATCTCCCACACCTTCTGTGCAGTCGTATCTGCTTCAGTTTCCTCTTGGATTCTAAGGACCAGGCAATGGGTTTTAAATTTGTTTCAAGTGGCAGAATCACCTCTTGAATTATACTGAAGAAAACAGAGGACTACAAAGCACTCAAAAATGTAAGCAAATATTTATATTTTAGCAAATAGATATATTCATATAGTAATGAATGTTCCATTTTGCAGCTAAGGTTTCCATATATGAAGCGTTTCTTGTGATGTGAGTTGTACAGAAAAGACAGTTGCTTTAAAATACCTACTTCATGATGGCTTAACTGGAAACCACATCTCTCATTTTACTACGGTTAATTTTTTTAAAAAAAGTAGTAGTCTGCTTTGAGTGCAGTGCAGTAATGCTAATTTTATAACCTAGTTTGTCAGGACATTCTGACCCCCTTTTTGGCTCTTCCAGGCAGATGCCTACATCAGTGAAAAATAGAATATTTCGAAGGAGAAATATCCGAATAGGTAGTGGACTAACTAAATATTAAATAAAAACTACCTCAGTCTGTCCAACGACAGGCAGTATTAGGGGACATAACTGAGTTTAACGAGCTCGTTGCCACCTTCCTTTTTCTTGTTAATAGCCTGCCCTGGACTGGAGAATCAACCATGGATATTTGAATTTGCTGATAACCTAGAAATATAACTTGAGACATGCAGGGCAGGCGCAGAGAGGTGCTTACATTTTTTAAGACAGAAATCCTCTTGGTTTCAGTGGGAATTTCACCTGAGTGGAAGCCTTAGGATCTGGTACAATTGAATGAGGTGAAATGAAAAATAAATGGCTCTAGCGAAATGAAAGCACATTTAGAGTGGGGTTTTTATGTGGAACAAGCTGTGTTAGCTGCAGTTACCAATGATAAATATGCCATCTTTAACTCATTGATCAATGGTACAAGCCTAACTAGCTAATCTAGGAGTAAGAGCCTATTCAAACGGGGTAGAAAATTCAGCCTCTTTAGAAAATTTGTACAACTCTGAGGATTTTACTATATAGAGCCATGTTCCTGATGGAGTTTAATACAGTGAATGCTTACATATTTCATAAGTGATCAAGGCGTAGCGAGACAACGAGACAAAATGTGCCTCAGTCGTCAGAACTACCATCAGAAAACAGTTTCTTTTGAGAAATAACGTGACAGGTGAAAGGAATGGAGCAAAACAACACGCTGAAGTTCTAGAGGTTATTGTGTATTTAATTCTGACAAAAAGTCAGTTTTCCTGCATTTTTCCTTTTTTAATTTAAGATTTTTTTCCACTGAAGAATTATGGTATGAGAAGAACACTTCAAGCTGATGGAAGTGATGCAACAAGAAAAACAAGGAGGTGTAGCCAGCAAGATCTTTTCCCATGTTGATAGGAATTCATCACCAGAAAAGCAATAGCCACCTCCACGTGCTTTCATTGCGCTGACAGTCAGAGGAAGAGATGGTGTCCCCATTTATATAATCCTTGGAAGGCGAGTAAAATGGCATAAATCACTTACTCTCTTAGTGACTTAGGTAGATCGCAGCTTGTGCGCAATGAGGATAACTAATCCAATTATTTTGCTTTAGGAGTCAGGGTGAAAATGGGAGTTAGCCCCGTGTTGAAGGGAGTGTCATACTGTCTTTGTGGACTGAGGTAGCCTCTGTAACATCTACAAGTTTGTTGAATTTCAGTCCTTTTGAGTATCTGTTTTTATAAGACTAACACCCGTGGTTTTCAACAGTTTGCCCCAGGAAGACTGCAGAATTGCGTTGTTGTTACTCAACACCACAGTGAAGAAAAGCCTGCAACAGAAGGAGGTGGCTCTTTGCAAAATCTGCTGAAATAAAATCAGTGTGTGGGCCCAAGAAAACAAGTTTTTCTTTAGGATTGTACTCATCTGTATGTACAGAGAAGAAATTAAATAGGAAATTTTGCTGATAGGAAACCTTACAAACTTTCTTTTCCCCTTTCAAAGCTTTTTCTGTATCAGGTGAAACATTTTTATTGTCTGTAGTCTGTTTGATAGTGATGTGTCTGTTCTGCTGCAGAAAGTACATGACGTACCCAAAGACTCCCCTTCACAGTGGACTTTTTCCTGGATAATCCAGCATATCGTGCCTGGTGAAATACCAAGAAATCAGTAGACTAATACCTGTTGGGTGTGAAAAAGGCCTACGAATCTTTCTCCTAGAAAGTGTGGCATTAAAGCCTGTTCCAGATTCAGAGTTCACTAACTCACTCTGCAGATTCCTATTGCTTTTGTTAGGCTTTTATTCATGCCTGTAAGTCCCCAGAAAAAGAATACACAAGATGTTAAAATAATTCTGTGCTTAATGTAAGGTGCATAGAAAGCATAAAAGTAACTTGGATTGTTCTGGTTGAATGTTTTCTTTGCTGGTTCCCTTATGATCGAAGTGGTTTTAAAATAAGTCACACTCAAACTCAAGGAACTATGTGTCAAAGTTATTTTCAAACTTTTTATAATGTTATGATAAAAATCTGTTCAGTCCTTCACATTTGCAGAAATAGAGTTCTTCCTAAATACATCAATCATTTTTTGCTTTTCAAAAGAGAACCTCTGATTTAGCAACTCGGGCTGTTCAATAGCTGAAGTTTTCTACTACTTAAGCTCTGTAACATCTGAATTATTTCTTTCAACATGTAATATCTACTAAGTAGATCAGTCATTTCAGAGACAAACATAAATGGTGGAGGTTTTAGTGAAAGAGTGAAATCCCCTTTCTTACTTGATTTTTTCTGAAGAGGCATTCTCTGTCGCTGGCAATCTAATCTTTGGAATGGTACTCATTTATCTTTTGAATGAGACATGAAATGAAAGCCCTGAACACTTCTGGTCATTAAAGATCCAGTTGAACCAGTATCCTATTTCAGTCCAGGTAATTACATTCCGCCTTCTTTACCAATGTCAGTCAGGAAAATTACTCCTTTGAAGTAGCTGGAGTGGCATCCATGCCTTAACTTCAGAGATGGCTACATTTCTGTGATAGCTTACTGATCCTTGCAGTAATTACATGGTTTTAAATGTGAATGACTCTTAGGTGGCGTTACAAGCATGTAGGTGTGTGAGGCTGAGCTCAACGCATCCACTGTCCTTCTCATTGCACTGTCTTGGAAGTAGAGATCTCTCTGATCTGGATGGCACCGTTCACCAGGGCCAGTTATAGGCCGTTGCACGCCTACCGCATCTTCTCATTGTAAGCTGGTAGGCAGCGGGGCTCGTTGAGATGAGAAGAGCAGAGGGGCACTCACGGTCTGATTAGGGTCCCATGCATTACCCTCGCATGTGCTGCAGCCACCCAGCTTCTTTATAATAGCCTGCTGGTTTATTGCCATCTTGGGCTGTAGGTACTCCTCGGGTTGAGAGAGATTAAGTAGATTGTTATCAATTCCAAGATAGTATTTTAACAAGTAGCCAGGATGGGTCTGTCCTTCCTTTTGCAGTTGAGCCACTGACCTTGAAAACCGATGGAAGTTTTCAGGCTCGGAAGTGAAATAGCTTTGTAGCCATGAGGAAGAGTTTGGTTCTTCTCTTGAGTGTTACCCAAATATCAGAACTGAGCTGCTGTTGATCAGTCAGAAGGTGTGGCCAGTACATGTATTTTACTTGCTTATATGACCATTTATGAAGACTGAATTCCAATGAAGAGATGTTTTTATGAAGGTCTCCTAGGGTTCCCATGTGATGCTTTGGAGCACAGGTAGTACTACAGTATGGGAGAAATGTTTAGCTATCGGTAATGGTTTATGTAAGGGAAAAATTCCCTCTGGCAATTCTTTGTGATTATGTTTCCTAGAAAAAGAGACTGAGTGGTTTATCTGTTTTTGTTTGTTTGTTTGTTTTCTCTTTACCGTAGACTGAGTAAAGAATGTCCCATGAGCTGTGTCAGCCCCTGCAGAAAGTAAGTTTCGTAGTGTGACAGGACAGTTTCTTTTTTTTTTTTTCCTGCCAAATACTCACTCTGTCCCTTTCTACAACAGCTGTCCTGTCCACCTCTTGTGATAGCCCTAGCTCTGGAAAGCCTATCAGTCTGTCCAAAATGAATTAAAAACAGGGAAAAAACCCTTCTGCATACCACAGGGATTTTTGATTTGTGTCTGTTACAACCCAGGCAGATCATGAATCCTACAGTTGATCGAAGCTTCTTTTTGGGATGGGAATTCCGTTGCCTGCTAATGCCTATCTTTCTGTCCCCCACCTGTAATTGTTTTGTTTCTTACCCTTGGAATGCCCAACACAGAACTTTTCAATTCTTTCCGGTAACTGCATGGAGAAAGTAGAGATTTAATTCATACCTCAGAAATTTTCTTCCATTTTCTCATCTGAAATCTTGTTTCTCCAACTTTTACAGAGTTCACAGCTGATGCAGTCTGAAAGATGTGTGTGCTGATAGCAATAACAACTCCCTCAGCGGTCCCATTAATCATTTATAGACTAGGGAGTCAGATACGGTGTGATAATGCCTAGCTATTCCTAAGGCCTCCCTTTTGAGATAACTCAGTCTTATGTTTCTTTTTGATGAGAGCTTTTATTTATTTTTTTTTTTTTTTTCTATCTGCCCTCCCCCCCATCTTTCTCAGCAGGCTTTATTAGGTGTATTCGTTACTGAATAAGATGAAAGTAAGTTGCATATGTGGATGGATGGTGATGGGTCACTGAGGATACAGAATCTGATCAATAATGACCAGAATTTCCTGATACCTAATGTCTGTCTCACTGATTTGACTGTGGGGGATTTTTTCAGATCCTCCCATGGTACATAGTTTACAAATGTAAAAAGAATTAAACACAGGATTACATAAGAAGGAGGCTGTCCGGCCCCTACAAAAAGACATTGTCTCTCTGTTAAAGTTGTAGGTTGTCCTAGTACTAGTAAGAGTTTTCCTTACTGTTAAATAAGTCAACCGGTGTGTTAAATCCATTATTGTATCTTCTTGCTACTATCAACAAAATGAAATTGGTCACTTATTAGTCCGTTTGCTTAATAGTTTCAACGATGAACTTATTCACTGTAAAAATAAATAAATAGCTTCTTTGGAGGAAATTCTTCCAGGGAGAAGGAACATCCAAAATGGGAAATGTAATGTATTTGACATTGCTACTCTGTTGACTCTTGTGGAAAAGTGGAAGACACCTCACTTCATTGCGTTTAATGTGATTTTTCATGAATGTTAAATTCAGTCTAGCTGGAGAAACTTATGTATAGTACATTCACCTTTCCAGATTTCGTGTTTCACTCTACTGTATATTAAGTGCCAGTCTTAAAGGGCATAGGCAGGTTTTTTTTTAAGCCAAATTGAGACATAAAATTAGGAGAGAATTAAGGGAAGACTTTTGTGTCAATCAAAGCTAAAAATGGCAAATTTCATAAACTGTCCATAGGAGCAACAACAGATTTCAGTTTTCCACGGAAGGAAAGATAGTATTTTTGAGACATGAGGAAAAGGGTCCAAGCAAACCAGGAAGTAACTAATTTTTTTTTTTATCTTTTCCCGATAAGAATATATCACTTTTGAGTATAAATCAAACATGATACCTCAGCTGAACGGCTGACAATATCTGAACCATAATGTAAACCCCAAAATACTTTGTGAAGACATGAAGCCTTGCAGGCTTTCTGGTTTCTGGAACCTTCTGGTTTATACCGTCAGTTATATTGAAACAGGCTGAAAATCTTGACCGATTAAATTTGGTGAAAAGGGATTTTATAAAAACTCGATTTATCTGACAGTCATAAAAGGCTTTGTCAGTCTTTACCCCACAGAGTGGTGGTATGAGTAGTCATATTTGTTTCAATTGTCTAGTAATGATGTGAAGTACAGCTCAGCGTAAGAGCAGGTGGCTGAAAGTGCTAGCCAAGGATAAATTAATCCAAAAAGCATAAGTAATAGAAGGAACATACAGTGGCAATATGTATTCATAACAACATTTTGAAAGTAACATTTTATTCAGAATACCTGAGTCATTTATCTGACATTATAAACAACAAGCTTTATAAATATTGAGGTATATTGTAAGGTTGTGGATTGTCTTTTTTTTTTTTTTTTTTTTTTTTTAAACAATTTTTAAAAACTTTAAAATTTTATCTT
>VYXH01004068.1:289087-299757 GCA_013397275.1 Burhinus bistriatus
ATAAATTTTGTGGTATTTTTTGAGGTTTGTGTTTTTTTTTTTTTTTTTTTTTTTTTTTTAAACAACTTGTACAACACTTAAGAATTATACTTGGCTCCTTTCCAAGTCAGTAGATAATTCTAAATTTCTGGACTCAAGATGAAGCTATTGTTGGATCCTCAAAGTTCGAATTGTTCGAGTGAATGAATAAGCACTGGCTGGAACTAGGAGGCACTGAATACCTTATTTCATGGCTCTGAAGATTCTGGCTGGATGACTTTTAATCTTTACAAGAAAAAAACTTGTATTAGTGTACAGTGTCGTAAAGTCTTTAAGGTGGAGATTTAAAGACAGAATGAATGCCCTGTAATGTTGGCATTCGGACATACCGGATCACGCACACACAGAAACTGTTACACTTATTGAGACATGTAAGCACGGAAGCAAAACCTAAGAATAAAGGGTCTAATTCCAGTCTTTCTGTCTTGTGTATATCATACATATTGGTACATTATGTGAATATTTGTACTGTTTGGGAATGCTGCCACAAGTAAGGCATCAGAAGCTTACTTAGCGCAGAGCATCTTTTCTCTAGATTATGTAGAAAAGCATACCATCTTTAAGTATGTTTGGAGTGTTACTAGTTTATTTTTACAGTACACAAGAAGGATAGAAGAAGGGGAAAAAACCCCGTGACATTCCTGAAAGTTGATTGAGGAGTTAGCGTAGAACATATTTTAAAAAGTGCATTGCATGACTATATAGTCTGTTTATAATCCCTTTTAAGGACTATGAACAAGAAAAATTATATTGAGAAGTTATATGTTTCAAGCAGACTTTATCAGTAGATTCCAATGTTGAGCAGGTCAGCCATAACGATGTAACTCGATTGTCATGTTGTTAATTTAAAACAGCATCTTTTTTTTGTTGTACTGTATAAAATAGCACTAATATGAGGGACCAGTTTATAGACATAGAGATTATTTCCTCTTTGGACGCAATTGTTAATGGATTTGTCATATAAAAAGGGTGGAGATTATAGTTGTTTATTGATCTTAATACTCAGCTATTTTATGAAATTCCCTGCAGCCGTTGTCCTAAGACGCTAGGCACACACATTGTAAGGCAAGGGATGAACAAAGACCTGGTGTAAAGTCATCACAAGTCTTGGGCTCCCTTCCATGAGTAAAGATCCTGAGAATTTGGTGAGGTCATCTTTGACGATACAGCTGTCTTAAGGCAGCTAGACGAAAGATTTTCTGTTTCTTTGGGTTAAAAGCCAAGGTCAGGCCTCCTTAAGAGACAAGTTTGTGCTGTAAAGATGAATTGATTGCTCTGTTAGTAAGGGCTGACTTGGCTGTACAAGGTTCCTCCTACTTTCAGAAAGAAAATCACAAGCCACCCCTTCAGTTACACCTGTATATTTTGCGAATCTGTAATGTATGTATAATACAGCTTGTATTTGAATGAAGTGATGTATCTTTTAAGAACCCCTGAGAAAGGAGTGCAAAAATTGCCTGTAAATGTTGGCAGGTAATCACAGTATTCATGAATTCTCACTTATTTTTCTTCTACTTCCCTCTCAAAAATACCTAGCGTTGTTATGAGCATTCTGTTACTTCCAGAAAATAAGTTGAAAGTGAGATAATCTAATCTAAATTCAGTGTAAATATAAATACTGCTAAAATATGCTTTCAAGACTAACATAGTCCTGAAATGTATACTGTGGGGTGCAGGTCATTGCTTGTTTTCAGAAAACAAGAATTTCTGTGTCTAAGTTTTACATTACTAATTCTAAACCATGATTTGTGATTTTTGTATATGCTTGCTCTATGGAGATCAGTACAAACAAAATACTACGTAGTTAATGACTTCTGATGTATTTTTCTTGTGTTTTCTAATAACATATACCTGTGCTGAAACAATATATCCTAGGTCTGTGGAATGAGGCGGGTGAGTCTGGCTAGCCTTCATGGTTTCTTATATAGTAGTGAAAAAGTGGAATAAAAATCATATCTTCATTATTCTAGTTCTGGGTTTTATCTGTGCAACCTTTGTGCACAGATACGCATTTAGAGTAGCTTAGGTGGGAGAGGATGCCTGACAAAGGACATAAGGGCTGCACCATCAGGTAAAAATAAGTGAAGAAAAGAGAAGTCCCGGTGTTTTTCATCTGGTCATTCTGTGTGCATTAGTGTCAGAGGCAGCACCGTTAGTTGCAGTGTCAGTGTCATCATTTTTCCAAGACCTGTGGCATTTTCCCAAAATGTTGTCTCTCTAATAGCACCTCCGTAGCTGTAAAGTCAGCTCCACGAGAAAACAACGTGCTGATACGGTGCAAAACAGTTTATCTATTTAACCTTCTCTCTGTGATTTATTGTTTTACCCAGATGTGGGTAATGAGAATATAAGATCCCTTTAGATGATTGTATGAATGGCTAAATATGCGTGTTGGGTAGGCTTACATTAGGAAGGACTGTGAATTCCTTCTCTTTGGAGCTGAGGAGGGTGTCTGCAATGCTTCAAGAATACTAACTGAGTGGTGAAATGAATTAAGATGCTCTTCAATTGTGATTTTTGTAAATTTTTTTTTTTTTTTAATTTTGCCTCTTTGGTTAGATGGATTACGTGATCATGTGGGTAGATAATGTAGCATAGATAATTCTGTCCTTGTGGTGCTTCATAGATCAAGCTTTTGATTTCATTGTTCGTTTGCTCTGAGCGGTGATACCGAGAGTAGTACAGCATTTGGATGTGAGGATTGCTAAAATGATGTACTGCAAATTTGGCTTCAGACTGTAAACATGTCTTGTAACCGTGTAAGAATTATCGAGTGAATAATACTGTGAAGATATTTTGGATTTAACGAAACTCTAACAACTCATATATTGGACTTCTTACTGTAATTTAGAATTCAGTATAAAACCAGCTTATTAATATTTAAAAGGAGAGTCTTTTCTCTAAAAATCAATGAGTAGATGTAATTATTTGTTTTAGCAAAGAGGTTTAGAAATGAGAAATTCTCTGCTGGTGTGGAACTGTCCTAATGCCGTTGGCTATGAATATATTATAGAGCTATATCTTTATGGAAAACATTTCCACCCTGTCATCTTCATTTAATACAGTCATTTTCTGCTTTATTTATTTCACCTGGGTTAAATTTTGTTTACACTGTAATGCAATTTAAGTTATTGAATACGATTCTCGTAGGTCCCTCACTCTGAGAGATAGATAGAGCACTAGCCTGCAACTTGCCTCCATTTTTGGTGTCTCTATTACTGAAATCTGCTTACGTCAGAAGTATATAAATAATGAAGCTGGCAAGAACTTAATATCATGGAAAATCATTTCAGAACAAAAGCCAGTAATGTTGTGCGTGTGTATCTTTGTGTGGCTTTTTAGGCCCTTGTATTATACTACCCATATTACTTGTTTGCACAAAACCCAAGAGAGGAATACGTTGCTGAAGAGATTTCTGCAATGAGTGTTCAAGGTGTGAAAATTAAAAGATGTGTATTTCCTTTGATTAGCCTTTTCATTAACTTCAAGCTGTTTTGGCAGACTTTCTTACTCAACGTAATTTGCTCTTTACATATATTAGTATTAAATCATGCTTTCAAATCCTATATATTGTTTCTAACATTGAACTATATTCTGTAATTGACTTTCAAGACTTCAGAAAAGCATACGTTTTTGCAAAGAAAACAATGTAGTCTTATGATCCAAAATTTTTATGAGGGAAAAACCCACTTTGTTTTACGTCTCTTATTTCAGAGAATGCAGACAGTTGCCTAGGTTTATTTTCTTTCTTCTTCGGTATTCTGGAGACTTTTGGTTTACCATTTTGAGTAGATCTGAACTTTCTGACAGCAGAGTACCAGTAGAAATGGTTAGGACTCAATATAATGCATACAAGTGGCAGGTAAGTATCCTGCATGTGGTTCTTGCTACTTGAGCCATCAGACTTCCTTGACGCTTTTTCATACCACGTTTTGTACCGGTGGCTTTTGTCGACTGGGGACAAAGGCTGGCTGCGGCTTGCCCACACGCTGCTTAATGTGACCTGTCTGAAGCAAGGTTTGAATATACGTCTCTGTTCTAAAGGCGGGGGATTTTAAATCGCAGGTCCACGGACAGAGGGTGGAGCAAGCTGTCAGATTACGAAGGTAATGATTTTAAACTTCTCTCCAAAAGAAAACTCTTGTGATGATCTTCTGACCTCTTGTTTCCACCACACTGGTAGGGAAGTGTCTTCGTTCATTGTTCAATTAGTCTGATATAACAGGTGGACGAGTAACGCTCTGTTAAGGGCAGTAAAATTCAGACACATTCATTGTCACCCTTTGTGTTCATCAAAGCACATTATTATCTGGTCGGGGTTTTGTGTGTGTGAGCGAGATATAATGGAGATAAACACAGAGAAGCCTCCTCGTACAGACTAGCAGTGAGAGTACTAGAGTGTTTTCTTGAAATTGAAACTGTGGGACATATTTCTCCAACAACGTGTCCTGTTTTCTAACCCCTATTTTATTGTGTGAAAGATAGATGTTAGTATCTGCTCTTAACTTACAACAGGATGCCTTGAGGAAGAGAGCGTAGGAGATGTATCAGTGGTTTGACTGCTGGAAGTCTAAGCAAGAACTGTTTGAAACTGTCCTCACAGTTTCAGTTCTTTGAAACCAGATTCTTCATGTCCATGAGTACTACGGAAGCTACTCCTCGAAAATCATAATTTGTCTGCTGCAAAATCCTTGCAAAATGAAGAGCTGTCGTACCGCCACATGTGATGTTTCTCTTCCTGGTTTCCAGTTAAACTCACTCAGCTTCGTACATTTAGCTGCTTTATTGATTATTTTTTTTTCATTTTTTTTGATTGAAAGAAAACCATGCTAAAACATGGATTACACAAAACTCCTTTGATATGAGCTATAAACTATAATTGTTCTTTCTTCTCTGCCGCCTCCTTCTTTGCTCTGTGAGTATAAGATAAAAAATGATCCCGTAATTGAAAATAGACCACGTGATTTGCTTTGTCAACAAAGGTCTCGACTCCTATCCCTGTTTTTTCCTACTGCAAACTTTGTGTTAGATTTTGCAGAGCATATCTGGAAATAAAGCATTTCATAAATCTGGTGGCAGTTAGCTTCTCTGAGAATTTCATATTCGTGCCACTGAAAATTGTGAATTTTGTAGCTGTTGTTGTTTAAAATTGTTATTTTTACTGAAAGGAGGTTGTTAGCAGAGTTAGACATGGCTCTTCACGGTACTGACAAGAACACAGTCTTCATTGTGGCTCACTTTTCTGCCGGCTGTTGTCTCGGTGTGAAAAGACTGATTTACCCAGAGCGCAAAGAGGAGAGATGCTTTCTCCAGGTTTAGAAAAGAGGATTGAATGTGTTGGCGTGTAACTGATAAAAGGAGGCAGCCTCATCAGTTTTAAGCACTTTATGATTGACAACTTTCAACTGTAGTGGAGCCTGCTTGGGTCTGGATTAAGAACGTTGTGATGATGACTCTTATTTACTGATCTTTTTGCTTGATTTTATGTGTGCTTCATTCTTGGGGAGCCAGGGAATTTGAGCTATTTTTGATTCTTTTGCCCATCTTCTCTGCCCTTGACTGTTGTTGTTAATCTCTGCAGCTAAACAGTGGATTTCTTTGGCATTTGTCTTATCTTACAGAATCAACATAGGAGAAAGGGAAAAAAGGGAGGGAGACCTTAACTTAAAATTTTTTAGCTTTAACAGGCAGCTGAACTAGAGGCTTAGACTTTTTCAAATCCATATAATGCTCAGGGAATGCTACATGCACTTCAGCAAATACTAATTAGATATGATCCTCCATGTGTTTTTGTGTGTCTGTCCTTAAAATGCAGCGAGTAGTCTGTCTGTGGAAGGGTGAGAAGAGGCTGCTTTGTGAAGACAGCTTCTTGTGCTCTGTGACTAAAATAAATTATAGCACTTTTGGGCTTGAGGTACACATTATTTTGGTCGCTCATAGATCTCCTGCTGCTCAAGCACACTGGGAAACAAATGCATTTCTTCTATAAGAAAATAAACCCGAGTTAGTTTTCTCAAAGCTTATTTTGATCCTCTGCTGAAAACAAGATTATTGTCTGTTTCCCTGGCCGCCCCAGGTTGTCTGTTGATCTTTCCTCATCTGGTCTGAGACCATGTAACAGAGAAATAATGAAAAAGGATGGCCATATCAAGGAGATTTGTAGGTTTTGAGTTTCAGATAGCACTCTCCTCCTTGTTGATTAGCATTCCAGAAGAATTCCTTTCTTCCAAAGAAAAGAAGGCTGTATTTTGCCATGCCAAATTACTGTATCATTGTCAGTTATATATATATTTTGATGAAGGAGAATAATCTCAGATTTATGGAAGGCTTAAACTTGAAAAAAAAAATTACATGTATGTATAAAAACCACGAGCTTCTGTATGTATCCTGTAAGACTGTGCTTATTTGGTCTTTCTAGTCAAGGATACAGAACAAGAGTACTGCCTGTGCTAATCAAGAGCCATATGTAGTCTCCGGAATATCAGATCATTTCTCCTGGTTCTTTGAATTAGAATATTTTGGATGCTAAAATGTTATTATTCAGTTATTACTGTTGTACTTATTCATAGCAGGTATGGATGGAGTTGTTTTTGCATAGCTTTCTCACCCAGAACACATAGGGTGATTTAACCTTTTTCTCTGAAACACTGTGTTTTTCTGTTTTTGGGAGATCTTTCACTCTAGTGAAGTCTAAACAAACCACTTGAGCACCAGGAGAGCTAAAGAATTGGTATAAAATGTGCTGCCTTACATGAGGTGTGCAGTTTTACGTTCTGTAACTTCTTTCCAACAAATTTGAAGGAAATCTAACTGGTAGCAGCTCAGTATGGATGAACTGCTGAAGAAATAGCCCGGAGGGTCACGTGTGGAGTGGGCAGATCGGTAGCAGCTCAGATTCAAACCTCATCTACTCCGGTGAGAGAGAACTGGCACAAATCCTCCCTTAGAAAATCACAGTCAACATAGGAAGTTTAGCTGGATGATAGGATGATTAAGTATACTAATAATAGTAGAGTCTTGGCAAGTACATTTTGTCACTGGTTGGCATGTTATCTGCATATTTTTAACTTGAAAATTCTACAGAAATGTCACTTTGTGCAGAATGCGCAGCCACTGACTAACCAAAGTTTTGTTCCCAAGACTACCGTGTTTCTGCTTCAACGTGCCGTTCAGGCTGTGCGTGAGCAAGCTGGCAGTCTCTGGGTGAGTTTGACAGAAATTCAGTCCCAGAGCAAGTGGCGGGGAAGGGCAGAGCTGCTTTCTGGGCAGGTCGCAAAGCTTAGAGCTTCCACAGGTCTGACCTGCTCTGAGCCTTGGAAACAGGGTGGTGTTGGACAATATTTTTCTGTCTTTAATTACAAGGATTTGAGTCAGTTTTGATTTTGTGTGTATTTCAAAACGGTCTGCATTGAACAATGTGTTGAGGCATTTTAGATGTCAAGATGGGCCAGATCAGAAGTACTGCTTCTTTACAGTACAGATGAATGCAGTAGTATCATTATTGTTGTTAAAAATTAGTACCACAACAGGGTACCCTACATCTGATTTTGCTATTGCAAAATCGAGTGTGACCAGTTACCCATGGAAACAATTTGTGGAAGCTAACCTTTGCAGTCCTTTGATCTTGCCAGAGCTCTGGGGAGAATCGGGGTTTTTTTTACTGTCATTTAGGATTATGTATGGGCTAGAGAAAAATGTAGTTCCATTGACAAGATGAACATGGAGGGATGTGGTAGAACTCCAGCTGTTAATTCATACGAGAGCATTGTTCTTTCACATAAAAAAGATTCTTAGAAAATGTCTTGTAATTAAAAGGCAATTATTATTTTCCAATTCAAAATAACATACACCCCCCAGCTTGTTCATTTTGACAAGGTTTTATGGTTATTAGTCTTATTTCTGAAAGAACTCCGATGACTAACCTTCACAGGTGATTTGTCATGATTTTTAGGAGGTTAGGTAATACCAAACAAGTACAAGGTGAAGAGAGAACCATGTCCAATTTAGAAGTGATTCGAATAAGTTCAAACAAGAGCCTGGTTTGCAATACGTTCAGTTGACCTCCTGAACAGTAGGAGGTATGAGTGCTGGGAATTTGAGAAGTTCCTGAATGGGTTTTCTTGGTCCTGGTAACCTGCACATTAGCCACCTAGTATTGTTGCATATATTGTTTTAAAAATCTCATTAAGCACCGATGTCATAATTTTGCGTGGAAGTAGTTACATACTGTGACTGACACTTCTATTATAACCCTCTGTTTTTCAGGGTCCATTACATGGCCATAAAAATCACTTGACATTCAAGGTCTCTGCCTGAGAGCCCTGATTTCTTCCCCTAATACAAACGTTCAAAAGATATACTTTACTTTTTTTTTACCTCTGTAATAAAAGAAGAAAATATAGTGGGGTTTGAGACATCGCCTTCTCATATCCCCACCACTGCTAAGTTTTAACCAGAAGTTTTGATGGTTAGAACAAAGTAGTGTTTCTTCTTTTACAGGAGCGGCCCAAATGGCTGGTTGTGCCTCAGGCTCGGTTTATGCTGAATTTTATCTCTGCCTGTAGTTGTAAGGCCAGCGCAGCCGGGAGGTGATACCTCAAGCGGGTTGATTTCCTTGCTCTGCAGAGGGGCCAGTCTGTGGGTTGGCCGGGCTTGGTTCTGCTCCAGGGAGGTGAGAACATTCCTTATATTCCACTCCCGGGAGCGGAGCCTGGGGCCCCGTTGCAGCCAGCCTCTGCGGAGATGCGCTGCTGCTGCTGCTGCGGGAGCCCTGCCGCAGGGCTGGTCCTTTCACAGCCGAGCGAGGTATCTGTTGGCTCTCGGAGATGGGAGGACTTTCGCATTCCTCTCCTGGCACAACTCGGAAAACACAAATAATAGTAGAGAAGCAGTAAGAGACATTTCCTAAGCCTTCTCTCAGCAGTGGCTGTCCTCTTCGGACAGCCAAACGCTGCTTGGCAAGGTATGTTATAGCTTAAATGCTTTGACTGGGAAATGACGTGAGAAAGGGCATGAACTCAGGCTTAACACCACCTTTACAGTGTCGCTCCACTCCAAAAATCAAGTTGCCTTCTAGCGGTCGAGAAATGTGTGTGGTGGTGTGGGGGGTGGATTTGTTCTTTATCTTTTGCCACACTGTGCCTCCGTGTTGGCTAGGTTTGTGGTTAAACTTTCCTCTTTTCAGTTCCGATTCTTCTTTCTCATTGCTACTCACATAAAAGAGCTTGGATTTCTCTCCACCCACAATATCGCCTTGCTAGCTAAAGTCCAACGTATTTTTGGAAAGTCATAAAAAATGTAAACGGAATATGCTTGTGTTATTTTAATTAAGAATCAGATGTTCTCTAGGAGTTAACAGACACCGTTCTAGGCAATAACAGAGCTGTTGGTTTCTTCGGTGAAAATGTCACTGTGATATCCTTCAATATCGTGTAATGTAATTTATATATTCTATTTTATGTATGTATGGTTTGTGGCACTTGGCATCTAACACTCTTAAAATTGATATTTACCAAATAGAGAATGCAGATAACTGCCTTAAAATATGATCAAATATATTGCTGTCTTTGAGGGGAAAGAATTTGATTTTGTTCTGACTTAAACTGGTTTTATAGTACTGCAACTTTTGTTGAGTTAGTTGGCAGTAATGACTTACAGTGGAGTAAATTTTCTTGGAATCTATGAGTTCATTTTTTTCATCGTTCTATTGGTGTTTCTGCTTGACACGATGTGTAATACTTCATCTGCGAACCTGGCTGAACAGAAATGTCATCCCCTGCTCAGGAGGTTGTTAGATCCTGGTTCTAGGGAGCTGGCAAACTCCAGTTTTCTGAGGTAAAACTCTCTAATGGGAACGTTCTTTAGCAAAATCCCAGACACTTTATGATCTGTGAGACGCTATGGGAAAACAAAGGTAAAGAGACAAAATGGAAAAGAATCCTGCCAAGTTGGATCTGGTGGGCTACTAAAAAAAGCAAGTTACTGATTTTTTGCTAGGAGGAAGAGGATTAGCAGGGCTTTTACAAATACGAAACTGTGCTTAAGTGCATAGTAGAATATATAAATGTATCTCTTAATGGGCCGGAAAGAATTTTAAACACAGTATCTGGGACATTTGGCTCCTTCTTTTCTTCAATGCAAAGATTGGAATTCAGGAAAATCTGTGTTGCCTCTTCTTCCTCCCCAGTTAGCTGCATTTAGGAGACTCTGAAGTCATGAAAGCGGTATAAGGAAATGAATGTTTTCTTGCTCCCTGGTACTGAGTTTGCCGAAGTCAGTAACTGAATAAGGAGAACTCGAGACAAAAGAATGGCTTAGGGCCAAGTATGCTGGTCAAAAGATAAAATTAGACATAGAAAATAAGCCTGGATGAGACCTTAGACAGGTGTTCCTGACCTGTTGCAGGATGAGCTGCCCTTTTTGTTCACACATCTGTGTAACATGTTGTTAAAAAGTCTTCATGGATGGAGATTGCACAGCTGCCCTAGATTCCTTGTTCATGTGCTTTGCTATCTTCACAAGTATTTTCTTAATGTCTTAAATGTATTTTGTTATAAATTAAGCATGCTCTTCAGTCCGCTTCAGAATTAAGACCTATTTCCATATCTCCAATTTATTTTCATCTGTATATT
>VYXH01004068.1:308172-333261 GCA_013397275.1 Burhinus bistriatus
AAGAAAACAGGAAGGTATAAAAATGGATGAAAGAACAATAAAGAGCAGGCAAGGGCTTATTGTAAAATATATCTCCCTTAAAGCATTGTTAGAAGCACTGTTTTCATATCTTTCAAACTGTTTCCTCCATCCAGTGTCTCTCGCTGGACCATTAAAGAGGCCAAAACAGCCCCAGTAGCTTACTTGCCTACATGCCAGCCAAACAACACCTCCGTGAAGATGATCTCTTCTAATTCATCTTCAGCTTGCTGAGCAAATGACCTCACATTGGTCCTGTGGAGCCCTTCCTCACAGCTGATGCCGTCTATTACAGTTGTTATGGCTGCTAGTGCAAAAGTGCATCAGCTGACAGCATGATGTCTCAAGAGGGCGCATCTGGACAGGAGGCCAGTGTCCACTGCAACAAGCAGAGGGAAAAGTGAAGGAAGCATGAAACAGACCTTTAAAGTACCTGCGGTGGCCAGGGAGGAGACAGCTGCCTGGAGAAAATTGATCAAAGGGAGACAGGCTGCTCCACGGGCAACTGTAGCAGATACAAAGGGAGAAATTTCACAAACCAGTGCTATATTAACAGGAGCACAGCCAGGAGACTGAGGGCGGTGATTATCTTCCTTTACTCCGTACTCATGAGGCCACATCTGGAATATCGTGTCCTAGTTTGCCCACCCAAAACAAGAAAAACATCAATAACCTGCAGCTGGATCAGCAGAAAGCCGTCGGGATGATCAGCGCTGGAGCGCTTGCCCTGTGCGGGGAGGCTGAGGAATGGAGCGTGTTCAGCCTGGAGAAGACACAGCTTCACGGGGACCTAACAGCAGCCCCTCAGCACCTACAGGAAGTTACTAAGATGGAGCGGGCCTTCTTACAGGGGTGCAGGGAAGGGAGACAAAAGACAACAGACAAGCTGGAACAGAGAGCTTCCACCTTTTTCCCCACGGGCAAAAAGCCCGGGGAGGTTGTGCACTCTCTGTCCTTGGAGGTTTTCAAGACCTGCCTGGATAGAGCTCTGAGCAGACTGGTTTGTGCCCGTGGTGGGACCTGCTGGGTGCAGCAGCTTGGACCAGAGACCTCCTGACACCTCAGCTAGCCTGAATTAGCCTGAGATTCTGATGCATAATTTAGATTTACAACCCCCTTCGGCACAGTTGTCACCAATTCCTTTTCACGTAGATGCATACATTGCCAAGTGAAATGGCATTTGCTTTACCCTATTTTAATGGGAGAGATTGTGGCTGTCTGCCTTTGAGGTGGTCAGCCGAGCTTCTTGTCATAGTGGAGAGAAATGGGTATTTCTAATACTTGCTGCATCTTCTCCTAAGGAGGCACCTGAAGGAGGTGTTAGATGAATTGTAGCCTAAAAGCACTCAACTCTCCGTTGATGATAAATGGGACCGGATAACAGTCTGTACTACACATACATCTAGACATTGTAGGCATCTAAAGCTAGGTGAGATGGATCTCACTCTCTAATATTTTTGCTTGAAGGGGTTTCGATGTCTTTTGTGCGAATCAAGATTGTTGTGGGAATATGGGATGCAATTAGTCCTCTACAGCTTACATCAGTTGTACAGGATGAGCAACAGGTGATCGTCACCTGTTGGAAACTCAGACCTTTAGAAATTATTTCAAAAATCAGGAACAGATTTTCTTCTGCTGCAGATAGAGGACAGCAGGATAATGACATTTTGCTCTTTTTTTTTATTTATTTTTTTCTTTTTTTCTTTCCTTTTTCAAAGGTAAAAAGGGCCACGCATACCATCTGGTATCTGACCGCTGGCCAATGGCACTGTAATAAAATAGCTAACTCTCAGTTTAACGTTCACCTTTCCATAAGAAGGAAATGTCATTAAAAGGTAGGTAGCAGTGGACTATGCATGCAAGCGCTTCACTGTAAGGTGAAAATCAAAGTGACTGAAGAAGAAAGAAATGTGAATTTGGTTAATTAGGCTCCTGTGAGCTCCTTGTGAAATTCTCGTGAAACACAGGAAAGGCGGTAGTGCCACCCCAGATACCGGTGTGATCCTGCCCTTCCGCTGAACACGGCCCCCGCAGGCACAGCCTCCCTCACCTGCTGGTTGCTCTGCCCAACAAACATCTTCAGTTTGGCACAGGTAAGGCTGCCAGTCTTTGTGAGCCAGCAGCTGGCGACCTTACCCTCAGCCCTTTTATTTCTAATTCTGTAAGATAAAAGCTGAGATACACTAATGAAATACACGTGGTCTTTTCGGAAGTAAAGAATTTCCCAGAAATACACTTAAACATGTTTGCTCAGTACTGCTGGCTTTTTCCTAGCTACACTTTAGAGAGGCACAGCTGGCTGAAGTGGAAAAGGATCATAAATATTCTGTTATGATTCCAACTCCTTCTTGTCTGCTAGTAGCTTCCCCCTTTCACTTTTCATGGTACCCTGCGTTTATCAATCCAGCAGGATGATTCTGCAGCAGCTTCTTGTTAAAATATGGGTGGATGTTACTGATTTAAACCAAATGGAGACAACATCTTCATGGCAGTAACTTTTTATCCGCAGTTGAAATGACCATATTGGATCAAATTATAATTTGGATGTACGTTTGGATGCCTTTCTGAAGCAGCTTTATGCAGGCTGTGATGTTGGTTTGAACTGAAATTAGTTTGATGACTGAAAATCCATGAGGCCAGAGAACGAATTTTCAGTTACCGAAAGATGAGATAGTTTTACCAAGAAAATGTCCGTAGGAGCATAATAAATGATCTCTTCCTAAGAAAAAAAGTAGCTATTTTGACTTTAGGTTCAAGAAAATAAGATTTACATCTGAAAGACTGGCTAATTTTGGGGTGATACCTAACTGAAGGATAAGTAATGAAGGCACCTTTTTTACTGTATTTAATCAATTAGAAGATAGTCCGTAGGATTTCTAAGTTGGCACAGGTTAAGAACCAAATGAAATACCCATCTCTCAATTTGCCTTTTCTCTGTTGTATTTCATAATCAGTATACCTGTGAAAACCTTGTTTTGGAAAGCCAGATATTTTGTATTCCGTTTTGGTGGTCCCACGTTCCTTGACAACTACATGCCCACATGCTTTACTAGTATTTAGTGTTCATCTATTTTAAAGCGATCGTTGGCCTAAGTCGCTGTCAGGCAGAAAGCATTTTTTTCACTGACTCTCAAATGATTTAAATCTCACAGGATGTGACATACTAGGTGCTTTCTTGTGGCCTAAGAATAATTTCCACTGCCGGTTACCATTTGCTGGATTAGGTCATATTTCCTAGTGCGGAAAAGCTTCCCCTACAAATCTTTTCTTGCTCATATCCTCTGATGTTCATGGCTGCACCACCACTGCCATTGTCCTTGTTCGTGACATCAGCCATAGTCGTCGTATTGTCCGGAGCAGCTCACCTCACCCAATCTTTGATCTGGATCTAGCGTGTGCAATGGAGACCGTAGTCTTCCTATCAAGATTATATGGTCCTTATGTGAGAAGGAACATAGCCAGTGCAATTAGGGGAAAAAAAAAATCTAAAGGGACAGTGTGTTTTGTTTTCAGTTTGTTTGGTAGGGATGTTTGGGTTGGGTAGTCTTACTCCAAAATGCATAAATGCATATAGGACAGCTTTTTTCAGGGATGCTCACTTTTTTGGATTCTTGATGTTCTGGTATCCTGTGTGCCATTGATCGAACTCAGTTCACTGGTAATAAATCTCTGAAACAGAGACTCTGCATACACATATATGCAGATATAAAACTCTTTGTAAAATGATAACATTCTGCATGTCCATTCATGAATCTACATATGATCTGAAGTATATACTGAAGAGCTACTAAAGGTTTCTGTAGTATCAAAAATTTTTGCTTACAAATAAACAACTGCAGAGACAGTTTTCGAGATTGAACACAGGAGCAATATTAGTACCAGCGTTAAGCCTCAGGTAGCTGTTGATTTTAATCCTCAATTTACTCACCTAGCTAGATTCATTGAGTCTTTGGAACCGCCCCAAAATCCCAAGAACTAATATTTAGATCATGTAGCTGTTTGAGATTCTACAAAGTTCAAAATGATCCTTCTAGTGCAATAAAACCAAGTTTTATATGCCAGCTTTTGCAGATATGTTTTTGCAGAACAGCTGTGTAGGTTACTGCATTTTAAGAGAGTAAATTAAATTGTGGTATTCAAATAATAAAATCAATTATTATGAGAAACTCCTGACTTTGAAAATGCTGTTGAAAAGCAATTACCTTCAACTCACATATAATAAAACTTAGTTAATGCAATGAAATGGGGGGCACAAAACCAATTTGGATAAATGTGTGTTTTTTAATGAGTTGGAGGTCTTATTCATGCAATAAGCGTTGGCAACTGTGTCTTCATCCTGAATAATCAAACCTCTTTTAGATAATCAAATAAACAAAGTTTTGTTATATTTTTACTTTTTTACAAAGTATTGTAATATTACATAATACTTAGGAAATGTTTTGAGATCACAGGATGAAAGATGGTATAGAAGTATTTATTATTATTATTAACATTTGATGAGTCCTCTGGCTTTTATTTCAGGATTTTCTACTTATTTCAGTTGCACATTTTTAATTGCTTAGTGAAATGATGTAGTCGTATCTCAGAGTTGATTTAATTGGAATTATTGATGTCTGAAGCAGCACCCAGGCTGGGAAAACTGGGTTCTGATCAAAGTCTGCAAGTAATGGTTTAGTGAAGTTAAAAATTCAGTCAGTAATTAAAAAATGAAAGAGAGAGCGTGTGCTTTCAAAGCGCACATTTTATGCTGAGGAGACAGTCACTTCTTATTTATTTGGAAATGCTCATTGCAGTATTTGAAAAGAAGGGTAACAGTAATAAGTGAAGTTTTTAATCCTGAATATTTGTTGAGTTTTTCACCTTGAAGATTTTACTGGGTGCAACACTGTACTTCTGTACCTGCTGGTATACTTTGTTCTCTTCAGTTATATTTAGAACTGCATGTAAAATGAGAAGTTAGTTTTAAGATTGGTTTCAAGATTTTTCTGATTTTTTTTTTTNGAAACCAACAATTTTTGAGTTTTCTATGGAGACATTTTTTTAGCTTGATTGAAAGTACATATAAATGTTTACAATTTTTAAATGTTTTATACAGAACGAGTAAGTTTAACATTAAAATGAATTCTGATTTGAGTTGATAAAAAACCAGGAGATACTAAGCAGTCAGTATGACCTTTTAAAAGTCTGTATCTTGGCTCTTTGACTACTGAGGATGAGCAGGACAGTTGTTGAGCATCTCTAGTCAGGTGGGATGAATCCTCGCCTTCATTCTGAATGTGTCAGTGAGATACTTGGACTGTTGTGTTTGTTTAGGAAATTTTACTAGATTTTTGCAACATTTTGACTCATTATCTAGTGCAAAGAAATATGGTGCTGTACAATTTAACTGTTTCTCAAACTTACTGGATTGTGCATAGGAAATCACAACAGTAGACTGCTTTTGATGACTGTGCACACGGTGTGATGGAGTTTGGAACCTGGGTGAATTGAACTGCGCTGGGGGGGCAGGGAACAGATGGAAGGTGGTGGGATTGGAGAAAGTTCAAGCAGACCGAAATAGAGAATGTTTTTTAGTTGCGTTAGGAACAAAAGGAGATAGGCTGAGTGATTCAAGAGTCTTGGTTTCTCTTCTTAAACAACCCTTCCATTTTATTGTTATTTGATATGTTTTGTGTAGAGTCTTTTTGCATACCCTTCTTATTATCAGAAATAAATATATATATTTCAAGGTGGATGGAGATCTTCCATTGAATGAGAGCAGCTGCAATCCAGTGCGCTGTGTGTCAAAGACCCGCCACAAATTTTGTCATTCTCCAAAAGTGTGCGTTTGTATCATTTGCATGGTATTGATCAGCACTTCCTGAACCATTTTGTTCCCTAATTAAGGATGCAGAGAGCTTTACATTATTCCGCTTATGATCTCAAGAGCTCTTTTTACACTGCTTGTTTGGGATTTGCTTCCTTGGGAGATTTTATTACTGTATGAATGAAAATACTTTTCTTGAAGCTGTTAATCATTTCAAGATTTAAAAAAACTAATTGAGAATATTTCCCATTATTATTAAACTCTCAGGGGTGCTATAGGGCATGCACACTATTATAATCTAAACCTGCAATTTGGCTTTGCTGCTTGTGCCCTTTGGCACAGTGGTATACATGGGAATTTTAAGGAGAATGGCCAACACTCCCCTACCCCAGCCGCAGTGAAGAAAATGTGCTTTTAATCATTTTCTCATCAGCTGCTGCCTCCTGTTAGTAATGAAATTGTTTTGACAAATGTTATTTTGTCTGAACCATATTCAATTATGGAAGGGCTCAAACTAATCAAAAGAACTTCCTAACATTGTGGACTATTGGGCTGCAATATAATCTTCCCAATGAAGTGGAGGAAGACTCATCATGTGAGTCATTTTAAAATTGGTTGAGGCAAATCACCGAAGAGTGTATGGTAGAGGGGGTTTATTCTCTGTCACAGGATGTGCCTAGATAAAATAATGGGCTATTTCTATGACTTTTTGATGTTGAACTTTAGCATTTCAAGTGCTAGATAGAGTGGTATATTGGTTATGCATTGTACCTAAAGGCTGTGCATGAATTAGTCTGCTAGCACTGGGTAATAATGCTAGGGCTCATCAATGAAGCTTTTATACATAGAGCTAGTGCCATCTGAATGATTCTTTTTGTGCGATGTACTGGATTGCAGACAATTGGGACGTTGGGTAGAGAATGCTGTTTGTCAGTGTCCTGTGTTAGAAGAGGTTACATTCATCTTTTGTAGCTCTGATGAACCAATTGGCAGCCTGCATCCAGTTTACTTTAGCGATTTTCTCTGAAGTCAGCATTCCTTCTGAGACAGAGTCACAGAATGGTTGAGGTTGGAAGGGACCTCTGAACGTCATCTTGTCCAACCCCGCTGCTCAGGCAAGGCCATCTAGTGCCAGTTGCCCAGGACCATGTCCAGAGAGCTTTTGAATATCTCCAAGGATGGAGGCTCCACAGCTTACCTGGGCAACCTGTGCCAGGGCTCAGTCACTCTTACAGTAAAAGTGTTTCCTGATGTTCAGAGGAAACCTCCTGTGTTTCAGTTTGTGCCCATTGTCTCTGGTCCTGTCACTGGGAACCACTGAAAAGAGCTTGGCTCCATCCTCTTTGCGGTCTCCCTTTAGGTATTTATATGCATTGGTAAGATCCCTCTGGAGCCTTCTGTTCTCCAGGCTAAAAAGTCCCAGCTCTTTCAGCTTTTCCTCAGACACGATGTGCTCCAGACCCTTAATCATCCTTGCGGCCCTTCATGGAACTCTCTTCCGTCTGACCGCGTCTCTGTTGTACTGGGGAGGCCAGAACTGGACCCAGCACTGCAGGTGTGGCCTCACCAGCGCTGAGTAGAGGGGAAGGATCGCTTCCCTCGACCTACTACCAATACTTTGTCTAATGCAGCTGAAGATACCGTTCGCCTTCTTTGTCCTGGTTTGAGGTAAAACAGGACCAATTTTGTTCAGTAACTTTACTTTTTAGCTAGGCCTCTTCTAACTGCTGAAATTACCAGCATGTTGTGCAGAAAACTGGTGGCTCTCAGAGGAATAAGACCCATGTTTATAGTTGATGCCAAGGAATGGGATGCAGAGAGGCTCTCACTTATCCTTACTGCTATAACAACCAAGGCCAGCCAACTTTGGTATTTGCCCCATTGGAGGGTGGGAAGCGGAAAAGCGTAGAGGGGTCACACCTGCGGGGAGGAGCGGACAGGACAGGTGACCCAAAACTGACCAACAGGGTATTCCATCCCATCTGCCTCATGCTCCGTATAAAAGCTGAGGGATCAAAGGGTCAGGGCTCTTTCTTCAATGGCCGGCATCTGAGGAGGACTCCGTCTGTCCATCTGCCTTTGATCCCGATCCTGAATCCGGGCCCGGAATCCAGTTCCCATCTGTCACTGAGTCCAGTCTGGGACTTCCCCAGCGCCTGCTGGTGACGTGATTGTCATCCTGGGAGCTTGATATGGTTTTGTATATATTTCATTATTTTTCTTTTTATTGTTTTATTCTTAATATTTCATTAAAGTAGTTTAGTTCCTTCTAAACTCTTAAGTCTCTCTTTTTCTCTCTCTCTCTCTCGCCTCCCTTCGGGAGCGGAGCAAGAGAGAGTGAGCATCTGTGGTTCCACCGGATCGGACCAATCTGGCGAAAATCACGTCACCTTGCTGGTTCATGTTCAACTTGGTGTCCCCCACGACCCCGAGCTCCTTTTCTGCCAAGCTGTTTGCCGGCTGGTCAGCCCCCATCAGCTATTTTGTTTTAACATACATCCCCGTTAGGTAGTTCTTCTCACATTTTGTGATCTTCACAAAGACTGTGCAACTCTTTAATTGCGGAATGCCAAAATCAATTGTCAGAAAAATTTCTTTATTCTGGTTGACATCTTAATCTTTTTATCAGGTATTTAATGTATTTTGCCACACAGATTTTTTGAAATGTAATTCTACAATCTGTAATGTTTTTAGAATGATCTTACTAGTCATTGTAAATTAAATGAATCTGAATTTACAGCAGTTATGCTTTGAGCTGGCTTAAAGCAGCTTTGTGCATAAGAATACTGTGCTGTTAAGGATGGATTTGAACCCTTTTTTTTTTTTTAAATTTACATAATCCTAGCTGTGTAAAAGTATACCTCTGTGTGCTGAGGGCTTCATTGATTACAGTCTATTGACATGATAGACCTCTCCCGTTGATCTTGTTCTCTCATTTTATTCTAGTATGTGTATCTAATATTCTGAATAGCTGCTCATGTATAATATATGTAGATATTATTCAGTATTTAATTGAATTATTAATCAGGGGTGAAGATACTGAACATTCTTCAAAAATAAAGCCCATGTTCATGAGTCGAGGGGAGTGAAGGTTGGCCTTGCTTCTTATCTGGTTATATGAGAACATCTTTACAAGGAATAGAGAAATGGTGACCTAAATGACAGGACAGTGGGCTGGAATTATGAAACTGAGGAGCTTCTCGCACATTGGTTAGGGCAACTTTGGGCACTTCACTGTATCTCTCTGCCTTAGTTATCACAGCTGTAAATTGCATGTGATCTCTCTCTATTCTACTGTAGAAAAAGTTATAAACAAATTAATTAAATACCACTGTACTAGTGGTCTGCAATTGAGTTTCCGTACAGAAGCACTAGCAGACTTAGTTACGTGGGTAACCTTAGCCTGGAGATCACACACTATTTCTACCTATTTCTACCTAGGTTGATAGAAAAAGAATAAATTCGGGGTCATGACAAAGTGTTCTGGTATGTTCAGGAAGAGCATGATGTCACGAGAGTATGAGAGGAGCATTCTTGGAGAACTGGGGGATATTGCCAGCAGGTACAAGGTGCTAGTAGGCAATGAGCTAAACTTTGGTCCTGAAGTTGCGAGGCATCAGTCTAGCAGTGGTTGGAGTTTGCAAGCAGGCACTTTTGAACTATGTTCACCACATAGTTCAACCTCCCTCCAAGCTACGTCAAGCATGATGGCAGTATCTTTACAAGATGTGGGAAGAACCCCAATACAATAAACATCGGGCTAATAGCCCTGCTGTTTTCAGGGTGATGTAATTCGGAAGACATGTTGACCACAGGCCTCAAACTTGACAGAAACTCTCTACATCAGTTTGAAACTTAACCTACTAATTGTGAAGTCAATCTGTTTCTGGGTTGTAGAGTGATAATTAAAATCCTGTTTGCAACGGAAACTCAAATGCAATACTAGATATGAAATAGTCCTTCACCCTGCCTGGTGTATTTCTGCCATGCTTTCCACTGAGCAGTCTGGCTGCAATTCTTATTTCCTGCACCCCCCAGCAATCTTTAAATATGAGACTAAAAACCTCTTGTTTCAGCTCCAGTGTTGTGAAGTGACGTTTATTTGGACCATCCAGGACCTTTAGGTTGCATGCGCCGAGTGTGCTGCATGTTTAGCATACAAATAGGTGATTATGAGGGTGTGAGGCAGACGTGCACTGAACTGGTAAAGACATCATCTTGGAGTGTGTATTAAAAATGGATTTCAGTAAATTAGATGTTATATATTAAAAGAATTAATCTTTGAAATTGCTGGTACAACTAGTCTGTGTTATTATTCTGATACCGATTTAATTCCATTTATTATTGTTAAACTCATCATTCTAAATTTGCGCATGAGTTTCAGATGATTAAAAATCTTGATAACACCAATCCAGAATTACACAATAAAGCATATTACAGCTGTTCTTCAATTATAATGAGTGGTGGGCGCACCTTTTATCCCTGAAAGCCTTTTAGTACCATTAAACTGTTTTGTGGGTTTGTTTATTCATGAATTTGAGTTGTATTCACTATCTCAACAAATTTAAAGTTTTATGGTTTACTGCCGTGTCCTCAAAATAGAAAAATGGACCAAAGCCTGGACCATTTATTCAGGCAAAACTATTCCTGCCTGAGAAAGAGCTGCGAAGGCCAATATAAATATAATGCAATTAAAATCAGACTGTGAAAACAGACGTGGCTGCTGAGAAGAGAGAAATATGTTATTCGGTGCTGATTGTTTGCCCAAAATCTCCTAATGCGTTAAAATGAAAGTAATTAAAAAAGAGGCTAAATGTCAAGGAAGAATTTCCTGAGCAACTATTCCAAAGCTTCCTACTGGCTTCAGTCAGGGAGAGGGGAGATATATATCACCTGAGACACTTAAAGCTATGACACAAGAAATTGATGAGTAAAAATGTCAATATATAGGGCTCAGACAGAAGTCTTTCCCGTCCTTTCTGATTTTTAGTATCTCCGTAGTCTTAAGAATGAACTGGCCCCATGAGATTGAGCAACAGCCATGAGTCATTATTCAAATGTAACTAAATTATACAGTTATCTGCATTCTCCCAAGTTACCATTTGTTTAAGAGCTAAAGCGCTGTACCGTTCCTGTGTCGTTGGTTTTCCAGGCACGCTGGGTTGTAAACCTGTGACAAGGTCGGAGTGTTGTAGCATCTTCTACTTTGCACTGGGAAAATCTAGCAGACTTTATGGGTGGCTGTTGTCCATGTGTTTCTGCTTTGTGTTGCATACGTTTAAAAATAAATGCAGGCCCTTCTTGATAAATGTAGCAAACTTTCAAACCTAATGTAGAGGTTTAATAGTATAGCCAATATGAGTTAATAATAAAGGATAAAATTCAGCCTTTCTATAAGTTTATGTGAAACAGTAAAATTATTTGCTTACATCAAGAGGATTTCATGTGACGATAGGCAGGTGGGAGGTTGGTTTGGTTTGGTTTGGGGTTTTTTTTTTAGAGGGAAACAGAATTTTTCATATCTGCTCATCCAAAGTAGTTGTCTTGGCTTTCAGGGCTTATTTGAAATAGTCAAATGACTCCTTTGCAACGGGAAAGCTGTTTGCATAGTGCAGTCAGTGGTATCCCTTTCTTGCTATCTCTGTCTCATTGAGGTGAAGCTCACGCAAGAGTAGGAGACGAGAAGAGGCTGTATGTTCCGTAGAACTTACGCCTCGGTTGGCTGGGCGAATTCTTCTGGTGTTTTTATGGTGAGGAAAAATACTCCAGGGTGGAAAACAAAGCTGTCATGCTCTGGGACTAGTGGAGTTAACTGTCGGTATGATTTTAGTTCAGGAAGCTTGAGACCTGTGTGATCGTTTCTTGTTAGTGCATGCTTTTCCTGCTTACAGGTCTCCTGATCAACAGAGAGCTACAGATAAGGATCTTGTATTTTTTGCATGAAAAAGAGCACAGTAAGAGTTTGATGAACAGACACTTTTGTAATAAAACTCTTCTGTCTCATTGAAACTGTAGATTGCTAGCTATTACATGACACTGAACAGTTTTCCTTTCAGTATTATCACACAGTGACTTAAATGTGATGAGGCATTAGAAAAGACTGAATTATTTTAATTTTACTCTTTCACTAGGTTCTGAAGCCATTGTGTTTTATTTTGAGGTAAATTATCCTATTTATCTTGTCTGCATAAATACCTTTATGAATAATGCAAGAAGCTGGGATGCTAAAAGTAAAAATTACAGACCTGTGCTTAAAGGACAGGATTAACATCCTGCAAGAGCTTATTCAAAACCAACCGGTGCCTTTATTCTACAATACAAAAATGTGCCATTTTTGAGCTTTTGCAAAGCTATTATAGTGGAGCGTTGCCAGATCCATTAACAATTCTGTACTAACAACAGTTAAATAACGCAGTGGGGTAAAAGCAGGCGATGGAACAGTCTGTACAGGATCTCCTTTTACATGGATGTTGTAAGAAGGCTTGAATGAAAAAAACCTGCAAAAATAGTTCCACGAGGGTAAGAGCAGCAATGTCTGATGTTGAATTACAGCTAGAAACAAAAAAATTATTACACCTAATGCGAAGGTAATGCAGATATTTAGCCGAAGACTATAGAGGCAAATTAAGGTTACGGAAAATTTTCAGTTTCCGAGGAAGTAGTAAATTAGCTGTTTCTCACAAGCGCTCAGTTTTAGACTATCTATTAACGCAGATACACAGAAAGCCCAAACAAATGTGTGAGTCAGCGAATGTATTTTCACTGACTGCTGTGAGTGTGGCTTAGCCGTGTGGGGATGGCAAGGTGAAGATGTGCATGTAAAGACGTAGGCTCCTCCATCCGTGGCGGGATGCTGCGGGAAGGCAGAGCCCCGAGAGCCATGTGCTCACTCTGCTGCCAGGAGCACCGAGGGCGGGCAAGCCCTAAAGCATGGGAACACAACCAAAAAACATCCAGCCGTTGTTTCCTCTGGCCTGTGTCGTTACAGAAGTTCTGAACAGGTTTTTCTGTTCTCCTTTGAAGAATGATTATAATTTTTGTACCGTTTTCACTCTCGGGTCAGAAGTATAGACTTTTATTTCAGCTTAACATAACTTTATGAAGAAAGTATATATACTGTATTCTGGTAAGCATCTGCACACAAAAAATAGTGCATATATAGCTCAAATTCTATAGCAAAACCCAAACCCAGACTTTGATAGAAAGATATTCATCTTGAGGCAAGTATGCAAATACAGCGCTAGGATCTAACGATGGAAAAACAAAGATGAAGAAAGGTGAATTGATTCTAATTCCCTGAACTGGCCATTATGTATAGCAACATCTTCCTATGCAGAAAAAGTCCTCAAAGGTGTTTTCAAAAGCCACAGTTTGTCCAGGTGGAATGATCTATTTGCTGAACTAAGTAATGTCACAGTATATGATACTCCAGTTTATAAAGCTGTTATTTGCATTTCCCTCGGGGTATTACGAGCACCTTAAATCATTCTGAATTTCTAAAACAAATCCATACCATTTTCCAATACCTGCAGAGATATGTTCATACGTCTGCTACAAATAACGCACAAGACCACAGGAGAAGCTTACAGACCTAATCATAATATTTTCTCCCCTTTCGCTCTTTATGTACCTAATTTTAAGCGTGGGAATACAAAACTGCAATGTACTCGACAAATGGAGAAGCCGCTAATGGTTTTCCTTGCATACTGGATTACCTGGCGCTGGTAATGACGTGTCGCCAAAGGAATACTAACTTGCTGCAGAAGCAGGGGAAGGGTTCCTTCCCCAGTCGCCTCCCCGCACCGTCAGCCCAGCCTGTCTCCAGCACACACGGAGACACGCGCGTGCTGGGGAGCAAGAAGGAGCCTTGGGTTTAACCTGAAGAGGAGAGGGGCAGGGCACCTCCTGTCAGCTGGAAATGGCTCTGGGAGAGGAGAGGTAGTGGGAGGGAACACAGCTTGAAGGATTTTTTTTATTTTTTTTTTTTTTTTTTTTTTTTTTAGTAGTTGCTTCTTCATCAATGGTGTCTTCTGTGGCAGATTTTCCCAAAGCAGCCCACACAGCACCTCCTTTTCCTTTGTCCTCTGCCCCTGGCATGGGTAGGGCAGTGCTGGTGTTACCTCCACTGGTTTAAGGATATCAAGGAAGTAAAGGAATAACCTATACAACTGAAAGCGAGTCCTGTTTTCCCAGCTCTGCTGGTTTAAGAAACCCGTTTGTGTCTCCCGAAACATCAGTGGACAAAAGCTATAGATAGGTATGGTACTGCCACAATTAAGTCATCTAGTCTTGAAATAGTTATATGTATTTTTTTACTTTTCTGACATCATCTAGAGAGATTCATACACTGACTCTCTTCTTCTTGCATTAAGTAAACTGCTGCTTAGTTTTGGGATCCTGGCAGACAGGCTTTCTGAGAAGTAATCTGCCAGTCGATTAGTATCCTATACCACGAGCCTAAGTCAAATACACTTTCAAAAGGGCTCAAGTATAGAAATGAACTTTAGGAAAACTCTATTGATTTTATAAATTAAAAATGTAAAATTGAATGGCTAGAGGTCCCGAACAGGACTGACCCGAGGAAGAAGTCTTTAAACAGGAACATTCTCCGATTCAACAGTGGGAAAGAGAAGAAAGCAAGGAGGATTCATTTGCAATTGACCTGCAATAGCAAAGTCATTCACTTTCCAAATAGGATTAAACTTGTTCCATCAGCCATGACATGTGAAAAGATCATGGTTATAAATTCCATTTGCTGTAATGAATTGAAAGTGTCTGAGTTTGCAAGCAGCACTCCTTGTTGATGGACAGCTAGATTTGTGCAGTGTTTTAACACTAAAATTAGCTTCTACAAAATAAAAAGTACAGACAAGGTGGCAGCAGTGACAGATTTTAAAGCATAAAAAAAATTGACTTTATTGTTAGATGGAAGCTGAATAAAGCTAGAAATATAGTGGTTATAACCCTGTTATGTAGGTAGCTTGCTTCATTCTTGAGAGAGGGTGAACACAAAACTGGAAAAAGGCATTTGTTTAGGTTTCTCAGCCGTAGTTCAACAAGAATAAATATTGTTACTTAAATGAGGAAAAATCGAACTTTTCTGTGGTCTTGCTTGTAAGATGTAAGAAAATGGAATTGTATTGAAAGATACTTCAGTCAAATCAATTTGAACGTACATCAACATGACTCCACTGCAGTCTATGAAACCATATTGGTGTATGTATTTTGTAAATTGAGATGAAAGCCACGCTCTGAGGTTACTTAATAACCTTAACTCAGTCTTGCATCAGGATCACGAGACGTTTGTACTTTGATGCTTGCAGAACTAAGTGAAGTTTCAGAACCTATTTTCCCCCAAATTGTGTCTTTAGTGTCTACAATTTTATGCATATTTCAAATGTGCCGATTGCCAAGAAAAAAATCTCAATGGATGAAAATGGCTAGTATTTGTGGACAACGTGAGATTCATTTTAAGTGATGAGGTACCCAGCTGAAAACTGTCCAAGACTTTAAAAAAAAAAAAAAAAAGCTTGAGCTAAACAGAGGAATGAAAATATAATAGCTTCTTAAATTACCGCAAGGTTAACGTATAATTAATTTGCTAATTTTAATTACAACACTACAAAATGTGCTGAAAAATGCTCAAAGGGGAGAAGCAGCCAGGTGCCAGCCACGATTAACCAAGGTTACTAGCAATTATGAGGTCTCTATTAACCGTGTTACAGAAATTTTAAAAATTCCTTTATAAAAACAGCACATTTGTTGAAACTCAGCGGGATTTTTGTCTTGCTGTACCCTTCCATTGCGACAGACTTGCTGTCGTTTGCCTCTCTCTTTTCCAGCTCAATGTTTTCTTGCAGCTGTAACACGGACTGCTTTTTCTGTTTGTCACACGCTGTTACACATATACTAGGTATTTATTTTGATCATATAAACAAAAGAGATAAGCTATTGTTTGCAAAGTACTCTGAGCACCTTAAGTGCCAGATAGCTGCGAGTATCGCAGCTGAACACTAGAAACACAAATCCTGAAGAAAATGCTTTTTCTTTCCAAGGTGTCCCGGGACATGCGGTTTGTAAATCAGGAATGTTGCCGAAAGTGCCTTTTCAGTGGAGAGCCTGCTCTGCAATGGTTTATATGCACAGACAAGTGTAACTTCTGAGTTAAAAACAAACAAAGAACAAAAAAACCCTGCATGTTTGCTTTGCGTTTTAAACAAATCGTGGTGTAAATGAATGTCTTGTATGTATCAAATTTCATGCTGTATTACTGTTCTTTTTTATTGTTGTTATGTGAGTCATGTTTTAAATGTCTGTTGTTTGGAACCGTACTAAACCTTGATCCATCTATTAAAGGAATATCTAAAAGAAAAACCAACCTGAAAACCCAACAAAAAACAAACCCAACCCAAACTCAACAATAACAACAAAAATAACAAACCTAAAGCGTCGGTGTCAAAGGAAATTAATTTCCTGGCTGGCTTGTGTTTTTCTCTGAGGCAGATATTGATGAGTGTGGAGAGGGGATCATTGAGTGTCACAACCATTCACGCTGTGTTAACCTCCCAGGGTGGTACCACTGTGAGTGCAGAAGCGGTTTCCATGACAATGGAAGCTATTCTCTTTCCGGGGAGTCCTGTGTTGGTAAGCAATGATCAGTATAGCACTTTTCTTTTTTTTTTTCCCCCCCCCCCTCCTTCTGCATGGTTTTACAAAGTGACTCCTGAGACACTGTCCTGAGCAGTTACTGTGTTTAAGGCTAAAACGAGAATGCAAGCGAGCGTGTCCGCGTTTGTCAGCATCCCCAGTCACGCGGCGTGGGTGCTAGTTCAAGATGTGTCCCGGTTTTTGAATGGTTATTACAGGAGGGAGGCAGTCGGAGATCCAAAGTGTGACTTACTGCGCTTTGCCATTTATCATAATAAGTTGCCATAAAACCTGAAGCGAGAGTAGGCTTTCTGGGGAGCAAAATAGGCCACAAAAGGGGGAAAGTTGGGTTTCCATTTTCAAATTCCAGCAGAGCAATATGAGAACACATTTTGGGGGTATGTCTGCGTTGCTTTGATTTGTTTGTTTTCCATTGTTTGGCATCCTCATCATTTTATTTTTAGAATTATGCAAATAGCATCAAGCTCTTTATGCACCACATTTGCAGAATAAGGCCCTAAGAGCATGAACAGAGAGGAATTTTTAAAGGGTGCGGAGGAGTTTGTCGGTTGTTTCTATGGGAGGACAAAGCATGAGGCTCCCTGAGGATTTAGTGCTGCTTCTGGCCGCCTGGGTGCCCTTGACTGGACATAAGGCTTTGTGTGCCACTACAGCAAGTGAGCAGTAATAATATCATAGTGAAGATGATAATTGTGCCTTACCTCTGCCTTACGATTTTTTCACCTTTTCACGTATTCTTAGAAACCTTATACATAATTTCTATAGGATATTTTATCAGATCAGTTTAAAACTATTTAGAAAGGCTCCCATTTTAAATTCTACAGAAATACAGATCGACTTCTCATAGTTCTATGTCCTTTCTTTGGAATTTCAGTTACTTCATCTCTACTCAGTTCTATGAGTTTTGTATAAAAGCTTTTCTGCTGCTTCTCTAAATGACTTTTTTTTTTAAACACTGTAAATTTCATTTGTTGTGTCCATAAGTGCAAAGGAATCTTTCTAAGATTCTAAGATAAAGTATACAATTAAAGCAAAAGTTAAAATAAAAATTTGTAATAAAAATATATAAATTTGTTTGTAACTCGTAACAAACATTCTCATCTTTTACAAATTTTGGCTATTAGAATTTCTTGGGATAAGAAAGCATCATGATTTAAAAATGCAGAGGAACAATAATTATTTTCAAAACCAATATTTTGTAGATTGTCCAGCTATATTAGCTGTTTACACATTGTCCTAAGCTGATGGGGAGCTCAATAAAATCATAGCAGTGAACTTCATTTGGGTGGCTGTGTAAAAAATGGCAAATTTTACAGCATTTTTATGGCTTAATAAATAAAATGCCACGTGAAAGTCATATATTTCTAAGCAGATTCTCAAATGTTAAGAGTTCTCCTCTGGTTTATTTAAATACTGTAAGAGGAGCGATGGACAGAGCAATGTTGAAAATACTTGCTTTCTGAGAAGCCAAACCAACATGACATAACCTTCAAAAAGCCCGGAGGCAATTTGGGAACAAGGGGCATTTGTAGCAGTCCTGACGCCTACCTGTGCTGCTTGCGTGGGAAACCCCATCCCTTGTCAGGCTGACCTTGCCTTGCTGGTTGGGGACCAAGAAGGTCTAAGGCTCAGGGTGGTCTCAGGAAGAGACAGACGCCTAGAGAAGACCGTGGGTTTGAACGGCCCGTAGCGAGGCTCGGTTGCCGAAAGGTCGGTGTTGGTTGCATTGCATGGCTGTTAAAGGGAAGGGCCCTTGGCTACCTCACAGCAAAAAGGAGCCCAAAATGTTCTATATTCTGTGGAGACGGAAGGGATGAGTTTGCGTGCAAGCAAACTGCCCTCATTTTGACCTGCGCAGCACGCTGGAAGTTCGTAAGGTGAGGTGCTTGTCTTTCCATATGCAAGTTGTAAACAGAATGTGAAATTAGCAGGGTTATTTTAACGAAATAGCTTTTCTGAACCATCTGCTGCAGGGTACCAGTGAGGAAGAGAATAAACCAGTTTATTTTATTTCATTATATTGGTTAACCAATTAAAAATTAATTGAAAAATTCTCCTAACCCATATTGACAAAGAAATTTCAAACCGCGGTGTTTATTTTAAAATGCAACTAAGAATTGGTTAAAATGACAGATAACACTACGCATTCTCGCTAAAACTCGGTTTCTTGAACGCCGACTTCCATTACGTTACAGAGCTTGTTTGCATGGTGGAGTATTTAGAGTCAGGGCCAGAGTCATTCACTCTGTTTCAGATAAAAGAGGGTTCATCTGCTTAGCAACAGCATTTTGTCCTGGTATATTTTACAGACTGTATACTGAAATCCTGGTGCGTACCTGAGGTGGGTTTGGGCCGTTGCCCTTCAGTATGTTTTGAAACGTTTCTTCTTCCTCCCTGAAGGACAAAACGTGGAGAACAATAAATAGGCTGAGAACATCCGTTTAAAAAAAAAAAAAAAAAAGGTTAGACCCTCCCCCACAAAGTAATAATAACATATGAAAATCAGAAGGCAGTGGGAGGGAGCACTCAGCTCTGACAGATTGCCCAAAGCCCAGGCAGCCGGTTGCTTTTGCTGGATGCATTTGTGTGTCTGTTGGTTAACCCCCTTTCCCTCCCTTTATAGGTAGGTGGTCTTGGAGCTGAGTCGTTGCTTGCAGTGTCTCTGCAGTGCTTGCAGAACAATAAAAAAACCCATCTATTTGGGAAGCGTGGTGATACCTCAGTGCTTCTAGAAGCTTTATTCTCATTGACTAGGAGAAAACAGTGGAGTTTGTCACCTGGCAAGGGACAAATGTGTAAATCAACGGATGTAGCGGGGAAGGTCGTAATATTGCACCAGAGCTTGGATAATAAGGATGTATGACTTAGCCAGGCCACTTCAAGCCTGAGAAAATTCTCTTATTGCTCAAAATATCAACCGAAGGCAGCTTTGAAAAGGGAATATATTTCCATGCTTTTATAAAAGATGTCGCCTTCATAAGGTGATGGTGAGCAGGCTTAAATTAAGAGAATATAATTTAATTTCCAGCAGTAGTGTTTTTACGAGGCGCTGGCCTTTCACAATGTTATTAAGAATACTGCTTGCAGACAAAAGACAATTGCTCTACTAAGTCGCTACCAAAGTTTGCTTGGCAATTAAAAGACGTAGGCTATAGTTGCTGTGTTGTTGTTTGTTTCTTTTTTCTTTTTTAATAGGTTTGCTGTGCTTTAAGGTAAACAAACAAAAATACTTTACAGAGAACTAAGAGTTGTCATATCATACATATCCCAGTATTAACTGTCCACTGATACCATATTGAAGCAACTTGGCATACGTTGTTTTTTCCCTGCACAAAGTACGTTTTGCCAAATACTGCTGCCTCATAAGGTAATCATTGAATAAACCCTCACCACTGAATTTTCAGTGATAATCTTTAAGATTATCAGAACCAAAAGAAGGGGAAAAAACTGGCAAAGAAATGCTGTATTCTGGGAAGTTAATAATGTCCCAGACAGCTCGCTCCTATCTACAGCAGAAAAATAAAAGCAAATTAAATTATACTTTTTAATCTCCGTCTCTCTTCAAGTGAGATGCTTCCAGTCTGTACAGACCCTGGAGTACAGAATTCCTGATTCCGTTTTTGTCGTGATGTTCCGTGTTTGAGAATCTCCACACTGTGACTTGCAAGCAGAGGAGGAAAAACAACCAAGGCAGCACTCCCAGTCAGTTGTTGGTTATTTTTTCCTTTTCTTTAAGAATCGGTGCAAATTTTGTAGGGAAGCTTAACATGGATCCTCCTCCCACCAAAAAAAACCGAAGGATTCACCATGTATTTCATCCTGAAAGGTTGCACAGCTAGACCTCACTGCAGGGTTAGAGTAGCTGTTGTGGGGAAATGAAAGCTGGAAAAAGGAGGGAGTCAGCAGCTTGGGAGAGAAAACTCCCCGTGTGTTAGGCTCCCACAAAAGCTGGGTGCAGCAGTGCTTGAGGGTCAAGTCTAAATGGGTTTAAAATAAATTCCTGAAGCTTTCATATACTCCACAGTATGCTGCAGCGTTGTCTGTTACCTGGATTAGAAAGTAAGAGAAAAAGAGGTTTGTTCTTGTTTATTCTGCCCCCTTTCTCTGTGAAACGAAAAGTTAGACCCACCCTTTGAAAAGCTTCCTGTGTGCCTGGGAATTGCTTTTCTGTCTGTCGTTAGAGAAGTGGTACATAGACAGAAAGGTTTCTGTATGGTACGGAGTATTCAAGACCAACTCTAGAACCTGCTGTTTTCTGACTTTTTTCTGTTCTGCTCTTAGAATTTCTTAAAGCTCATAATATCTGAGTCTGTGTCTGTGGATTTTATCCTGCTTACTTTCCATTTAGTAAATTCTGATTCTTGTATTCTGAGAGAAAGTTGCATTACATGCCTTCAAGGTAATAGCGTTTAGTCATTTCTATATTTCTAGAAAGTAAATCCTATATTCAGTATCTAATTTACTATGCAGTGTTCTTTAATAGACCATTATGTCTCTATAGAATAAAAGTACTATCATAAAATATTTTCTAACTAAAATGAATCTGTTTAGTTGATTTTTTTTTCCCCCAAAGACAAGTCCAAATCACTTTGATTTAGAAAGAAAGCAAATACATTAAGTGACAAGTTGCCCGTGAAAAATGATATGTCAAAACAGTGTTTAGTTAACTTATACATACTTTGGCTTGGGAGCTCAGCATACATTTTTCACGTTAACATTATACTGCAATGGTTTAATGTACCGTAACAGTTAAAATTAGCACATTAGTAGGGTTCTTTCTTCTGCAACAGCTTATCGTGATATTATAGAGCACCACACTGCATGACTTGCTTGCAGACATTTATTAAGGTGCTATAGAAAAGTCATACCATTAAAAACTGAATAGCCTTGAAAACTAAGAAATTAAGTAGCTAGGGATTGGTTTAAAATTTCAGTCAAACCATGCTAATGAACTTGTGTTGATATGTACAGTCGTGCTTGTCTTCTGCCCCATTCAAATACAGTGGCCATGGGACCTCTCATAATATCTGAGGCAAATTACTTCTTGTTACAGCCAAAAAGGATGGAAAAGGAAATTGCATCTCAGGGGATTGTTCTATTCCGTTTTGATCCTGATTTCTTGCCTACCCCCGTTACCAAGCTATCTTTGTGTATTTCCAGAGTATACTGGGAAATGAGCACATCTTGGGTGGTTTGTTTTCTTTCTTTTCCCATCCACAAAATGTGACCAGTTGCATTGCAGCTAAAATACACGTGATCAGGTACTTGTTGCCGTACATTTGTTTAAAGAACCACCTCTTCGGAGTGTTCGAAGAGTGAAGGTCTTCATCAGTTTTATGATAGTCCTGTGCAATGTTTGAGGTGGCACATCCTGGCAACAGTCACTTTGCTGTTGGCGAGATGTTCTTGATAGAAAATAGCATAAGGCTAGCATTACAAGCTAGATTCTTATTATGGTCATTTCCGCTATATCCTCCCTTTTCCTTGAAAAGGAACTGTGTGGCGGGGGAAAGTAAAGCTCTGCCACATTTACTTGGGTTAATTAGTTAGTCTGCCACAAACTATCCCAATATAATGAAAAAAAATTGCAAAGTCCCATTCCAGGTGTGAAAATGAGATTGGTTTCACAGGTTGACAGGATACATGAAAGAATTAATCCCCCCAAAGTCAAGACAAACATCATCTTCTTGTGCTATGTACAGGGAAAGGCTATGGAGTCTCCTTGCTGTTTCACATATAGAGTTGTCCATTGTTCTTCAAAGTTGCTTGATTTATAAATGAATATTTCATCTTCTTCCTACCTAGTGTTATTATAATGGGAAATAAGATTGGTGTACAGTTTTGCCTTGCCCACCTCTAAATGTTCCAGTTTTGGGCCCGCATCTTCTGAGAGCATTTGTAGAAAAGTAAATGAAACCTGATGGGAGTGTGGGGAATCTGAGCTGAGCAAGGATTTGAATAATATAAAAATAATCTATATGCAAGAATCTTATCATACAATTTTCATATTCATTAGAAGATTGTTTTGGACGTGTTCAGAATTTTAAACTAGGCTGATTTTTCAACCCCTAGGTAGACACATTGATTCCAGTTGTTAAGAGGAATTTCACACTAAATACGAGTACCTTCTTCCATGTTTTGCAAAGCCATCTACACGCTCATCTCACGTCAGTATGACCAAGTTCACTTGGTCTCCATTAAACTGAAATACTTTCTTAAGCTTAATAATATGAGAGTTTTTGTCTGGGGTTTTTTTTCCTTCCCCACCTCCCCCAGTCTGGTTTGGGGCTGAAAGAGACAAAAACATGTTACGCTTATAACTTCTTTTCCTCAAGTTACTGGGAATATTGGCTGTTTGTTCTGGCTTTTAGAAATACAATCAACAACAAGAAAAAACTGCCAAAGGGATGTTCTCAGAAAATTAGCTCTATTAAAAGTTCAGCTGGAAATGAGTGCAGTGTCCAAGCCTTTTATATTTGATTAATGACTAAAACTTTTAAATAATAAATGCCATAAAATAATAAGAAGCCATCATTTGCATACAGAATGGAAAAAAAAGAGCAAACTGAGTAGCAATTAGGAATTTATGTTCATGCTATGTTACTCAGCTTTGCTTGATTGGTTTCTTTGTCAAGAATGTCCCATTTACCAGTTTGGGCCGCTCTTAACAGGGCATCCTTTTTATGTGTGCTAAATGGAGAACAGCAGTAGCTGTACGTAAATAGTGTGTCCTTCCCTTTTGGATATGGGTAACAGATTAAGTTGGCTTTGTGCAGCGCGAACAGATCTGTACTACTGAGAGTATGAATAATGTTAGTTTCGATAATTGCTAACATCTGGCTTTCCATAAATCTGTTAAATTACATAGAAACAGAATTAGATTTCTGTGTCATAAGTAAAGCAATTACGTGGAACTCTGTAGGCAATATGGCTTTATAGTCATCTGTGAAATCCCTTTAGTTTTGAACTGTGAGAGCTGCCCTTCTAATCTGCACTGTGATCCTGCTACATCCTGTATATGTGCTATTCCGGGAGCCCTTAATATGGTGGGGAAGGGAATATTGACGATGCCTGGTGAAATCACCAAAGGCAAAGTGAATGCTTCATTTATACCTTTGTCTTCACCATAAAATACTAGTCAAAGTCTATTGAAAGGAAAATGAGATGTTTTTAAGAATAATTGAAGTCTTACGGTAGCTGTTTGGATATAACTCATTTCATACCAGTTCATTCATAGCTCTCTTCATGTCAGTCTTCATGGTTTTTACCTCCTGTGATATTCGGGCACTTGTTAAACGATGAACTACATGTTTTAATTTCTCTTAGTGCAGCACCTTTTACACCACCGAGAGTAGACTTTTCAAGTACTCAGTAGTGAGAAGCTATGCGTTGGAGCCATAATGTTCTTTTTTGGCAATTAAGACTCTCAGGGCAGCAAAGTACACCATTTTTAGGGAAGTCTGAGCGACGAGCAATTGAATCACGCTATGAGGCCACTGGGAACATCCCTGACAAAGGACTGGCCCACAAGTTAGGCCAGCAGTGAAGTCCTTCTGCAGTGTAATTTGTCTCCAGCTTCCCTTTGGGTCTATAAGCGGAAAGAGGAACAACCATTTTGCGGTGGCCCAGGCCCCTGACTCGGTTGTGCAGGTTGATTTTGCATTTGGTCAAATCCAAGGGCACTACTACGTTTCCACTTGTTCCTGGACTATTTATGAATTGAAATTAGGAATTTTACTAGCCAGGTCAGAGGGAATTTAGTGATTTGATTGGTATAGAGAGTTTCCTTCAGCAGATTGAGAGAATTGTTGATGTCTTTTAAAGATCTGGCTTTCTGAGGAGATGACTCGTGAACCCATGGCACTCGTCCAAAAAGCAGGGCAACTGGCCATCACACCCCACCTAAATTAGACTTTAGGTAATTTTGATTTGTAAATTCTGTTGAATTTTTAAATTTGTTGTTTTAGAGAGGAGTTAAAAGTACTCTTGGGTAATATTGAACAGGTCTAAATTTCACGCTAGCAATAAGGTTATTTTAAATGGTAAGTGTGAGGGTTCTTCCTTGTAATTTCTGAATTCGTGTAACAGTATTCTGGAATTTTCATGATAGAAACTGTCACGTACTTCTAAAGGATTTTCTTCTTCAGCCTTCTTCCCACTATTGCTTACGGGTTTTATTGTTCATATTGGAACAAAAGAGGCCCACCAGTTTACTAGTATTTTGTCCAGACAATCTGTCAATATGTTGTTTAAGAACAGTCCAAAGTTATTTTCTGAAAGAAATACCTGTTTTTAACAATGTGCTTAAAAATCTCATGGCTTTCGCTGCAAGAAAAAGAATGCTGCATTGACTCCCTAGATAAATTCATATTGCATAATTGTATTTTACCCTCCAAAAGCAATTTTAATGGGATACTGTAATTCACTTTTCTCTAGTGTATAATGATTTTCTTTTGTTATTTATTTCTTTGTGTCATTGCTAAATCATACCTTTCCTGCACAGCTTTGTTCTATGACTTTTTTTCCTGTGTGAGGTGCCTCTGATTTCTTTCTTGATTTCCTTTTCTTTTTTCTATTTTTTTCTCCCCCCTCCCCGT
>VYXH01004068.1:342804-370060 GCA_013397275.1 Burhinus bistriatus
CCCCCTACATATCTGCCATGAATCAAGAATCTGAACTATCTGCTTGTTTCGGACAAACAGAAAGCTGCCCTGCATGGATCACATCAAAACTCCCTCCGTTAACATTCTTACATGGGAGAAAAATCTAACCGTCTCTGTTGCCATTGGTGGTGTATTTTATTATGGGGACCACTGAGTCTTTCACATCCAGGTTTCTAGTTCGTGTGTAGTTCAGGCCAGTTCAGTGCTATTGGGCAAAGTCGGCCCCCTCAAAAAGCCACCACGGTTGGGACCGACGAGGACACCTTGGGATGACAGTTGAAGCAGATTTGTGTATGCGGTAGATGTGTCAGATGCATCTGTCTCTGCATTCCACCAACCCCTTTGCTCTTTTGAACTTGTTCTGCGGAGGTGATTGACACCTGCTTGTTTGTCTGTGCAGAATGGGAACGTCTGCTGCTCGGTGGATTTAGAGTGTCTCAACAATAACTGACGTAGTCAGACTGGACTGTGCCAAGGGAGGAAAACCGATGAAGTTAACACCCGAAATGAAGTCATATGCGTTGGCGTTTTATACAACAGACAATTACCAAAGTCTCCGCACGAGGAAGATGTTTGGGAGTTGCCTTTGGGACCTATCACTATGCTCATCCTTGCTAGCCTTGTCTGGGTGACTTACAGTACAGCGCATATAAGTCAATGGTTGTTAAAAGTTTTCAGTGTTGTAAATGACACACTTTTCCTGTCATGACATTTGCAAATATGTTTAAATTATTTCATGGGTAAACTAATGCTGTATTTTTGTTTTAATTTGTGTATTGGCAACATGATAGACTTCAGCTCCTCTTCCTTTGGATCTAGATTTTACAAATAAGACAGCCTGTTGTGATTTTGTCCCATGATATCACATACTTGGTTCCAAGGTCCCTGTCAGATGTATTTATGAAAATATGTATGTATGTACAGTCAAATTGCATAGTACTTATATTTCACAGCTGTCCAACATTCTGAAGCACTCAAAGGTATATTTGATTGGACAGAATGGAAGCGATCAAAATAAGTCTGTCTTAAAAATTTATAAAATTAAATGCCATGAACTTAATGAAATGGCAAAAAAAGCACTTTCTTCTCCAAACCTGCGGAGCAGCAGCAAGAGTCCTGTAGTGAGAAATGGAACTAAAACCACATTCCACCGCCAGTCCAACACATATTCAGGAAATAATCACCAGTCATTATCAGCATTCTGTCTTGCAAGAGAAACCGCAAATGCTGGAAAAGCGTATAATCCCTCTGGGTTGGGCGGTGATAAAACAGTCAGAGAGCCTTAAGAAGATATAATTTAAAACGACTAGGTTAGAATTTGCTTTCAATTGTAACGTCATTGATGAGTTCAGAATTTTTCCTTTTTTGTATTTACAGTAATAATGAAGTCTGCCGTTCTCGGTTACTGCTACCATAATGACAAAGTGCAGAAGCACCTGTACCAGTGACATGCGGGACAGGAGACCTTAATGCTTGGTAACTTTCATTACCCAATTAACAGCTCAGAAACGGATTTTCTCTTTTCATATTTTATGAGAGTCAAAAATATTTAGTTTTAAATTTACCACGCACGCAGTGGTGTTTAGTACCTAAGTTTAGACAGAAATACAAATTAAAACTCTTCGCCCTATATCGAGGTTAGAGTTTTGATTCTCTTCAGCTAATGTCTATTTTTTTCATGAGGCTAGAAAGTTTGTGGCGTTAGAACAAGAATATATTTCTACGGTGATGGCATCTACAGCTTAAATGTCACCTTTTTAACGTGCTGTTGTGTTTTGTTCTGCTCATTTGTGTAGTGTTTTTTGCTTTTTATTTGAACACTGAGTTTATCGAAAAGAGTGCAGAAATCAGTATAGTGGCTACAGTTTGGAAAGTCTACATTTGTGAGTTTTTCATAGATTCATGCAGAAAATGTGAAACTGATTAATAAGAATGAAGTGTGACTATACAGTGAAAAAAAATTAGTCGTCTTTTAAATGAAGTACTATTACGTTTCTTATAAAGGGAAAGTGGCAAAACAATATAAAAATTAATTGCAATCATTCAGACAACTTTATTTCCATTTTTTAAACAGGATTTGGTTTATCTAACATGTTTGTGTGGTAAAGTTAAATTTATTTTCTTAAAATGCCCCATCGTTTTCAGCTACTAATGTATTGACTGTATTTGCATTGCCCTAATGATTGTATAATAAGGGGAACAGTTGTGTTTTATAATGATACTCAAAGGATGTTTGTAAATCATAACGTCAGCTCATTTTGTATATCACATTGTAAAACCCAATGGTAATTCAGTTGGATGAGATATCCAGTGGGCTGAGATATAAAGGGGAATGATTTAAAACTTGTGGGCATCTAAATAAACTCCTATGTACAGATTGCTTTCCCTTAGTTTTATTAGCAGAGTTTTAAAACACTAATCACTGTCCTTTCCAGACTTGAACTCGCGATGTTGCTGAGAGGAGAAGGAGTCTTTGCCCAGAGGTCAGAGTTGCCCAGTAGCATCAGAGTTGTTAGAAATATGTTGTTCATACTTACTCGAACAAAATCATATATTCCAGTCTGTCATGCACACCAATTTCTGGAGCTCTGTGAATGGGATTAAAGACAGTGCAGGGTCTGAAAAAATCGTTCTTTTCCCATTTAGCTTGTAGTAGTGAAGCCCTTTCCCGGGATGCTCTCTGGAAGCTCCAGACCTTGTTAGGATCATATCCAACAGGAGCACAGAAGTTCACATTTTTCCACCGCACAGAGCAATTTTCTTCCGGAACTCAAATGCAGACTAATTCAGTAAAACCCTTTCAGAGCGTTTTATACAGCATTATGTGTCATTATCTCCAGAGCGATACAGCTTGAACAGTTTACACAAAGTCAAAATATTGACACAGACCTGTTTGTTTATGTTGCATTTTAAGCAGTTGCCCTGACTGTGATGAACTTTTCCTTATGAAGCAATTTGATCGCTAGTCACATCACATTTACCTTCAGAGCACTCAGAAGCCCCAGCCCCAGCTCAAAGAGCACATTGAGGAGGAAAATGTAATTCACTATGTTCCTCTGTGACCAAGGTAGGAACTTGATGAAATTCCCTGTTGGTTATAAAGCTACGGGCACTACAGTGAAAATGCTGAAAAAGAGTCGTTTGTTGTAATAATTTCTGAAAAATCTCCTCTTTGTGAGATGGACCTTCTCTCTCCGCTCAGAAGATGAGAACAATAGTATCAATGTGAGGAGGGCTGCCAGTATAACTTCTGTGAAAGGAAACTTACTGCTAGTTGTTAAGGGACTTGGTCAAAACTCTCACTATGGTAGTTGGAATTTTGTAACTGTTTCTACTTATTTATCCTGTAAAGGAATATTTCCTCTGCAGGTAACACTTCCGATGACAAGGAATAAATGAGAAAAAGAAAATGAAAATTCCAGCTCTGGTAAAATGTCTTTGCCTCCTCCTTTTGGCAAAAAGCTCAGCGTAGGTACTACACCAGAGTGAGGGAATCGGCTCCTCAGTTCTGCTCTCTATGTATTTGCAAACTCACCTACTGAGATAAAGCAAGTGCAAGCGTTCCTGTACGGTGGCTCCTAGTCATGGACCACGCTGAGCCACACTAGTCACTATTAAAGGCTGAAGAAAATCCAAACTGTTCCCCACAAATGCTGAGCAGTATCTGCCTAATTCACAGCAACGCGTGGGAGATTTACTAATGTCTCTGTGTTGCCTCCGAGACCTAAATAACAACTGTCTTCCAGTAATAGACCTTCTCCCAAGAGCTGTCAGTGAGTTTTCAGGTATACTGTGTACAACTGTGTACAACATTTAATTAATAACATCTTTTCAATCAGATTGCAATGACAAACAAAAATATCTGGTTTTTTTTTTTTCTGTGGCAGACAATAATGTTTTACAAAACAAAAGGCAAAGTGTCAGGAGTGATTACACCAATAGTGGAGTAGCTTGTAATAGAATTAAATCAGAACTCCTACGAGCAATATGAATGTCTCACATCTAATGGTACTTACATAATCATCATTAATGAAGGGATTTTAAAAGGGCCCCATGATACAGTTTGATGTAAAATTTTAAGTGAGTGTTGTGATAAGACATAATTGTTCGAGGAACATACTCTGCCATCAGAAATATGTAAAATATCTACCTGCCAACAAGCTACTGTTCCTCCTAAGGCAGATCTTTGGCGCTCATTGAAATATAAACTGGTGTAAGGAAGACTCACGGTGGTATAAATTTTAAAAAAAATAAATAAATAAAAAAAAAAAATTAATAGTTCAACCTGGGGTGTCTGAATGCTTCATAATCAGTTCTTCTCTCTTACTGGTAGAAATCAGCAATAATTCTGTTTCAGCTGGTCATCGACCTCAGAGAGGTGTTAGTGAAGTGCTGGTAGTGCTTGTAATCTGCATTATTACTTGCAGGTGCTAACAGGATTATTTCTTGCTGCTAGCTGCCAATGAACAGTCCCACGTACACAGGTTTAGGTATACCTGAGAAAGGTTTATATCAATTCAGGTTTTTTTAATGAAACCATCACCAGGAGATTCACAACACATGGGCACATGATGTCAAAAAATCACAGCCAGTCAAAAAAAAAAAAAAAAGCCCCCCCCCCAACTGTGTATGTGTCATTTAAATTCTTTAGTGCTACTTCAGCTGCGCAGTGTGATGCGCTGAATTCTGATGAGTGGATTTCTGGCTGGGAGACAAATCTTTGCTTCAGCAGTGCCTCACACTTGAATTATTTTTCTTCCTGAATTTGTACATGAGATTGTTTTATTTAAGCGGTTTGATTGGAATTGACCAGTGTTTGGAAGCAAGCCTTATCATGTTCTCTTTGAGATCGAAGGAGCTACAAGAGGATCTGGAGCAATTCAGGCTTCTTTCTTGTATGTGCCCCGACCCTGACGGAGAGAAACCACCGTGGGAAAAGGCACGGAGTTACTCAGCCAGCTGCCGTGTGTTCAGGTGGTACTGTGGTTACAGCCAGCGGTTTTCCAGGGTTGGGATAGTGTTGACCCTGGATACAGCAATAGATACACAGACCCCCTGATAGCAGCTTTTGGTTGCCATTCTCTGTTCTGTAGTTTTTTTCAAACAACTAGTCATGTCATCCATACACCATAACTTATGTGTGTATCCCAAAGCTCTTTTATTATTGAATGCCTGTGTGGTTGTATGTGTACACATGTAGATCCACCAGGTACTTCAGTGAAGAGAGGCTTAGAGGTTCTGCAGATCACACCATCACTCAAAGCAGAGACCAGGAGCTTAATTGTGAAATTAAACCAGAGTTGAAAAATCCTGTTTTCTAATAATGCAGTTGATTGATTGCTGTTTGATTAACTCTAAATCTGCTTTTTCTGTCACAAGCATTGCGGATGTATTTGATTTAATCTGGTGCTTCTTTATACTAGTTTTGACAGATTCCCTTTCACTTCCGTATTAAATATGCAGATTTGTTTTCCTACCTGAATATTATGCAAAATTCTCATCCGGGCGCTAGAATGTGTGGGCTTTGCTACTGTTGTGCCTCTAGACTCAAAATAGGCATTTCTGTACTCAATGTCTATGAGGTTAGAATCAGAGAATCACTGATGTTCAGGAAAACACTAACTTTAAGAGTAAACTCTTACCTTTTAAGATAACAGATAAGGAAGACCAAATATGTATTTTAGAAGTATGTTTGCGGCTGTGGAGGTGATTTTTCAGCCTGACCACAGGTTTCTCCATTTACTCACATTTGTATTAAATCATTAGCTGATTAGCTCACTCTTTATCCACACACGTTTATTCTATGATTTGCAGGGTAGAAGACAACTTCGAGGACTAGGTAACTGCTGCATGAAGTCATCCGGATGAACAGGTTTTCATGCAAAAATAGTATTTGTTAGAAACTACCACAGATACCCCACCAGAACTTTCTCAAAATCTGAAGCAAATATCGCGTGTGGTCCTGGGCAATGCGCTTTTGCTATATTTTTCTTATTTTTATACTGGCACAGCACAGCAAGTCTTTGGAGAGCATTTGGGCTGCTGAGACAAAATGCTGTTTCAGTGGCGCTTTGGCTCTTCTCTTATGCGTGAGCTACCACTGCCCGCAGGTGCGGTGGTGGGAGGAGGTAGGTGCTGTGGGCACGATGTGCTGAGGGTGGCTGTGGTGGGACGTGCCGTGGTGGTGGCTGTGGTGGTTGGTGTGCCGGAGGGTCTGGAGGAGGCCCTCATAAAGCTGTTAGCAGCAGTATGGCAGCAATCACGTGTTGTTTCTTCTTAATAGGTGAAGCAGAGTAGTAAGCTTGATTCCTCCCCCTCTTCCCACCCTTCACTTTTTCCTCCAGGAAAAAGTCTGTGGAGGGTATCTTCTGCTGGTGCCTTGGAAACTTCAGAAATGCCGGGAATGATCTGCTTTTCTTAGTGTGGGGGACGGTTAAGGAGGAACTTCCTAGGACTGGATGGAGGAGGATCTAGGGCTGGATGGAAAGGGTGGGAGTAATTAAATGCATAGCAAAGCAATCCTTACCTCGGTGGGCTAATTAGTGATGTCAAACGGTATTACTAAATTGTCATTTGAATTCTACTTAAAATGAAAAGTGACTGTTCCCTTCTTTACAGTTTATTCCTTGCTTTTCTTGAGTCTTTTGCTATCTCTTAGGCCTTCCCATCACTACAGTCTTACAACCTGAACAGGGACTAAGCAGGTAACGTGAAAACCAAGCAAAAGAAACATTTGCTTTCATGCCTATTGTAAAAGGGAATTTGGAACCATAACTGATGTTTTTGGTTTTTTTCATGCAAATGTCACTTTTTTTAATAGTAGTCATAGCTATAATTAATGTGTAGTCTGGACATGAGTCTCAAAAAATGTGTTTTTATTAAAGCAAGCCGGACCAAGTCAGTTACCTAACTTGCAGGCATAGACCCTTTCTGGTTTTTTTTAATGACCTCTTACTTAAGTATTTACTCTCTCAGGGAACAAGGGAACTGTATCTCTGCCATTTGAAAGAATGACTCCAGACTGTCCCTGAGCATAGTCTGTTCCATCTCCTTTCTGCCTGGAGCTCTCAGAACTGCCTCAGCAGTGTCTGAAAATGCATTTGGTAAACGAAGAACACGGCTGTATCTGAAGCCAAGTCAATAGACCCATAGAAGAGAGGATGGGTGAGCCTGTAACTGATAGCAGTCTCGCATCAATCCTTAACAAGACTTGAGGCGTCACCAGAAGGTATTTAGGGACATGCAGGATGGTGTAAATCACAGATGTTGGCTGCACTTCTGTATGCCTGCAAAGTTCAGAGGCATTAAGCTGAAGGTTGTCATTGTCTAGGTATTGCTTAGCGCGAAAGTTCAAAGCTATTTCTCTTCCCAAATTAAAGCATTATTGTAAGCTGTATGGGATTATGGTGTGCACATATATATCCTCTACGATTGGGGAAAAAAGAAATTATCCCTGATGACCTTTCCACCTCTGAGTAGCCATCTCATTCTGTGTCATTTGTCAATGTTTGAGATACTTGTCATGGTTTGGGCCGGACTGGCCACTGAAACTAACAGGTGCTCTTCTGCAGCTCTCTCTCCGAGGAGAGGGGGGAGAGAGAGAAAGGGACTTAGGAGTTTAGAAGAAACAAAACTACTTTAATGAAATATTAAGAATAAAATAAAAAGAAAATAATTAAAATATATACAATATATACAAAACCATATCGAGCTCCTAGGATGACGATCACGTCACCGGCAGGCACTGAGAAAGTCCCAGACTGGACTCAGCAATGGATGGGAACTGGATTCTGGATCTGGATTCAGGAATGCACAGATTGGGATCAAAGGCAGATGGACAGACGGAGTCCTCCTCAGATGCCGGCCATTGAAGAAAAGAGCTGACCCTTTGATCCCTCAGCTTTTATACTGAGCATGAGGCAGATGGGATGGAATACCCTGTTGGTCAGTTTTGGGTCCCCTGTCCTGTCCGCTCCTCCCCGCAGGGGTGACCCCTCTACGCTTTTCCACTTCCCACCCTCCAACGGGGCAAATACCAAAGTTGGCTGGCCTTGGTTGTTACAGCAATAAGGATAAGCAAGAGCCTCTCTGCATCCCATTCCTTGGCATTAACTGTAAACATGGGTCTTCTCACTCTGAGAGCCAACAGTTTTCTGCACAACGTGCTGGTAATTTCAGCAGTTAGAAGAGGCTTAGCTAAAAAGTAGAATTACTGAACAGAAAATTGGTCCTGTTTCACCTTAAACCAGGACAATATTATTTACAGAGCAAGCTTGTCTAGTGTAAGTAATACTATTTCAAATGAAAATAGATGTATGCCATTTATTTCAGGTGAGTTGATCCACTACAAGGGTAGCAATGAGAACTGTCAGTCCCACACATTCAAAAGTTATACCCCAGCTGTGCTAAAATTAAGGGTTAAGCTTTAGAAAAGTATGTGTTTTGAAAATGTACAGTTTTCACTGATCCGACGGTTTCGGTGCTGAACTTGTGTCATTACTGTTGGTTAGACTCCAGCCTGCCCTGAGCCACAGAGGCCACTGGAAAGGCAGATGCCCAAGTAGCTAAAATGCCTGTAGTGAGGAATCGACCAGGAGAACCCGCTGATGTCTGGCGTGTGCCTTCCCCTGCGTGTTTGCGGTGTAGATGCGGAGAGTCCAGGCTTCAGGGGCAGGCTGAGCTGGGGGGGGCCATGAGTCCAGCTGCCCTCTGACAAAGGCAGGAGGGGCTGCAGTCCAGTTACGGGTCTAAAAGATTGATGTTTCTGGTCCAGGTCAAGCTCAATGTGCCAAGACTGAATGTGCGTCTGAGCCTTCACTGAAAATAATGGGCTGGCGATATCTAACTCCATTTATGGGAGTTTGAGAGCTTTTGGGAGGCAGCTGATGCTGAGAGAGGGGTCTGTGTTTGGAAAGAAGTGAAACACCATCCTCGTGCTGACCTGCTCTCCTTTTAGTGGTTTTGCTCTGAATTTATGGTAAAAGGTGCCCAACTCTTGTGCCTAAGTGTAAGCAGAAAAAAGCCCAACCCACTTTGAAGGAAGACCCTCCCCCCCAAAACCCCAGAAAATAAGAAAGAGAGCCTCAAGAGAAGCACAGTAAATCTTTGTCACTGAGCAGATAAATACAAGATTGCATTTAGCAATTTTAGTTCCCATTAATGGGAATACCGGAGCAGCAGTGCCAAATTCATAGTACTAGCTTTAATGCAGGAAAACCAGTCATCTAGCATCGTGCCAGTAAGTCATGGTGTGATCTAACTGTGCACCATGGCGTATCGTAAAAGTACATGCAGAAGCATTTTCAACTCAGAAAATACATCCTTTCCAAAAAGTATTTTTCAACAAGTATAATCACAGTGAAATAAATTGATCAGCAAAACAGTAAATTTAAAAATTTCTGATGTGTGATTGGCCTGTGTGATTATCAGATATTAATTGAAAAAAGATAAATGATTTGCGATAGCTTAAAAATAATAAGAGTTTTAGGAGCTTGGATGAAGCTGCTCAGATAGTTCAGAAGTGTACAAAAGAATTGCAGAGTAGTGTAGTAAAAAAGATCCTGGCTAATGGAATTTTCTGTCTATGTGGGACGATGTTCAGTAATTGAGGCAAAAGAAATCATTTTGTCAAAGCTTGCAAATGGAAGGGAGAGAACCAGAAGGAAAATAAAGCATTGTGTCAAAGTGAGCAGTAACTCCAGAATGAGATTTATGCTTTTTTTATTACGTGAGAGTAGTGCCTATAGCAAAAATAACTGGTTTATTAAGCTCAGGCTAGCACCAGACGCAAAGAAGAGGTAACAGTTCACAAACTGGAAAGCATTATCAGATATGTAATGGGACATCACCAAATATTCTAGCTTACAAACGTTCTTTTGGCTTTCTGCATGAGAGAAAAGTGGAGCTGAAATCAAGCAAAGAAAACTAATATTACTTAATGTTAGAAATACATCATTGGGCAGTTGAAATTACAAGAGGAGTGTGCAAGAGAAACACATGGGTTGAAGAGCCAGGTAATATAAACACAGGCAATGATGCTTTTAGCAAAGACAAATGAATTCGTGAAGCTGGTGACACTAAATGTGGAAGTGATTTATAGAAAAGACTCCTAAGCCAAGGAAACCAAAAAAGTAGTCCAAAGGACTCAATACACTAAAAGATTATTAGATTATTATTTTTTTTCTTTGTCTTTAGAATGTGGACACTCGAGGTTTGAAGCTGCTTCAGCTTTCTATGCTCTGGTTTTATTTAGAAATAAATCCCAATAACACTTGCTGGCTGGGTTGTGGTAAATGGCCACCGACCCTGGCCGCTGGGAGAAGGTCCAAGAGCAGGAGTGCGGGTCTTGGAGCTGTGGCTTCCTCACGCCAGGGAGGATGCGCGGAGGGGGTGGCACAGCCCGTGGGTGCCCTCTGCTCCTCCACGGCACCAGGAGGCTGGAGCAAGGTGGTGCTGTGTTTTCATTTAGATGTGTGGGTAGAATTATTTACAGAAGATAAGGGGAAAAGAACTCTGTCGGTTTATAAGATTAATAGAGTCTGAGGTTTAGTTGCCTGGGCTGAGTGTGGTGAGAGTGGGACTGGTGCCGGGGCGGGGGGACGGGAGGGCAGAGCAGACAGCCAGCAGTGTGGCATTTCCTAGCTGCCTGGCTGGAGTTGTAAAGGCAAGATTTATTGTTGAAGCAAAGGGCTGTGAGTAAAATAGAGCAGGACTGGGATCCCGAGTCTCTACATTGCTCATTTCTTTCTAACGAGCAGTCAACTCACTGAGGAAACCAATGGCTCTATTGGCAGCTTAAAAGTGATTACTGGAGGCTTGAAGCTTTGTAAATCTCCGAATTAAGTTCTGCTTGCAGTTCTGCTCTCCCCATCCCACATCCCCACATTCATCCCTGGTAGAACATTTCCTAAATACTCCATGGGATGCCTGAGACTTTACAGTGACTGTATAGTTCTTCCCAAGCTGTTCTCAGATGTTAGATATTTAACGGAACGGTACCTTAAAAAGAGTGCTGAGGTCCCTAGTGAAGAGCGGTTGATACCTTTAAGGGCTTCTCCAAGGACTCCCGGGTGCCTAACCTGAGGCACAGAGGTGCGCTGAGCAGCCACCTCTGGACAGCTGTGCAGAGAGGGAACTCTTCTGGAGCGAGGTCAGCACGCGGTGCTCTCAACGGCACAACTTGGGCCCGCTCCGATCAGGTGATAAATGATAATACTAAAATTTCCATGTAGGATCTAATAATGTAATATATCATATACTCACAAACTCTGAGTTTGAAAGGTAAACAAAATGTTTTCTAGTGAGGGTGAACTTTCACAGGGAGTTACAATTTATTCTTTCTGCAGAATTTCTGTGTAACCTAAACCATTGCACTTATTTAAATGGTAAGGCAATTAGAAAGCTTTTGGTACAACATTGTCTTAAACTTTATAAAGGAAATTGTTTGTTAGGATGGCAGTAAAGGCTTTGCTGCAGCAGAGCATGCTTTGCAATGATAGAAACAGATGGTTTACAAAGTTACTGAATAAGAACTGATTATTGATTTGCTATCCTCTAACAACATCAATGTCGGGTGATAATGTACTGTACTGCTTGTTACAGAGTAAATAGCTATTTTTATATTACTTGCTTTCTTGCAAATTGGCTACTAGCAGGGAAAGTAAAATATATGGCTGTCTAATATCTTGAAGCAGTAAACAAATTGCACAGGGGGAACATCAGTGAAGCACTGCAGAACACTTGCTGATATTTATAACTTCTGCCTCTGTCAAAAAACTCCAAACCAGAAGTTCATAGTTCTCCTAATATCAGGCATAGTCAGAGCCGTGTTGTTTTACCATTTACTTTCAAGATATATAGTGAGTTTAGCAAATTACTAAATATCTTCTATTTTAGCAGAACTCAAGGGGTCACAGGACTTTTAGCAGCCACTGAGCACACAGTGAACTATTAGGTTTGGGAACTATTGTTTCCCCACCTAGTTCATTCTTTTGGCTTGAAGAAAAGAAAATTCTAGAAGGTTAAAAATGCAGCTAGAAGCAGGAGTGACGTTGTAATTCAAGGTGACTGTGTTGCATGTTTAAATAAACATGCAGTAAATGTTTTGCCTCTTGTATTCTGGTAGCTTTTAGTAGCTGCTTAGTTCAAGCTGGGGATAGGGAGACCATTATCTCTTGACAAGGTTGTTTTCACTCGAGCTATTGTTCTTCTAAGAAAACAGACTTCTTGCAAGTCAGTGCCGTACACCTGCCGTGAGTTACGCACCCAAACTGCGGCGGGCATGGGAACGCTAATAGGTTTTTTCACCGTCAATTTAATTCCGTTTCTGATCATTGCCTCTTTTGCAGGTCAGACTCCCGAACTTGCTGGATGCTGATCCAGCCAGCCTGTGAGCTGACTTGTTGCACGGTGTTACCCCAATGCACGTACCTGGGGGCTGCGGTATGATGCGGGGAGCAGCGTGGTCTGGTAGGTGGTGGTGGTGGTGGTTCGGTAGCCAGAGAACTGGGTCCGTCAGTACCTGTGCCCAGCTGTCCCCTCTGCCCCAGCCTGCAAAGCCCCCACAAGGCATCCCCAGATGTGGCTCCTAGGTCCGAGAGGCGAATGGCTTGTTTGGCCTGGTACAGGCATTGAAAGGGTTAATGTGGCACTGCATAAATAGCGGGGAGAAGACAAAAAAATTGTGTTTGCAAAAGAAGAAAGGATCTGTCTCTTCATGATACTAATCTAGGATGAGGACCAGGATCTTTTGATCTTGCGGTATGATTTCTTCTCTAGTTTTTAAGTACAGTGTTTTTATTTACAGCTGGCTCAGGAAGGCACAGCAGCCTGTCCTCTGCTCGCGTGCTCAAGTGAACACATACAAGTTATTAGGACATAATATACTTACTGATTAGGCAATAACATGGCAAGGCAAATAAAAGATTTTATGACAAATTTAAATAGCAGTGGATTAAAGTTCAGGAGAACTGGGGATTAAGAAAAGGGACTTCATCTGGTCAAGGTAGATAGCGGCCATTAAACTGTCCTCTGGGAGATTTGCTGAGCCTTGAATAATAGGAGCGTGTTTGTGTGTGTGTGAATTGCCATCCCTTGTTTTTCTTAATCAAATGCAGGCTCAAGCAATTCCTATATTGTGCCTTCCTCCTTCCCTGCCTCATTCCCCCACTCCTCCCCCCGCGCCCCGCCATTGGCTTCCTTTATTCTGTTTATGGGCTTATAAGTGGGAAATAGAACTTAATTGACTGCTTGTGCTATATTTAAAATGGTGACATACCTAAATCCAATTATGCAGGGGAAGATAATGAATGGCACCTCATCACTAAGGTGCATTGCCATCAGCAACGTCCATCCTGTTTTCCTTTCTTTGCATTTCCTACGGTGACTCCAGTATAGGCAGGGGAGGGGAAAACTATTCCGTAATAAATACTGTAAAAATGCTTTGTGCATAAACCCATCTCTCCCTATTGTCGTAAATTTGGAGAGCTCAAGTTTATAGAAGAACCGGTTGTGCTAATTAGAATGCCACAGCAAACCCTTCCCTACTACTGGTACCACACTGATAAATCCCAATGCAATTTAAAAAAAAAAAAAAAAAGTGTGGATTCATTTCTTAAGTGCATCTTTTTTTAAGCCATGCAATTTTTTGAAAGCGTACTGGGATTTCTTTAGAAGCACATCTTGACTTTTAATAAATATATCAAAAGTGCTTTAAAATATATCATAGCTAATTTTGCTCTCCCACAAATCCATCACTTTTTATTACCTTTTAACTAACTCATGTTTTTCCAGAACGGAGAGGAAATGGTTCAGATCTCTCAACGGTGTGTTTTTCTTTCAATTTTCCTGGTGGCCAATGTTTAGCGGCAAAAAATACCCAGAAAAAAAAATCTCCCAATACGTCAACCTTAAAGGAAAGAAGGACAGAAATATGTTCCCTCGTGACACCTGAGCTAACTGGAGTATCACATACCTGAAGATCCTGGGTAAAATGGCAATACTGGAGCAGCTTACAGTGCACCATGGCAATTTGGGAATCCAGTTTCATATGGCTGGCTGACTCCTGTGACGGAGAGGTCCAGGACTAAAAACCAGCTCGTAGAAACATTGGGAGCTAACCTGGCGTTTGTTTGCATCTCAGCCTCTTGCACTTCTGCCGTTGCCTGTGGGCTCGTCAGTGCTGTTTACGGAGGAAGAGAAATACCTGCAATTCCAACTCAGATGCTTGGATCTTTAATGGCATTCAGTTAATGCTTGGCAAGTATGATATGCTTTGTAAAAATCATCCTGTTGCTTAATCCTCTTCAGTGCCAAGGGTTATTAGGTAGGGATTGCAAATAAGATGAGAAATTGGAATGTTTCTACGGTATGGACTGAATGGGAGAATCAAGTGGCTTAAAAATTCTTGAAGGGTTTTGGTTTTGGGTTTTTTTTTTAACCAGTGGTAAATTTGGGATTATCAAAACAAGTATCATAAAAAAATTAAGACGACCTCTAGCTGGGTAATCCTTTCAATTAAACCTTGAGAAAAATCAGTGGCAAATGACAGCACAAGCTGACTGCTGCCTGTTGCCACAGCACCAGGCTGGATGCACAGAATTCTGCCGGGGTTTAAGAAATAATCTAAGTTTCTTTCCCTGTATGGACACCTAAGACATATCTCCAAGGCACATATGTGAGATTTCCCACCACTTTTTGCCAGCTGAAAGCTTTCTGATCTGTTACATAGTTCAAAAGAGGAGGAGGAGAACTTTATTTCATGGAAAGGAATAAGGCAATGAGTTAAGAGCTGTCACTTTAGGCTTGCCGTCTTTGCGTTTACTGCCCAAGCTGAAGAGCTGCAGGGTTGCCCAGCTGCCAGCCTCTGCCCCTCTTGCAAGCAGCGTTTGCAGCTGGATATGAGCTGCGATACGCAGCCGGCAGATATTTCAGGAATGAGCCGCTTCTGCATAGTGCTTTTCCAGATGCAATCTCCGGGAGCCCAGTTCCAGTGTACGGGAGCGTGTGGGTGAGAGGGGAAGGAAAAACGTCAGCCAGCTTGCTTTGAGGAAGCTGGATGCAGGCGTTAATTTGTACTAACCGGTTTGGGAGGAGCTCAGCCCGCAGCTATGGAGTTTGTGATCCGCAGTGAGAAAGCTGCTTTATCAGGCGTTCAAGCCACGCGGTGTCTGGCAGTATTCCCGTGTCATCTCACTGATGAGATAGTGGTTTCCACATATGAAGCAGACGGCAACTTTAATGGAAGATATTTTATGACAGGGAGCTTTAAAAGTTATTCCGTTATCCTGTAGTTACACGATTATGACATTCTGTAACATGCAGCATGCTACAGTTGTGATGACAGTAACGCATTCTTTCTTCAGCTTATAGATAAGATGTGGCAGGAACTGAGATTTCTGGGTCTCAGACATGCTTCTGAAATATCCCTGGATTACCAGAGTTGCTTGAAATACAAGGAAGTCAGAGTAAAGCGTGGGATACCTGGACTAATTACCTGGACGCGGCAGGCTGAGGCTGGCTAAGCCCGTTCTAATTAGCGTTCGGTGTCAGTGCTGGCAAATGAGGAAGAGCAGAAACTAACAGAGCAAGAGGAAGATGAAAGGGCAGTGCTTCCTACCTGTCCTTCAAACATTCTCCTCCCTAACGAACCCCCGCTGCAGCGCTTGCAGCCTGTTCAGGAGCCAGCTCAGTGACGAGACGTATTGCCGGGGTGTTGGGTGATGTCGGGGAGCCTGCGGGGCACGTGGATGCCCATCGTGTCTCCAGCAGGGTGTGACGCCCGTCCCCTCCTTCGGGAGGTAAGGAGAGTTACGAGGGATGGAGGGACACCTTCCCAGGCTGGCATCACGGCTGGGAGCAACCGGCCAGCAAAGATCCCAGCACGCTTGGTTAAGATGGTGTGAGAAATTGAAGAAACCAAGTGCTAAATGCGTGGCCAGCCAAAATCATGGTAGAGCTGTTAAAGCAGAGGGTCTTCCCAAGTTGCTGCGGTGGCCCCGGTCTGTCTGGAGGAGGGTTTGTCAAGGAACGCAAGTGCTTTCCATCCTAAATGTGAAGGTAAAAACCGCAGTGTCTTTTTTGAACTATAAAATCATTTTTCACCATTAGTTTTTAAATCTAATGACTGCAGCTCTGACTTGCTGGCAGCAAACAGAGGCCTATGCTTTGTGTGGAATGATTATTTATTTATTTTAAAAACAAAATCAAGGCTGTCTGTGATTTGGATCTAATTTCACATTTATTTTTCATAGTTTGTTTGCTTAGTAGCTCTGCAGTAAGACAGTGATTAGTTAAATCAGTTATACATAAATTCAAAGACTTGTTCTTCATTTTAGATGTTCAGACTTAATTGGATTTAAATCAGATTAAAAAGTGACTTCTGAGGGAAAAATACCCCCAAGCATGAAAAGATGGTTACTTTTTTTAACTTGTCACGTAAATGGCAGTAGAGATTTCTATCTTTATAACGTTTATTCCCTCTTACAGCTTACAATTCTATTTAACTTTTAAAGAAAATACTTATATATTAAAATGTTAGCAGGGCAGAGTAGGAGAAAGCCTCCAACTTACCGTTCTGAGAATATCCTGTTTTCTAGTCCAGAGTGTTTTCTTCAGGTTGTTATGAAATTTTAAACTTAAACATTATCAAAGGAGGTCATTCTATGAGTTTATTAAATACATTAATTGCTGTGAAAATCATATAATGTGAGCTGTATTAAAACCATAGAAGAGACTCAGTTTCTCTCCCAGGAGATGCCCTGGTAGATCCAGATAGTTTCTCCCTTGGGTTTTAAGGGCCCATCAGAGATTTATTTACAAGCTTGGGCCACATATGTAAATATGAATTAGTGAATAATGAAAAGCAGGGTCAGAAGAGTTTGGGCAAAGATGGAGTAGTTTTCAGTGTGATGGTAGTTTGGGATTTTCAGAAATAACATCCATGAACCCAGCAGAGGAAGACCCTTGCGAAGGAGCAGAGCACGACTCAATCCTGACTGTCAAGCACAGATTTTACTGTGGGGCAATACCATTTTGCTGCCTGGCCTTTTGCCTAGATTACTAAATTCAAGCATTTTTAGACAGGCATTTGGACAAACAGGCCAGCTGCGGGATCAGCTGTCTGTGGCTTTCCAGGCTCCTCATGATGCAGAAGATTGAGGACTTTATGCAAAATCAGATACTTAACCATATGGGAGGCAGGATGAAGGTATAGATTTTGGACAGACCAGAGATTTGTATTCGGATAATTCCCCATCTGGAATGATACAAGGCTGGGGAATTCAAGCCATCTCCCCAAAAAGGTGTGTTCTCTAGGGGGCTTGGCAGAGAGTACTGCTACAAAGATAAGAAAAGGCAGAAGGAATAACAACCGCTGGCTCCAAATGCCTATGCTCATCTGTCCCATCAATTATTTAGACATGAAAGATTTACATGAAAATTAATCATTAAATTTTGAATTGCTTCTTTACATCAATAATGAAATAGCTGTGCCAAATACAAACAGATAAAGAGAACAGGATAAGAAATCATCCTTAATACGCAAAAGGAGAAGTAATATTTTAATGAAACTATAAAGCTCATTACTGCTCTACGATGGAGGGTTACTGCCAGTGACCTAGAATAGAGAGCTTTATATGCCAAACATGAAACCTCTTGTTTAATCTATCATATTTGATGTTGGCATATTAAAAATAGTGGGCTGGATTCTGCTATATTCCATAAACCAGTAATTTCTGGTACCAAAATAATTTACATACAGTCAGGGGGTTGTCTTTCAAGTGTGTGCATCCAGAAGTATCATGGTGGACAGCAAGTGTCAATATTTTAACTTTTTAAATTGTTTAAACTAATTTTGTCAAGTATATTTCTTGACAAAAGACACTGAGTCTGAGACTAAGCCCGTAAAAACCAATTTAATTGGTAATTTTCCTATTATTGTCAATTGCTGTGATTGTATCATTAACCTAAAAAAGCTGGGGGAAGGGCTTGGTACACTTCTTGATGTCCCAGCTGAAACACGGTAACCTAAAACTGTAGCTTCTTTTACTCGTACCCCTCAAGTAAATTTCTAATGCTCTTGTCCAGAAAAAAAATGTGGAAAGTGTGGAGAATAAACAACCTGTATGCATAAAAATCTGCAAGTAAATAAAATGATCTCATTATCTATTTAAGTAACATGATGTTGGTGTTATATTTAGGATATCTGAATGCCTGGTGTTGAGAAAAGTGCAAACTAAGTCGGATACAGCGTTGACCTAGAAAGCGTTGAGACCCTGCAGTATATTTGGTAAGTAAAAATACTTTTCTAACTTCAATTACTTTTAACTTGCTGGTGGATCTTTTCAAAGCCTCATGTGTGATAGAATCAGCTCCAAAGGCATACTGTGTCCTACATCTGTGACTATAAAGCACTAAAGAAATGGTAAGCATCGCTATGACAAAATAACTTACATAATATGTAAAGTTATGCACTGCGCCCTGACCTGCTCCGACCCCTTCGTTTAATTTTTCATGTTGATATAGGTTTGTCTTGCCATTTCTCTTCTATATTTCACCAGATTGGTACCTGTGGTGAATTAGAGGGAAGACAAGCATAAACTCAATTCCACTTGCTGTAATTCCCCAGATTTTAAAAGGGAAAGATGTTTATTTAATTTGCTTTGCAACCTATGAGCTCATGAGGTTCATTAATTTCTCGGGAAGTAAATAAGTTCCGGTGTTTTGTTCTCAAATTTATCACTTTTTGTCTATTTCCATTTTAGCTGGTAATTCAACCTCTGCCTCTTGCTTGAGTGAACTCTGTAAGAGACCGCAGCTGGGCTTTTTCAGCTCAGAGCACGACTGCGCAGAAAACAGAGGTATTTTTAGCCTGGTTGCTCTTGTAATTGGCACCACGTGGCTTCAGGAGCACAGGTGGCACACGGGCCTGGGTTGTGTTTGGGGACACCTCACCGAGCGTCGCACTGACACAGGCCAATACGCCTCCTCTACTGATACCAGGGTGGGCTTCTTGGGCATGGATGTTGCTGGCCTTGGCGTCACTCACTGAGTGGCATGACAAGTGCTCATGGGCATGCCAGCCAGCCAGGCGTTGTAGCCACGGGGAGAAAACTGTAGCCTACTTGTCTGCTGTCTTCTAGCGGAAGGGAAACACAATTAGGTGAGGAAGTTTCATTAATAAGAACAGAAGTTCTCTTGAGGCCGCTTTATTAGCAGCTTTGGGTGGGGTGGGGTGGGGAAATGTTAGATTTAGAAGATAATCAGCCTGCATTTTTATCTCTACTTAGGATAGTAGAATGGAAAATTATCTTATCTCCATAAACTGCTATTTTTCATGTAGTAAATTATTTTACCACCCAAAGCAGATGTCACACAAAGTTGTGGTTGGGAGGCATGTAGTTATATATCTTGGTCAAAATATCTCAGTTAAAAAGCCATCAGTAGGAGATAATAATAATAAATACATATGGCATTTGGCTAGATGAGTACAAGATTACACTAAACAGAACACATTTCTGAAAGGAAAAATTGTAACTAATTAGAAATCTCCAGTTATGCTTAGAGTTGTAAGAAAGTGAAATCAAATTTAATTATGCAAGGTCCCAGTTGTGCCAAAGGTGTTATAAAGAATATCTTTATGGAGACATTCAGTATAAGAAACTGGCTGGTGCTATTATTAGCATGCTCAGTTGCACATTTTCGTTATATTAGTTTAAAGTTTAATGATGGTATTTGTAGGGCTAATTACCAAGAATCTGCACAGCACTCATTGTGTTAGTCACCCAAAAGGCATCCATTTTTGCAATAGGAAGTTATTGATAACTCCAAAGCACCTTTGACTAAATTCTTTATATTAAGTGTATGTACAAACAGGTATTTAAAGTGGAAATATCTGCGATCATGCCTGCGGTTCCCTTGGAAGCATACACAGGGAGCGTTGTTCCTTCTTTCCCACGTGCTAGCAGAGGACTGCTGGTCAGCATCAGGATTTACTAGGGGGAGTTCAGCACAATGCTGGGAGATGCTCTGCAGAGGGTTATCTCGGGTGATAGGAACCTCTTTGTTCTGGGCTCCCCAGTTCAAGAAAGGTGAGGAACTACTGGAGAGAGTCCAGCAGAGGGCTACAGCGTTGATCAAGGGAACGGAGCATCTCTCTTATGAGGAAAGGCTGAGAGACCTGGGTCTGTTCAGCCTGGAGAAGAGAAGACCGAGAGGGGATCTCATCAATGCTTATCAATATCTAAAGGGCGGGTGTCAAGGGGACGGGGCCAGAGTCTTTTCAGTGGTGCCCAGCGACAGGACAAGGGGCAACGGGCACAAGCGGGAGCACAGGAAATTCCGTCTCAACATGAGGAAAATCTTCTTTACTTTGAGGGTGACAGAGCACTGGAACAGGCTGCCCAGGGAGGTTGTGGAGTCTCCTTCTCTGGAGATATTCAAAAGCCACCTGGCTGCATTCCCGTCCAACCTTCTGTAGGTGCACCTGCTTTTGCAGGGAGGTTGGACTAGTTGATCTCTGAAGGTCCCTTCCAACCCCTACCATTCTGTGAATGGTCCAGAGGCTGGAAGCAGGGAAACATGGATGGGAAGGAAGGTAGCCAATATCCGTATATGTTGCCTGACAGCCAGTTGTTCAGGAATGCTGAGAAGGAAAGCTAACTGCTCGTAGTAACGCAAGATAAAGTCTTAGCACACAGCAGCATATGATGCATCTCATGCCTGAGGAAAGGGATTTGGGCTGGGCAACCCAGGGCGTGAACCGAGGACATTTCCAGTAGCACTCAGTGTATCCTGATCTGCATGGTCTCCCGTGGTGAAAGCAGGTCTTGGGTACCAGTGTAGTCATGGAGGAGCACTGATCATGAGAAATATGCTGCGATATTAGAGGCATGTGGGAAGAAGATTTCCTGAAAATAAACTGTTATTTTTGGAATTGACACAGAAGTCAGATACGGTTTCTGGGCTGTGCTGCCCAGGCCATTTTCCCATTCTTTCCTGGCAGCTCTGCCACATGTAATGAATTCCATCCCCCACCGCAGCCTCTCTGGAGGTGATGCTAACAACGTGGATAAATTAAGCTCTCAAATATACACAAGTCTTCCTACTGATATCATCAGGCCCTGTGAGGGAAAGCCTTTTCTTCTCAGTTATAAGAGCTTTTCTTTCCAAGAGCACTATGTGATTTCCTGCCAATAAGGATCCCTGCAGGCCACAGCCAGGCAGTTTTGTCTTTAAACCCTCCTGGCCTGACACACCGGGACCCTCTCTCTTCTTCCCCACCTACCTTGAAGGTAATCACAAGGCAACCATCTCTCTTGCTACCGCTCCTCTCCCCTGCTTTGCCGGATCACATTAAAGCATTAGCCTTGGGAGCCGACTGCGGGGCTCATCCTTGATTAACGGCAGGAGGGGGCTGGCAGGCACGACAGGCAGCACTGTGTGCCGTGGCTGGAGCGGGATTTGTCCCACTCATCTGACACACGGTGCTTAGCTCTTCTTCGGTGGTGTGGATTCAGAGCTAGGACTGAAAGCCTTGGTTTTCCGTACCTCTGATCCCCAGGAGTGGCATATACCTCAAACGTACCTTTAAAGCGAAAGAAGCTGTGCTGTGGATCTCAGCCTTGACTGGCACGTTCCTGGGCTTTGCACTCAAGTATCTGGGGGGGGTGGTGGTGGTGGGAGGGGGTGCAGCCGGAGAAAGGCAGCAAAGCATCACACGAGTATTTCTCCCAGCTGATCTGCAGGCAGTGTTGGAAAAGAAGGGGTCGTTTCTGCTACTCTGAGTGACTGACAGGAACCTGGGGTGGGATTCGCTTCTCCAGCACCTCAGAAGCCTGCGATGTATATACCTCTGCAGCTGAAATTGGCACTCTAGGCTTCCCTTATTAGTTAATGGCAGTGATTAGGTATTTTTAGGCATGACTCACCTGTCCTATCTTAGCTCTCTATTTTAGTGCATGATGAATTGTACGATGTCCATTCACTTCAAAGAGAGTCTAATTGAAGTAGCTCAGATGTGGACCTCTTAATTGATTTATTTGGATCAGTTCTGCCCCTGTCTGCCAAGGTCTTTAAAGCACCAGGGATCTTCCAAGGCTAAAGCCGAGACGAACAGTGAGAGAGAGGCCGTGCAGAAAGCTGTCTTTTGCTTTGCTTTTCCCAGATAGCAGCATCCCTTCAGGTGTGACTTTGGCAGCCAAACGCTGGAGTTGGCTGTGGTCATTTTTTACTGTCAAAACTGTTGTTGGTCCTAATGTAGGAGCAATGCAGTCTCCATCTGTACAACCTCCATCTGGTTGGAAAAAGGATTTTTAGTTGCCTTCCCTCTCAAACATTTGCTTTTCTGTTGACAAATTCCTCCCTCTCTCTTGCCCTATCCCTGCCCTCCTTTTCCTTATGGCTTTCTGTCTCGACCCCTCCTGGTTGCAGACAAATATGCCAATCTGTAGCTCCTCCGAGGCTGCTGATCTTCCTTACCTTTTGCTGAAACTAAGCAAAGAGGCTCCCTGGCCTAGAGGCAAGAATGTCAGCTGCACCTCAATAGTGCAGCCACTGTGAGACCTGCAACAACATGCCTCTCACACCCCCTTCTGCCTCCCGCACCCTATGCAGAACTTGCTGTGGGCTCAAAGAGGCAGCAGGAGGGAAGGCCGGGTCACGCCGAGCATTTCTAAGCCGATGAAAACAGCAGGAATTCCCCACAGGTGATCCGTGTGCAGGGACCAGCCTGGGACCAGACGTAGGCAGCAAAGCATGTCCATAGCGATGAAGTACAAAGGCAATGAAAGACTGATATGTCTTACACACCATCATCTTCTCATAGCACGTGCTGTCTGCCTATTGATACAAATAAGGGCATCCTCCATCATTTTTCTGAGGCTGACATGGGACCATGATGTTTTCTATGTGGGCAGAATTCATACACAGCACATCTCTGAGCCTCTGGCTACACGTGGAACTGCACAAGCTCCTCGATGATACCGCAGGCCGTGAACCATGGGTGGCTGCTGGCTGCCCATAGCCTGCCTCACAAATCACCGAAACGATCAGCTGGCCAAACAGTGCAGGCTCTCCCAGTGGTGGTCTCTGTTATGAGCTGGCTCTCGTGGTGGTTTATATGGAGACTGAGGAATGACGTGTTCTTGATAAATTTGGGTGTCTAAAAGAACTAGGATTGAACCTCGTGTCCAAACCTTGCTTGTAGCCTGTATGTTGGTGCATCTCTTCCTTCCCTTGCTCTGTAATCTGAAGGATTCAGCTTCAACTTGTTTCATACCTCTCATGCTTGATTTTTTTTTTTTAATCTCATTCCTGGCCTGTACGTCCATACAGCTGTCTCATGATGGTATAATCACGAGCTCTGAGAGCTGTCATCCCTAAACTCAGTCTTATTGAATCCAATACCTACCCTAAACTGGAATACCTGTGTACTCACACACACAGAGGATGGGTTTCCACTTGCTCTCTTCCCAGCTAGCACAGTGAATCCTGGCTGCAGTGAGCACGGTGAATCCCGCTTTGTTCTGCTCACCATTTGCATTCTGTTTTCAGGCCATCGTTCCAAGATAGCTGAAGAACTTGGCCTGTACGGGCTCTTCAAGGTTGGGATCAGCATTTTGATGAATTGCCGATTCTTTGGATAAACGGTGAACATTGATCTGCTTGGAGGAGATTTCTTCTTTACCGGAGAAGTGCAGATGTCCAAGGATATGTAACATGCAGAGAATCCACCGTGGGCAACTGATACTTTATAAACGTGAGTTCGGAGTGCATGTCCAGCCGTTGTCTCAGAGCACAGGAACGATGCGACTCCCGGCAGGCTCTGTCTCTCTTCCACTGGGATCTTTCCCCAACAGGTGACCTTCTGCCACCACCTGAGCTTCTTCAGGCTTCTTTTTCCAGTGCAAGATGATCCTGTAGGTTGTCTGACAGTGTGGAGAGCTGATATGTGTCCGTGTCCCGGGACCCTGATTCCCAGTAACCTTCCTCAGCGTAAGGAGAGAAGAGCACACACAGGACAGGTCCTAGCCATATCAGTTACTGCACATCTGAAATGTGTCCAGATACTAGAAGAATTTCTGTAAGATAGCATAAAATACATAAAATACTAGTCATCTGGCACACTTAGGGAGCTGTGTCCTACAGTTCTTTCCCATTCTGCTTCTCTTGTTGCTAATGAAACAGCTGCTCTTTGGTTTCAGGCTTTAACCTATTTTTAGATTCCTTTTATGCTGTTGGCCCTTTGAAATGCATGAATAGCTGTGAAAGCAAGCCAGTGTCATTGCTGTGAGGCAAGAGGAAGGCCTACAGGTGAAGTCATGTCTGGTAATGAGAGACTGTCTCACCTATTCATCTCCTCCCTTTATTTCTACAAAGCAGCTCTCTTCCCGTGGGCACACGGCTGCGTACCTTTTCTGCTTTCATTTAAGCATTACAATGATATCGGCCACAGCCCTTCGTTAGCCCAGCACCAGCGGCTGGCTCCCTCCTTTGGGGGGGCTGGTTTCTTCACGTCTAGGGGGCTGCCGAGCTGGTGTGCTCTCGTGCGGTCTCAGTACGTGGTCCTGTTCCCACTGCAGGAAAACGCGCTGGGCCAAACTGGAAGGGGAGGTGGAGAAGCTTTGGATTTCAAGGAGAGAAGCTGGAGAACAGTGGCAGAAAGAAGGAAGCCGTGAATGAAAGAGGGGGCAAGCGGAAGGTAGGCTTTATGTGTTGGATGAGCAGTAAGACCCCATTTCTGTGAGCTGCTGGGTTCTAACTGGGATGTCAGACTTTGTGCAGTAGGGTTTCACAAAAGCGATGTGGCTGGGCAAGTAGAGTATCAGCATCTAAATAGACAAGTTATCGCCATGATGCCAATAGATACCAAATCCAGAATCACTGCATCGGCGTACGCTACGATCTGACCAGTATCACCGTAGATGTTAGGATTGCTGTTATTTACCGCCTCAATGAGTTAGTTCAGCACTAAACTAACTTAAGCAGCGGTTCCTCATGGGATTTACAGTTTGTAGGCTGAAGGCCCAGCTGTGTCTCAGCTGATACTAACGAACATGCGGTGGCTAATTGAACTGGGAAGAATCATACCTGGTGTCTTGGTTGCAGTACTGAGCTGACTCAGTATTGACAACTTACTCATTTCTTTAAAAACCCAAGCCAGGCTCAGCACCTTTTGGTTGATTAAAATAAAATAAAATAAAATAATTTTAGTTTTAGGCTCCTGAAAAACGTTTCTGAACTGATCAACCAGTTTTATCCTTCCAGACCGACCTTTATTCTCATTGCTGCAGCCATTACTGCCCGAGGCAGTAGAAGAGGACTTCTGTTTGCTCTGCATCCCTGCACTGACGCGCAGTTTCACTGGAAGCGAGTCATCTCCAACACATCTGCTAAATCCTGGCTAAAGACAAGGAGATCTCAACGCAGCAGGATTTGGTTGTCTTTTTATGGTTGAAAGATGTGTTTTGAATTCTGTGCTACGGAGAAGATCTAGCAACAAAGTGCGTGTCTCTGAGCTGTAATGGCAGCTGCTGTTGAAGATTCATCCGAGCTTGGTTACGTATGGGGAAGTTTGTACTCAGAGGAAATTATCTGTAAGACTCCTGCTTTTCTGTCGGCTCTGCGTAGGTTCCTACACTGATGAAACTGCATTTTAAGTTGAATTTTGCAGGACTTGTGGATGTAGTATTACGTGGATTGCAAATATCTGCCGTGATTTGCCCTGTTTAGAATAAAACTGTCTATGACACCTGTATGAGTGTTTGCATTCTTATTTGCACGGTAGATGGTGAAGTCTAGAAAGCCATAGTTTGCTAAGGAAAAAATCATTGTTCCTCAGATGATTAGTACTAAGTCTCACCTGCTTTTCCTGCCCTCACTCTCCGTATTTTAAGAAAATATGAGGCATTTGCTTTCACCCCACAATGCAGTTGAAAATACACACGCAGCATTAAAATAGTGGCGGGTGAATGGAAGGAAAGGCCTGATAAGAGCGATTGGTGGGAGCAGCTGGAGAGTTAGTGAATGTCTGTGATTTTTGAAATAAATAACAATGGAATAAAATAAAACTGTGATTTTATAATCATGCGTTCAACACTGTCCCCAGCACTAAGTCTGCTTTGTGTCTTTGTATAATACTCCGCAGAGACTCTTGTTTTTATAAATTAATCAAGGGCTTAGTGACTTGCCTTTCTGAAGATGACACGGATGTGTGAGGAGAAATACTAATTATGTCTTTTTATTTAGCATCATCTGAGATCATTGCAGCCGTTAAGAGGCCTTCACTTTTGCCAGTGAGATCGGTTTCTTAATTTCATTAATCTGCCTGTTTTGTGTAAATCAGTTCTTCTCAGGCTTCTCTACAGGCCACCGGTCGCCTGTTCCTGTCTGAGCAGGGTTGGTTTTGTTGTGTTTTCCCTGGGCACGATACCAATATCCGCACGTTTTGAGTAGTCAGCCAAATAACGGATGGGAACTGAAGGCAGACGGCAAAAGCAGGGTGATAACACGAACTGGTGAAACCAAAAGCTGAATGCAAGACACAATGAACCGCTGAAATATAAGAGAACTGGAGGCACTTGCTAGCGAGAGGAAGCATCCCAGGGCTGGTGCTTCCTAAGGGAGGACAAAAGCGGGCTAGGTGTGAGTAACCGCTCGCAGCCCTCCCTGAGTGCCGCAAGCCTCCAAGTGTGACCGAGGCAGAAAGACACTACGTGCTGGGGCTGGACCTGGGGACGGTAATCCTCGTCACGCCAGAAAAGTAGGATTTGGGCTCAGTGTTTGACTGTCAGATGTGGCTGATGTTGGGCCAATACTGAAGTGGGAAGCCAAGCAAGCAGCAAACTGGAGCTGTGCATCACCCGTGCTGAAGCGGAGAAGAAAATTGCGGCAGGGTGTACCAGCCGGATGGGCTGGGTGAGCTCAGGGCAACCCAGTGCAGGGCCCAGCAGGTGAAGCGATGTCACAGTCCTCTGGGCCTCATTTGATGAGCTCAGATGGTATTGCCGCCCCCCCCAAAAAAAAAACCCAAAACAAAAATGTTGATGTCTGATTGACCTCAGCTAAACCACTGTGATAACCGGCTACCTCACATGAGCAGAAATTTTGGTGTTGTTGACCTCTGGTAACCCCACCTGCTGACTGATGACCCCTAGTAACCCCTGAGGTGAAATTTGGGGGGTCAAGTTGACCTCTAGTAACCCCTGAGGTGAAATTTGGGGGGGCAAGTTGACCTCTA
>VYXH01004068.1:370482-409189 GCA_013397275.1 Burhinus bistriatus
TTGCCCTCTAGGAACCCCCCATGCTGATTGATGACCTCTAGTAACCCCGCATGCTGCTTGGTGACCTTGCGTTACCCCCGTGTCAGTCAGTGATCCCCCCCCCCGCTCTAACTGTTGCCCTGAGGTGCCTCCCCCACTCCCCCCAGCTCTCGCTAGACCACGGGTGTGCTTTGGGGGTCACCAGACTAGCTCCTCGGAATCGTCTCCAATCGCCCGTGCCCCAGATCCACCTCTACAGGTGGGCTCAGGCCAAGCCCTTCCTGTATTTGTTGCTCAGAGGTCCCCTGAGATGTCCCAGTGTGTCCACAGGGTCCCTTGGGGACCAATTGTCCTTCAGGGCAGCCACTGGTGTCATCTTGCTACTCAAAATTACTTCTAGGCACACCTGGGGCTCAAGAATTAGGTCCTACGATCATCTGGCACCCCCACCTGTCCCCTTGTGATCATTTGAAGTCATCAAGGTCCCAGTTATGTCCCTTTGGTTGACCAAGGTCCATTCCTGCTGAAGTGGAACACCTCAGCTGCCCTCAGGTGCTCGCCAGCACCAGTGGCAGCTGGAAGGAGTTGGCCTGGGATGACACACTTCCAGGTTTAGATTTCCTGCTCTCTCTGCATGCAGCTTCCAAGCAAGAGCTTTTGAGAGCAGCCGGCGCAGAGGAAGCAGGGTGACTCCCAGGGACCTTCCCCCGCCAGAAAGGACAGTTTAACGAAAGGGTAACGTCAAAAATGGAAAACAGGCAACAGCCCTTCTTTATTTCAGGAGGGAAGGATAAGAGGCGGCTCGTTTTGCTAAGGAAATAATAGTCATGAGGTACCTAGAGAGCATCTTCCATCTCTGCACCCTCTTTACGCCCTACGGAGTCTATGAGGCTCTCGCAGAGTCTCTGTCCCTGAAGGACTCCGATTGCATCCAGTCCACATCCTCTCGCCATGGCACCCTTCTTCTCCGGGCCTCCTGTAACTCATTGCTTGAGTCCGTTCAACTCCCCGTCGTTCACTTTCTGGTTTTGGCTACTAAAACCGGTTAATGGCACCTTACTTACTGGCTGCCTTTTAGGAGGAAGCTACAAAGGGAATACCTCTCCTGATATCCGTGCGCATGGCTGGAGGAGCAGCAACATCTGCTTGGAGACTCTGCCTTTCACAAACCCTTGCCCCTCCTTTGGCAGAGCCCTGCGAGTTCTTTAAAGCTGGATTCATCTTTGCTTCAAGTATTTTGTGATAAATTGCACCTGCTCTCATTTAAAAAAAAAAAAAAAATTAAAAAACCCCAAAACAGTGAAGGAAGTGGGTGGGGAAAAAAAAGACCATAATGCAAATTCTTCCAAGACGGGGGGAGGGAGACTGGCTACAGGGAAATACAATGCAAAGTCCAAATGCTCAGTCCCAAACGCCCAGGCTTTGACCAGCACGAACTAACGCCCAAAGAGCGCTCTTTCCAGCTTTTCCCTCCTTGCTTTTTCGTAAGCCGCATCCCGCCGGAGTTACTCAGAGCACGGAGACAACAAAACCCTGAAGCCCAAGATGACCCAACTTCTGTCTAGGCAGCAAAATAAGGATGAAGACGCTTCCATTTTGCGTTAACCTGTTGAAAAACCAGAACAAGACCGTAAGCGTCCAGCAAACCCCCAAGGAATCCCAGCGGCTGCCCCGCAGGGCAGCTGGGGCAGGCACGGGGCAAGGCACCATCCCACACCATCCACAAGCACAAAGGAGTCACAACCTTACTAAAGACAAGGAATAGCATTGCAGCACTTTTCAGATGTCTCTTAGAGGACGAGTAGACCCATAAATTGTAGCGTGCTTGGCCATGCCCCGCAACGAAATGTACCACGGACCAGATCCTGCTCCCTTCAAATCAATGGCAAACACACCTCCCCCCATACCGACACTGCTGCAACCAGTACATCATCATTTCATAAAACACCATCAGCTTCCATTTTCAGTTTCGGTCCCCAGTCTGTGTTTAACGGACCTGCTCATCCTGTCAGAAAAAAACGTATTGTGGTACAACTCCAACAAAACCAGTGGTCAGAGCAGAGCATCAGATGGTGTCCATGAACTTTACGAGTCTGCCAGACACTTCTTCAGAACGCCAGATGCAGGAAAGCAAAACACCAGGTCCTCAGGTAAACTCTGGGCAAGCTAGGTAATACCGTGGTGTTGGTTTGACTGAAAGTGCTGTTTGGGCCTTTATTTAATAGTTCCGTTACAGAGCAGGCCGCTTTTCATTACCATTTTGAATAGACATTACCACTGTAGTTAATAACTTTCATGATATTTTTACCCCCCGGCAACTTTCTTATTTATCCTTAAATTATAAACTTTCTGCTTTTCTCTGGCATCTTATTCATATGTTTTGGTTTTTTTTTTTTATTTCACTAGAGCTCAATAATAAAACATCCAGGAGGACCATGGACTTGTGAAAGAAAAAAAGCAGTGGAACTGAAACCGCGCACCTACCTGGTCAGCAGGAGACCAGAAGTCCCGTTGAGCTCCCAGCAACCTGCCTGTCAGCCTGGAATACTGCTGGAAAACCCACGCAGCTACGCTACCTTCACACTGATGCCTCCAGCCAGATGAAGTCTGTGTGCACGTGTGCCTGGAGTTTGTGCTGGGGCGGGGGGAGGAATACCCGAAATGCTGCAGAACCCTTTCCAGCAGGATAAGTTAGTTGTTGCTTGAGTAACAAGCATCCAAGAATAAATGTCATTTTGACTCGTCCCACTGACTCGCTGCCACCGCCCAGCAAAGCTGTCCTTTGCCTGCCGGAGCTTGGCAGCGCTGCTCTGGCCGTGCCCGTACAGACCTACCTCAGCTGGAAATGAAATGAGAAGACAATAGACCACCCTAAACATCATAAGTTCCCTGCTGATTTGTGTTTATTCAACAGAGCCGAGTAGATGACGTGACCTATATACTGTGGTTACAGATTTCTCATCTTATTGAAATTTAATGTTGTGGTAATCCTAGCTGCTCCTTCGGGACTCTGGGCTTAGTCTGTGTCGCTATCTCAGCTTGCAGGAGCTGGGGCCTAAAATTAGTTCCTCAGATAAAGCCTTATGGAAGTTGCAAGGCTGAAGGAAGAAGCCTGGAAATAAGCAGCGGTGGAAGATATACAGAAAAGCAAATTCAGCAGGTTACTTGTAAGGCGGTCGTAGTTACTTCGCCTTGTGAAAGGAAGAGCATTCACTGAAGAAGCCGAGTGCAACTCTCCCTTATTTAAACGTATTGGTTGACTGAGGTGGGAATATTCAAAGCAGATTTTTCTCCTACCGAGCAAGTACCAGCTGCTGCATCAGAAAGAAGTGCAGGAGAGCTGATACAGCTGGTTCCCTTCCTTGCTACGGCCCCGACGTGGTCTTGGAGCAACCCAAAGGCTGCCCTAGGCTCTGCCGTCTGGTAACAAATCCCAAAGGATGAGAACTGGTGATGACGACTCCAGGAACAAAGACAACACCCATCTCCTCTCCTGCCTTGGTATGACTTCAGAAGAATTTTCTTATGGATGTAGGACGCCTTTCAGATCTATCAAGAGTATTTTAATACGTGGAAAATTCAGTCACACCATGGCATCTCCAACTTGAAAAACAGCTAGTTCTCCTTCTCTGCCACTTCTGCGTCAATAAAGCTATTACTGAACCTTTGGCGGTTTTTCAAAGAGCAGCAAAACTTGTTGGAAGCCAGGAATTATTAAATTATAAAGGCCTAAACAAACAGAATGAATGTGACTAAGTAATGTCTAAATGAGGTATCAGCAGCTACAAATACAAACATCAAAGAGAGAAGATTAGAAAAAACTGAATGATACCAAAACACAGTGAAGCATTGCTTTCGGAGCAGAAAACCTTTCAGACAAAAAAGATGTATAAGCGTACAGAACTGATTCCTAGAGGAAATGCTGGCAGCCCATTGACGGAACAGTCAAACTTACAGAACCGCTAGAAATTCAATGCAAGGCAGAAAAAACATGCAGTGAAAGTCATCCAAGAAGTGCACGGCATTTCTAACTTCTGCCAGCGCCTGCTGCTGCGGGACTGCAAGTTCTGAGCAAGCTATAATTAGAAAGCAACACAGGCCTCAGAAGTTTTTCTATTTCAGCTATTTCTAAGGGCACTTTTAATTGGCATTATTCAAATACAAACTCCCCCAGATATGAGTAATGACACAGTCTTCAACTCTCTCCTAAATTATTCCAAGTTTCTCAGTGAGAGGTTATTTTAGTATGAGCTAGTTATCTCCTGTTGGCCATTTAAAATAATAAAGAGAGCAATTCGGGTAGATTCTGAGCTAAACCCTCTTGAAACTGGTTTGCAGTGAAAAAGAGAGAGCGAGAAGTGGCTCAGGAAGGGAATCGGCAACAAAAAGCCTGTTGGAAGGGAAAGCTTCAATGCGTTCAGAAGACTGAGCACTGAGATACATGTATCTGTATCTGTATGTATATATATATATATATATATTCATAAACACCTCAGAAGAGGATGAAGAACCACCTTGAGGGTTGGCATGCTGGCTGCAGAAACGGGTTGCAGCCGCGAGCAGAGAGCTGCTGCTTGTATCCCTCCCACATTCGCAACGGCACGTTCTCGTGACTGAACACAACTCATCAAGGATGTCTGACTCTATCACCAGTTTTTACACTTAATCGAAATACGCCATTCTTTCATTAGTCACTTAGATCAAAAGCATAATAATACCTAAATTCCTTATTTTCCAGGGAGCTCACTAGGAGACAATTCTTAATATGACCACTCAGGGTCCGGTGACTTTGAGCAATGACTTTCTCTTATCGCATATTTGTGAAGCAAAATTGTTTCCTGGTGTATATTAAGAGCGGTAGCTTGCAGGAAGCACAAAACCTACGCATGTACGTTACTATGAAACATGCTGGCAAAGCATTTAGTTTATTAAGCTGTGAAAGACCCTGCAAGATGCATTTTAACACCACTGAAATTCTGCAGACTCCTGCCTTGTTCCATTTCACAGAGGGCTGCAGCAGAAGAAACAACAATGTGCAAGGCAGGTAAGGCTGCGTTCTGATTCATACCCCGTTGGAATTTAATTAACAGATTGGATGATGTTTTCTAATTATCTGCAAATAGACAGGTACCGGATAGCAGCAGCGTGCGTGGTACAAGCTCCAAGCAACGTGCACCACCAAAGGACATACACCTATTTGTGTTTTCAGTAAAAATCCAAACCTCTAACAGATTGAAATAAAAGGCCCCCTTTGTGGCTTTACTGGCAGCAGACAAAGTTCTTGCACTTTCCAAGCAGGCTATGAAATTTCTGACAGAGAGGAATGGGCATTGTCAGACCTGCTGGAGCCATCAAGGAAAGCTGAAGACCATACTTCTCCTGCTTCGGGCATTTGTCAACACAACAGGGTTACAAGGACCAAAACGCAGTTCTTTTCCCTTAATTTGTTTTCCCTTTCACCACAGGATCAGGCCCCTTCTGAACACTGTTCTGAAAAGGATCTCTCAAGCAAACTGAAAACAGGCCAGTCACCTGCGGCAACTTCAGGTTATCTTAGTATGGTATTTATAGTATAGTACTTGTAGTATCCTTCTAAAGGTTAAAAAAACAAGTATAATTTATATGAAAAAATGTACCGCCCTTGCATTAGGTTTTGGCAGAATTTTTAGGAAATATTTGAATTTCTAAATAAAAAAAAGTAATGTTTTAAATATTTAGTTCCTATAGACTTCCAGCTCTCTGAGCTGCCCTGTCGTTTAGAAATTGTCTATGTATGGGCAGGTGGGAGTCACGTCTACCCACAGGAGCGGCATCCTCCACGACTGGCATGCCTCTGCCTTCCTTCTCAGGGGAAGGCTTCGGAACTCGAGGAAACACAAGCTGGGTCTCCCTCCCGTTTTCCTTTCTGCCTAGAAACGTGAATCAGTGTCGCTCATCCCACTGCAGCATAGCACCTCACAATGAAAACCACAAGGGGAATCGGAAAAGCGACAGTTTTGGCTCCAGATTAAAAGAATTCTTGAAATTTCAAGGAAATTAAGCCTGAACTTTACGTTTAATTAATCAGTGAGGCAATAATTACATGCAAATATTGATTTCAGCTCCAGACTTAAGTATCTCCAAAATATCTGAAGCTGTTATTTTGGTTAAGGTATACTTCTAATAATAACTTATGTATTGTAAATGTAAAGGGTTACTAAATAATATGAGAAATAAGCACCTATAAAATAGGTGTTTATTCTCAGTATTCTTCTCACTGTAATGAGGTACGATATTTTTTATATCAAGGTCAGCTCTTTGATTCAGTCATGTCAAGTGCCTTAGAAATGATGATAACTAGGCACATTTATCAATAAAAAAATCAAGCCGTTTGCATCCAGCCCTTTCCACAGTAGATAGCTCTGTCAGCATGCGAAGTGAGGTCAAAGTTGACAGGGTGGCAACGATGCCTGTATTCGTGTCCTCCACTCAGTTAAAAGATCACCACATTTCCACTTCATCACATTTAAAATACAAATGAACTTCACAAATTAGATTGAAATCCATGAGCAATTAAAAAAAAAAAAAAGTGAGTCAAACACCATTATCACTGTATTAGCAAACTGGACTGAAGTGTCACTGCTTTGGTAACACAGCAAAAAATGGTCCTGTAATTGACACAGGATAGATAGCTGGAAAGGAAAATAATGAAGTTGCCCAGGGTGAATTTGAAGCAGCGAAGTCTTTTAACTAAAGACAAAATAATTGGAAAGTTTTAGCTAAGAAATAATGGGAAAATGAACAGAAGACTACCATAGAAATAGCTTGTGTAGGCTTAGATAAAAAATAGAGCAATTGAGACTTGAAGACAGCACTGGCAGTGATTAGAAAAGTAGAGACAGAAAATTAGAGAAAATGACAAAATGTTATGCATAGATGCCACCTCTTTTAAGTCATCATTTTCTATGGAGTAGTTCAGAAAGTAAGGCGCGAGTTGGGAAAGGGCCTGAAGAAATGAGACTGCACCATTGCAGAGGCAATCTTCCTTTAATGCGGAGTGACTCGTCTCTGGATTAATGGTTTCCTGTTATCTGCACATCTGTCAGAACTTGGACCGCAATACAGGCAGGTGACACAGCGTGCCCAAGCCCTGTGCATGCACATCACCACGGCTGAACACACGCACGAGTCCCCAAGCACTAGACTTGGCACCCGCGCAGAGCAACGCTAGTTGGCGACAAAGGCGCAAGTGAATTCCATGCATGTTTTGTGGCCAAATCCTGACGACTGAATAGGTGGAGCTCAGCGGAGCAGCTGATCCGGGTATAGGCTATGGCATTTCCATGCAATCCTCAGTGGAAACTACCCCTGAACAAATTTCTGAGAAAGTAAGAGTACACCTCTGGGACAGTATGTGTGGCATCTCTAGGCTTGTTACTGGCATCGGTAGGTTTCATTCACTCTGTCATCACCGCTATTTTGCTTATCACATCTCAGTCTTTCAGCCAGCTAAAATCTTAAAACAAACTGGGGAGGAGAAACAGAAGCAAAATATTATTCTGTACTCTGCAACCCTTCTGCAAAGAGCTCACACTGATTTCAACACCAAACTTGTGTGAGCGTTATAACCAAGGTGGCTTGGCCGCAGCCCCACTTGAGAACAGAGTGGTTTGGGAATAGCCCTCACGCTTGGCTCAGCTTCACCCAGCCTGTCACCTTACTGGGATGCAAAGGTGACTTCTTTCTCTCTATAAGCATCCTTTATTGAGTATATCATCATCTGCTTCAGAGATTCCATGTTCTTCACTTCCGAAGGTGCTGTTCAGCTCGGTGGGAAGATGCTCCAGATGCCCCTGTTTCTGGGTACCCTTCACCAGTAAGAATGAAGTGGCCTGAGGCTGTAGCTCTGTCCTGTATCTACCACCTTACACGCCCCCCGGGAAAGGTATACTAACTAGATTTTCATTTTTGCAGTCCCGCTAGGAGTGGTGTGTATGTGCATGCAGGGGAAGATACCAGAGGGTCTGACTTCAGCAGAATAACGTAGGTAAATTTCCACAGACTGCTGTTTTCCTGAAGCTGTTTCTAAAGTATACCAGAGAAGGAAAAAAAACCCCACCCTGCTGTCACCTCCCTTGTGCTCCTTCACAAAGGCAGTCCATAAACTGGAAGAACATAAAGGGCAACATTTAGAAGAATGTAGTAGTGTTGGCACATTATGAGTGATGAGAAACAGCACACCTAACCTCTTCATAACATACAGTTATAGCAGTAATATTTTTTTTTAAACAGCTAATCCCACTGGTTCCAATTTTCTGCAAATTGTGCAGTCTTTTCTTAGATTTTCCTTTGCTCCAAATTTTATTTTCTATGAATTTGTGCAGATGTGCCTGCAGAGGGATTTCTCATCACTATATGCTATTAACTCACAACCAAAAAGTTGTCAGGAGCACTATGCACTTTTTAATAGATGATCCTGTCATAAAAGATACATTTAAAACCATCAGCAATACCCATGACCTAATACATATATATATAATAGAAACATCCTTTCCTACAAAAGTTAAGGAAGATCTCAGATAAAAGATTCCAAACCTTTAGCTTGAGTATATGCATATGTCTCAGCATCTTAGAGTATCTGCTCATTCAGTGTTAAAATTGATCGAAGACGGTTACTAATAACCACAACATTTGCTCCTCCCTCTGCTCTCCACTCTTTTTAATATCCTTTACATCTTTAATATAAGATTTTCCCTTCGCTGTTTCTAGCCCAAGGTTAAAGCTTTTTCTTTCCACCCGGTAGCTGAAAACGGAGTTTTGAAATAAGCAGTGGTGGTTGCAAGGATTGCATCAAGGTTGGATGAACAATTAAGATAATGGTGGGACTATCCAGCTGAATAATCATTTAGATAATGACTGCTGTCCTGGAACATAGTATGAGGTATCAAATAAAGGAAAAAAACAAAAGGAATTCCCTTTGAATAGATGTTTGGCACGGCTGAGTGCTGCAGCAGCATATCTGAATGATAAGGATGTTCACTAAGACAAAAGCAGTATTCTTTGCTAGAGAAGAGGAGGATTTAATTTGTTGCTTCCCCCTCTCCAGATTTATATTTCAAATACAAAGTGTTGCTTCCTTGGATGCTCATTTATTGCTTGAAAGCATATGCTCCGAAAGAAAAAAGAAAAAGAAAAAAAAAAAAGTTCTTTTACCTTTATTGTGCCAGAGCACAGAGGTAGGAACCAGCTGCAGAGAGGATGTACCTGGGAAGCCTGCACAGGAGGAACCAATCTGTGCTGACCCTCTCCAAGGTAACAAATAACGGCTTGAGGCAGAAGGAATATGGGCTACAAGCTGTGTCTGATTACTTGGCTCTCTGGGCCTACAGACTTCCTGGGGCAGGCACAACACTATTGCATCCCGTGATTTTAGTTTGTTAATCCAGTAGATTTACATTCTCTGCGAGGTGGGACTCCAGACAGATTGACTACACCTTTTTCTCAGGGAGCCAGATTATGACCTTTGTGTTTCGCTTACTCACAGCTGCTGTGAGTCACCGAGGTGTCACAGTCACCAGCGCATTGGGATCCTTAACTCTTTATTACTGTGGCACCACCTTCTGCAACCCAACAGTTTTCTCAATTACTTTGTAGATTTTTATTATTTGGAATAGGTTTTGATCTATATTTTTTATTGAACTGGTCTTAATTTGTTGGTTGGTTTGGGGGTTTTTTTGTAAGAGTTTGCTAATCAAATTCCAGGAGTATGCTTGTTAATACAGTAGGTTCAAATTTCTTATGGTTTAAAGGTCTGCTGTTTTGGACTGGAGGGGAAAAAAAATGCATTGTTTTGCGTCAGTCTCCAGGAGAACCAAGCCTTCCCTTTTTGCTAACCTTAATGAGGCAGCAGTCTATCCCCAAAGCCCAAATGACATTTTTCTGAAATAGTTCAGACAGAATATATTGAACATGCATCCTTTGCAATATAGTTGCTAACAAGAGTAAATATTTCAAATGACCTTTGCCAGGCCCTGTGTTTACCAGGGGTATTAATTAAACTTCCATGGAAAAGTCCACGAGGATTACATGAGAACCAGGAATAACATCCCTGTGACATACCTGGCCTATTTTGGGTGCCATTTAACTGACAGTACAAGCTATTTGTGACCTGTCATCTTTTTCATTAGTCAATCTAAAAACTTGGTATTCTTGGCTTAAAACTCTGGACAGAATTATAGACCACTAGTTTAGCAGTAACAATTTTCCATTTCACTCGGCATGACACAAACCATCAGATGCTCTGAAGATCCTTAAATATCTGCTTAGCCTGGCTGATATTGTGTTCCTTGTGGTCCTAAGCAAGATTAAAAGAAAAATCACTTACACCCAATGATCTATCTATCAAGCTAAGATTGATTTTTCAACAGTTTCACAAGTACAATCTTTAGCACTCGTCTATAAACTTATGATTTTGGATGAGAGAGGTAAAGCTTACGTGCCTGTAAATACGCAGTCTTTTCGACCGAGAGATTCTTCCCTTCTACAAAGCAATAACTTAACCTTTAAGCTCAGCATCCTCCCTTTCCTAGTTCAGTAGTACTGAAGGAGGAGAAGAGAAAACAGTGGCAACCATCTTTGGGTTCTCACGCCCCAGGTTAGAATACATTAAAATGTACTTTTCTGTCCTCTGGAAGTGGCCCGACTTGAAAAAGGCAAAGTAAAGAAAGCCAAATTGAGTGAAATTTGTCTCTAGAGGCAATAAAACAAACGCAACACAATATAAGCTCCTTCATGCCTTCCACTGAGGAGCCTTCCTTACCTAGAAGGACGGGTGACTGTCACGGCAGCTATGAGAGTCTGTATTAGCTGAAGCTCCATCCTGCAAGTCTGGCAAACAAGTTTGCTTTGTTATACTTTGCGTGGCCCCAGGCCACCGTTTGTCTAGTTTGCATTTGCATGCTTGTCTACAAAGTCTGGGAATTTAAGGTAAAGGAAGCGTACATCTGTCATCGCCACTGTCTTAAATGAGACCTGCTTTTGGGAGCACCTTGGTCGTATCACGTGGCAGACTTGCCCCGCGGGGCTTCATAGAGCAGCTTCTGGGAGAAGGAAGGATGATCCTGTATAAACTTCATTAAGACCTCTATTTAATTCTGCATTCCAAATAAAGTTTTAAGCTCACAACAGACAGAAGCAGATAGTAAGCTGAACACTTCATCTAATTCATTAATCCAATGTTTTACATTTTTATTTGAAAAGGAGTGTCAAAGCACTCTAAAATTGGATATAAAGAAAACAGAGGGTGAAAACAAAAGCTTAGAGAGACAGATAAGCTACTCAGAGATAGGAAGAAATGCAAATCTCCTGCGAATACATTGGGAAGAAAAACATACTGGCGAATTTAAATGACTAACTGAACCTAATTTCTTTTGTTATCACTCTCAATAAGCAGAGAGGTTTTTTGTTTTTCTCTCCCTTCATGTATTTATGGAATACTCTTTGTGGCAATTTAAAGATACTTATATGTTCTTCCAAGAAGATGGAATCATTGGCCTTTTTACAATTATCCAGTTTATAAGAGAGAAGATTGAATCAGACCTTCACAGTAGGGAGGGACAAATGGAGTTTTCTCCTAAAATGACTCCTTGTTGAATCTTCTTCAATGAAATTATGATTAAACCATAGCAAAGAGGAGCTATATGTGTATAGGGACTGCTATTCCACATAAACACTACTATAACTCACTATATTTTATTTTGATCACAACTATAATACAAATGTTCTCCTGGATGACAGCTTGGATCCAATAAGGAGATAACTGGGGATAGGTGCTAATGTCTTGTCAAAGTTATATAGATTCCTTTTGAAAAAGACATCTGGTTTAAGTGCTCAGTGCCAACTGAATCCTTATAACCAAAGGCAATAATTGCTCGCTGCTGATGTGTATCCATGAATAATTGAAGGACCTGCCTTTCTCTGTCCTTACTTTGGCTCCCGGGATTGAAGGGACCCAGGTTTTGCATTTATTAAATAGATCTAATCTTGTTTTTATTTCATTTCCATTTTTATTGCATTTCTGTTCTCTGTTCTCATTCATGTTAACATTCTTCCCCTATTGTAACACAGAGCTGTGTGTGTAACAGTACCAAACCAAAAGGTGCCTGAAAGCATCTCTTGTTTCTAGTGCTTGCATTTCTTTAAAAAACACAACTTAGTGGGTTTTCAGGGGAATCTATGTCTGAAATATCTATAGAAGAGCTCTTCAAATGACAAAAAGGCATTTACAACACATCATAGTAGTCAGTAGGGTTTCCTTTCCTTCTAAAAGAAGAAAATCCTTATAACAAGCCCTTGTGTTACATTTCACAGTATTTTTTTTTAAGTCAAGAAACTGCAATTATGATGATAAGTTAAGCTTCCTTTTCTTTATGCAGACTTCGAATGTGCTACAGGCTAGCAAACTGATGTTTTCCCTATGTTTATTAAATCCAATGGCCAAAGAGGTATGTTTATTCTTGAGAGATATCTCAAAAACCACTGCATGTGAATTTTAAAAGAGCATTTTACCTTATCAGTCGAGCAACACAGTCATTTTCATATTCAAGATAAAAGAAAGAGCCTGAAGAAAATTTTATTTACACACACAACCACACACACAGACACACACACATATATGCAAAATATGGGAATGTTATCTTTTGTATCTGTTTAGGCTCAAACAAGGGTTGTTAGCAGGTAGTCTTCATGGGACATGTTGACCAACTATGAATAACAACAGTGGAAGAAATTTCACCCTTTTCTAAGCACACAGTACTAAAAAACCATCTACTTACCTGGGGCTTGCTCTTGCTTCTGTTTAACTCAGAGTCAAAAGTGACAAGAGGAATAATATTAGCTTCATTATATTCTTTTAAAAAATATGCAAAGTGCTATATACTTCAGTTGTTGACCACTGCTAAATGCAATTTAAAAGGCTAAATGAATGCAGCATGCAAAATTTATATATGTCTTACAGTTCTTTAAGAATGCGCTGTACATTATTTAAAGAATAGCAATGTTAGACCTTTGCTAGCCCTCAGAATGAAGGATTAATTATCTGGGACTAGAAAATGGCTGAGCATGCCAAGATACTTGCTTACTCTTTTTGAGCAGTAATTTAGGAAGTTTTCCACCTTAATTTTGAAAACTTTTGCAAATACTCAGCACTCCCACAGAAATACAGGAAAGAGAAAGCTCTAAAGTATAAGTGGATTAAGACTGAAACAACAGGCTTGTATCTCCAACTCATCCGCTCTTTTCGTCTTTTATATAAATTATCAGTTACACATATAACAAACAGATGCGCAATTCCTAGGAAAAGAGGGATGAAATACATATTTGAGATTTTTGCTCTGTTCACATGTAATTTGCAGATGAAAATAGAAGTTACTTCACTGGCTCTGGATGTTGCAGTAAGCTTCCAGTGGCTACTTGGTTAAATACTCAGTAGAGTCATTTCTAAAGGAGATATTCAAAAGGACCTCAGCTCTGGAGCCCTCAACAGAAGAAGGACATGGACCTGTTGGAGCGAGTCCAGAGGAGGGCCACAAAGATGATCAGAGGGCTGGAGCACCTCTCCTACAAAGACAGGCTGAGAGAGTTGGGGCTGTTCAGCCTGGAGAAGAGAAGGCACCGGGGAGACCTTATAGCAGCCTTCCAGTACCTAAAGGGGGCCTACAGGAAATCTGGAGAGGGACTCTTTATCAGGGAGTGTAGCGATAGGACGAGGGGTAATGGTTTTAAACTGAAAGAGGGGAGATTTAGACTGGATATTAGGAAGAAATTCTCTCCTGTCAGCGTAGTGAGACACTGGTCCAGCCTGCCCAGAGAAGCTGTGGATGCCCTATCCCTGGAGGTGTTCAACGTCAGGTTGGATGGGGTTTTAAGTAACCTGGTCTAGTGGAAGGTGTCTGTGCCCATGGGAGGTGGGTTGGAACAAGATGATTTTTAAGTCCCCTTCCAACCCAAATTCTTCTATGATTCTATGACCTCTGCTCAAAATCATGTGTAATGTCATAGTTGGGACATCTATTTTAGTATTGGACCACTTGGTTCAAATCTCTGCTCCTGACCAGGTAGGAAAGGGATATCAAAATATCAGATGAGTATTGTGGCATGTGGGTAGAGGGGTAACGCTGGCATCTCTCTCATTTTTGAGGAGGGATGGGAGCTACTTATACACCTAACTGCACGCAGGAGAGGAATCCAAGACAGTAAACTGGCACAGGCACAGAAACATCTACTGTGGAAGAATAGAAAAATTAAGTGTTTATATCCCTGATCAGAGAGAGACATAATGGCCTGAAAAAGAAATAAACTGCCTTGCATTCACCAAATTTATCACAGGAAAAGAGCACGCACATGACAGTTTACCACAAAACCAGCTGCTTTAGTACATCAGCAGCAAGTTCCCTCCCAGTAACTCCTTGTATCTCAAAGCCCTCCTTACTTTCCCGGGTAGGGTTTAAGCCACAGTCTCTCCTTAGGATCGTTAGAGACTGTCTCAGATATCTCCACTCAATGCAATTGAGTTTTTTTATCATGCACACTGGTCCTGCAAGCGCAATTTTCTTCTTGCTTCGTATAGGAGAGCCTGGGTCCCTTATACGGAGGTATGCTGGTGAAGCAGGGCCTTCGTGAGCAGCTGTCAGTGCCTTACCTGCTTCTGAAGTAGTGCGTGGAGACTCTGAAAGTTTAATCTGTCACACAAAAATCAAGCAGCCTATTCTCATTTTGCATGCCATACCTACACAAAGACGTTCTGGCACCTGCTTTCAAAATGCTGAGTGTAAACATGTTACGGTAACAAAAGTAGAAAAGAACATTTTTGATGGAGCTTGTTTTGATCTGGGCTACTGCCTTGCCTTGCAGATCTGGAGCCTATTGATAAGAGCAGACTGTCCTTGGGCTTAAAACTGAAGACATGACATTTTTGTTAATGCTGTTAATCTCATTAGATATCTGCCCAGAAGTTTTTCTACAGCAAAATGAGTCAGAGTAGAATAGTTATGGATTTTTCGTTAACTTGCGAGACTTTTTCCCCGGCTTTAGAACATTCACAGATACCAAAATGAAACAGCTTATACTCTGCAAAACCCTGTAAGCCCAAAATAACTCACAACGTAAGGCAATTCCAACTGATTCAATAACGCGAAGGCTACTTTCAATTTGTTTGAATGGTGCATAGACCGCTTTCTATAGAAGAATAGCTCGACAATTTAGATTATTTCAATGGACTGTTCACATTCCACTAAGTTGTCACCATCTGTTCCACCTTACAATTATAAATGCAAGCAAACAATGCTCACAGTTTCAGTTGGGGTACATTCCTTTTCCTGCATAGTGCAAGCCATACATCTGTTTTCTGGTGGGGAATGGAGACCCAAACTGGGAAAATTTTCCTCTTCTGATAGTATAGATTCTTTGAGAAGACCATAGTAATTTTTAGATCATAATATGGTGTTTGCGATGAGAACCACGTAAAGTACAAAGTGTATACATGAGGTTTGAGAGCACCAGTCCCCTTTCACATTCTCCCCTATGTTCCTGACCCTCTCTACTTGTGTGCCCAATATATCATAAAATCCACTAGTAAGGAAAACAACTGTAATGCAAAAGACCTCAAAGCGGATACTATGATATATTCACCTTGCCTTTTCTAATTTTTTTTTTTTTTAAATTGAAAATTAACAATATCTTACCATGCTGAGAATCAAAATAATGCTCATTCTCTCTCTGGGATTATGGTTGTTTAAAAAATTAACTTCAAAGCACGAGTCCAAGTAGATCTTAGCCCTTTTCATAGAATCATGGAATGGTTTGGGTTGGAAGGGGCCTTAAAAATCATCTTATTCCAACCCCCCTGCCAGGGGCAGGGACACCTCCTACTAGACCAGGTTGCTCAAAGCCTCATCCAACCTGGTCTTGAACACTTCCAGGGATGGGGCAGCCACAGCGTCCCTGGGCAACCTGTGCCAGTGCCTCACCACCCTCACACCAAAGAATTTCTTCCTAATATCTAATCTAAATCTCCCCTCTTTCAGTTTAACACCGTTACTCCTCATCCTATCACTACACTCCCTGATCAAGAGTCCCTCTCCAGATTTCTGGTAGGCCCCTTTCAGACACTGGAAAGCTGCTATAAGGTCTCTCCGGTACCTTCTCTTCTCCAGGCTGAACAGCCCCAGCTCTCTCAGCCTGTCTTTGTAGGAGAGGTGCTTCAGCCCTCTGATCATCTTTGTGGGCCTCCTCTGGACTCGCTCCAACAGGTCCATGTCCTTCTTATGTTGAGGGCCCCAGGGCTGGATGCCGGACTCCAGGTAGGGTCTCACCGGAGTGGAGTAGAAGGGCAGAATCACCTCCCTTGACCTGCTGGCCATGCTGCTTTTGATGTACCTTGTTTTTTTGTACAAAGGAAGCTGTTGTATAGCAGAATCAGCATCTGTGCAAACTGATACGCTTTCTTGTCTAAAGGAGCCTCTTTCAGGCCCTTTTAAAAACTCCAAATGAGCTGTCATAAGGAAGCGCAAGAGGATTTTCCTGTTTGTGTCTTTTTTTCTTTTCATTGCCAATGTGTAGTATTAACCTCTAGCTCACTTTGCTTGCAAAAGACAGTCTTGCAAAATGATGGGTATGGGTCACGCGTAGTTACACTTACTGAACTGTCAATATCCAACTGTTAATTAGTTGCTAATGGTGCAATTTGCCCCAACAATATTTCGGCAAAAGAAACTCTGCTGTTTCAACATTCCTGACAATCTCGTTTTCTTGACATATTAAGACCAGAGCAATGAAGTCTGTTATTATTTCAGTCTTTATTTCTTCACCCAAAGACTTCCTTTGAGACAGTGAGGTGATGCACAGTAGGAGACAAAGTCTCTCATCTGGAGGATTCTAGCTTGAATTCAGACAGGGGCGATGGTAACCAGAAACCTATTATTTTCCATCACTACGTTTTAGTGTGTCTTGCAGTACACATAGACATTTCTAGTAGAACACGTTTATCACAAAAACCCCACCATTGCAATTGCTGTCTATCCTAGGCAGCCTACCTATGCTAGGCTACAGAATTCACAGCCTTGCCAGCTTTACAGGTTACAGTCAAGAAAAGATTGGGAAGGCCTTTTCTGCGTTAGACTTCAGCCTATTTCTAGAGTGTGATAATTACAGCTGGCTAACAAGTATAACAGGCAACAACAGAACACGTTTTCTATTTGATGACAAAAACTAGAGTAGCATTCTGTGGCAGTTTTCACTGGTTATGACAAAATTTTCATCGGGGAAAAAATTGATTAAATTTTAATTCATGTAGCCTTTTCTATACGCTGTCTTTAAAATCCTTGATTGGATACTGGGGACATGAGACACAACGTTGTTTAGATCTGTTTAAAAATACCAGTAGAATTATGAATTACTCACTTAGGATGGTAAACCAAACCATCTCGCATTATCCCATGGGACATCTCACACATCTGGCAAAATCAGAGACATCCCTGCATTGTCCCACCTACTGATTCCCAGAGCAAACGAGCTTTACGTAACTCTCTGGGGTTTATCAGAGAAGACAATCAAAACATATAAGGACATTTCAGTCTCCTGCAGTAGAATAACAAAAAGTCTTACGCTAATGATGAACATTATTATAGGTTTCTGAAAGAGCTAATAGGATGGCTTAATTAATGAATCAGCCATTTTGGCAGTTATGTGAAAGAGATAAGTACTATTAACCCTAAATTAGACAGAGATAAGTGGAAGGACCGAATTTCCATGGCTAAGTTCTTGAGAGCCTATTTTTCATAACCAGGACTCGATTTGCAGAGCAACTGGGTACACACAAAGCTACCGAACACATTTAGGTGCTGCAAGAGGTGGATATTTCTCCATATTATTCAGCCATTAAATTCAGATGGACATTTATATAAAAAGTCTACACCATTGCTTAAAAATTGAATAGGGTGCCTTTTCCCAAACAAAACAGAAAACATCTCTCTTTATAAGATTTTAAAACAACAAAACCTATATATATGAAATAAAATGTACAAAGTTTGCTATGGCCTCTAAAGTTAAAAGAGGCATGAATTGTTTAAGGCATATTGTAATATCTTGAACATGTGTGTAAATGGATGTGGATGGAACGGAAGTTATAATCATATTTTTGTGACCATTATAAACACACTATCTGGGTGACAACTGATATTCTCCTACTATAAACAGCACAAAAATTTCTTGAATTATCAAAATTAAACTGTGAGCATTGGTTTAAAAATAGCCGCAAGCAGGTTGAAAGCTTATGAGTAAGAATTAGAGACCGACGCAACAAAGGGAACCTTGTGGTTGGTGTTTACTACAGGCTGCCCGATCAAGGGGAGCCTATTGACAACGTCTGCTTACAGGGGGCACCGCACTCGAAGGCTCTCATCCTGCTGGGGGACTTCAACCACCCCAACATCTGCTGGAAAAGTAGCACAGTGAACTGTAGGAAATCCAGGAGACTCCTGGAATGCATTGAGGATAACTTCTTAAGCCAGGTAACAGATAGCCCTACCAGAGGGGATGTGATACTGGACCTGTTGGTCACCAATGCAAGTGAGCTAATCAGTGACGTCAAGATTGGAGGCAGCCTGGCAGTGATCATGCACTGGTGAAGTTTCCTTCAGCACAGAAAAGACATGGACCTGTTGGAGTGGGTCCAGAGGAGGGCCACAAAGGGTTTATAAGAAAGATGGGGACAAACTTTTTATCAGGGCCTGTTGTGATAAGACAAGGGGTAATGGTTTTAAAATAAAAGAGGGTAGATTTAAACAAGATACAAGGAAGAAATGTTTTACACTGAGGGTGGTGAGACCCTGGCCCAGGTTGCCCAGAGAGGTGGCAGATGCACCATCCCTGGAAACATTCAAGGTCAGGTTGGACGGGGCTCTGAGCAGCCTGATCTACTTGAAGATGTCCCAGCTCATTGCAGGGGGGTTGGACTAGGTGACCTTTAAAGGTCCCTTCCAACCCAAACTATTCTATGATTCTGATTACTACCTTATGCTTAATTACAGAGTCCCTTTAAAGGTTTATTTTTCTTTCCAGCTGAGAAAGGAAATAAGCACGCAATCTAGATACATCCTTATTGTCCTGCTATTCTCTCAGGGTGGTCCAAACCCATAGCTAAGCAGAAGTGGGCCACACAGTAGCTGACTGCAACCTCCATCTTAAACAGAAGCAAATTAGGTCTTGGGCAACTATGACATCTCCATCATTTTAGAGGAGAGATCACATGTTGAAGATCCCAGTTCTCACATTCATTGAGATAAAAAATCTATGCATGAATAGATGTGTTCACCACTGTGTCCGAAGCAGTTTCATTTTGCATTTTGTTCACTCCCCTTTAACCTCTGATTTACATTGGAAATGCTTTACTGTATTTCCTACTGTGGACTGTTGTATAAGTTAAAATCTTTGAGACACCAATTGAATTTTTACTGATGGGGGACTAAAGCAATCTCAGTGACTAGGTCCACGTAAGAGAGCTAGGCACAGCTTCACCACACCTAACCCTAAGTGCCCTGCTATTGTCCATGCCATAATCTTCCCGATACAAGTGCTAAAATTGTATTAATCCAGAGAAGCTGGCACTCTCAATTATCTAAACTCTTGGCAGGGAATCCTAAGGAGATGGGCTTAAGTTTCACCTCCTAAGAAGGAAAGGGCTGCAGGAAGGCTTCGATAGCAGAAATTTTAAGAACTTTATCTCAGACTGTGCAAGCGCATGCTCCTAGAAGCAGACTCCTGCTTTAAACAAACAATAGGAGGATTTGAAGCTCAGTTTCTCATCCTCCGGGTGGAAGCTATAAACACCAGGTTGTAAGTAAAAAAGAAGGGAAATACACAGCACGTTTCCTCTTCCTTTCCCCTGTGTTCAGTATGAAATCTCACCCGGCTTTCTCTTCTAAGAGTATTCATTTGATCAGTCTTTGCAGGTGTTATAGGGAAGGGAAAATTTCATTTCTGAATCCTGCTGGAGATTGAGCACCACGCTGCTCACTAAAGAAAAGACTTATGTGTTGGCTCATTGGACAAGTACCAAGGTATCCTAGTTAGCGGACAAGTAGGACTGTGCAGGCTTAACTAGTCAGACTCTGAGAAGGCTTTGGAGAATCTCTGTTTTGGATTTAGCCATTTAAAATAAATAAAAAAATAAATCGGTTGAGCTTTGTGCTTTCTGTGGTTACAAGAAAATTCACTAGCCACAATTACAGGCAGTGGTTTCTGCAGCACTACAGTTTCCTTCGTGTGTGTACATCAAAAGGAGTCAACAGGGGTTTCTCTAGTAATTGGGATCTGTGTGTTGCTGAATGCTGATAAGGTGGTTCCCCGTGCACCAACAGAGACTTTTTTCTGTATTTCTAGATTCATTTAAAATTATTATGTAAAGACATTTGGACTCCTGTCTAATGAGATGCATTTCTGAAATTTATTTCATATATCATAATGTGCTGTGATAAATACTATAATATGTACTCCAATATTATGGTAACAGATGCTTTAGGAAAGTGAACGTAGGTGGTTGTAGTAGTCTAGATTGCACATATCTTGATGGAAAGGGATCAAAGAGGTTACTCGCTGGTGGTTTTTCAGTAATTTTATAATGTTGGCTGGTTTCACCCTAGTCCCATGAAGCACATCACAGAAACTCTTCCCCTAACTAGCTCTACTGATTATCTTTTTGACTATTCTTTGCAACTCGATTCTGGAAAGACATCAAGGAATTTTCACATTGTGATCCAAATAGCCCCACTGGCGTGCTCAGAAACAAATGAAAAATTTAGGTCTTTCCAGGAGCATAATAGAAGTGAATAGAGATGTCCAAGCCTGAATTAAGGATCTTCAGTCACAAAAGGGGAAGTTAGTAGGCAACAGGAAATTAACTTTTTTTTCTCCTTGCAATTTTCCTTCTCTAACCCTAAAAACAATGTGTACGGAAATTCAGATTTTTGTTCATGTAGATCTGTGACTGAGGGTTGATAACTTTCAAAAGACTTCACAAATGCTAACATTCCTTGGATATTATATATATTCTTATGGCCATAGATATGTTAAGAAGAGTAAAGAAGTAAAAAAAGAAGCTTGAAGGTTTTTATTGACATCATTTTCATCGGCTACAACTTGGCCTAAAGATTTTTCATTTATTCTTTTGGCCTGTCCAGAGTCTACACTTTCCAAATTTTAATAGCTCGTTTTTAGTTAAAAATTCCATGTCTTGTTCTGGTTGCTGGTGACTGCAGTTTTTCAGATTTCAAATCACTTATCTCTTCCTTCACCTTTAATTTACACACCTGATTACTTTTTAAAGTACTGGAATTAAAATATATTTTCAGAGTTTAACTTATCTTGACTAACACCATTTTTAAAAGTACTCTGCCTTAGTATACCTTACCAGGTAGTATTTTAATTTTTATTCTATATTTTGTACTCCAGATATAATTCTGTACAGTCCCTGAACTGTAACTCATCTGCGTTTTTAAATTGAAATCTAAGCCTATTCACTGGGGGGGAAAAGGTAAATTTTTGGCATGAAGATTAGTTATGTACTACCTACAACTCCATTATGGGTAAATCAAAAAAGACCTAAATTTGAAAAGGTAAAATGGTTTGGTTTTTTTTACCCCCACATGAAAGGCCTGAGCATATATGCTTGTGTGGTGAGAGTCGGGGTCATCTGAAGCTCAGAGCTTAACAAATTGCTATTAGTCAAGGCAAAATCCCAGCTACTAGCAAAACCCATCCCAGACTTCAAGGCTCAGTCTCTCCTTCCGATTCTCCATGGGAGCATTCTTTATGTCACTTGCTTGTGCAACGGTCAGTCCTTAAACTGACTTTTCTCTTGGTTTATTCATTTACCAAATGACGCTTTCCTGAAGAGAAACCAGTACATAACTGTTAGGTCTGACTGTGCCACCTTTAGTTAGAAGTCATTTTATCTATATATATACACAAGCCTCAGATACATCTGTGAGAGGCAATAAAATTAGAGATAGGAATTTATGAAGTTAGATTTTAAAAAATGCATGCATAGCGTCAATGAACAGTAATTGCAATATGTAACTACACGCACAAACGCAATTAGACACAGAGTTTTGAATGTATAAATATTCTACTTGCTTATTCAGGAAGGCTTGCTCTACATGAACGTTAGTCAAATAATAGCACATTTGTTTTGGACGTGCAATTACGTTATGAGTTTTGCCTCTCTGACTCATAAATAACCAGGCTTTGTTCAATGTTACAAGTCAAATTGCATTCATATATATACTCTTGGTCTAACACTGAACATGCGGTTAACTGATACACTTTAAAACACTGATTTATGAACCCACAACCTTTGCTTTTATATTTTTATCCCTTTGTTTGCACTAATTGTTGTGTGAGAAAACTTGACATCTCATATACTAGAGGACACATTAACTCCGTTCTTTTTTTGGCAGACAAAAAAGCAGGTCTTTCTGTAGAGCCCTAGGGGATAACGCGCTCTGTTCCGCATAGTGGAGCAAATGTACACCATTTTCTTGAGTCCAAAAGTCTTCTGCACCTACAGAAGCGAGGTCAGGCTTTGCAGTGCTCCGTGTCAGTGCCTGCAACGTCAGGCAATATCAGGCTTTGTTATGGCAACTGGGGAAAAAAAGAAGTCCAACGGGTTTTAATCTTCCTTATTTTCACTATGTTCCTGATTTCAAAGCCACTGACTGTAAAGCGTTACATTAAATCCAACTGAGCTAGTGTCATAACCCCATCATTACAGGCATGTTGCCACCATACAGAAAATATCAACAATTACATACCAAATTCAGTTAATGAGAAGAAGGAAGAAAAACTCTGCTTGGTTTCACAAGATATTTAGGAATCAAATTAGCTGCATGGGTAACACCTGTATTTTGCAGGCAAAGGAAATATGTTGTCCATGCGAATTTTAAATCAGACTAGGAGTGGTTTAAAAGTACATTCCCAGAAACAGTAACTCCAACAAAGCATCTGTACCTTACTCTTTTTACACGTATAATGCAATAAATTTGAGAAAACCTATCCATCCCACACCACGATAATCTCAGAAAGGTCCAGAGTCGTATTCAGACTGGATTCAGGCCCAACGTAAATCCAGTTTGGGGGTGCAGGATGTTTTTAAACAAAAAACTAGCTGAACTCAGCTCTCTTGTCATTGCTCTAAAACCGGCATTTTGCTGCCTTCAGTCACTGGCTTAAATTGGAAATCTGGGAAGAATAAAGAAGTCTAAAAATGGGACCAGATATAACCATGAATCTAGTTTAACAAACTGAGAATGTCACAAAGGCAACAGTTTCCCTTTGCTCCCTCCCATCTCCCAGATGTTTAAGCAAGAGAACGGCTGGATGAGCTTTAGCAGTTCTCTGACCTTGAAAAGCTGTGTTCTGGATGTCACCCGGAAAAAACGGCAATTTGTGCTGAATTCAAAGATAATGTAGCATGCTGGGCAAGGCTCAAGCATCCTACAGACCTGCTGGCTTGGGTTGTCATTGTGGGCTTTTATTCTTAGGAATGAATCATTCTTGTACATTTCTCCAATCTTTCAGTTGTGACAGGCCTGAGCTGTGAAGTCAGAATTGTGAATAAGACCTAAAACTCATCTCATATTCATTTAAAATAGGAGTCTTACTACCGCATTCAAAGTTAGCAAATAGATGTGAAATTACTGAAAGAAAAATCAGAACCAAGTGCTTCCTGGGCTTATCTTGACAGATTAAACATATGCAGCCAGTAACCTTGAACCCACTGTGCTTCCCAATTCTACCTCATTATTTCCTTGGTCTCACCCTTTTTAACGACAAGTACAAAACAATTTTATTTCTCCTTGTGAAACACCAAGTCCACTTAAAACCATGGAGCCAAATCATTCCAGCAGAGGAAATCACACTGCTCTTCTTGTGAATACCTTTTAATCTACATTGTCACAAAACAGCTAGCAGAACTTGCTTTGAAACCGTATCTTCCCCTCCTTCTGCTATCAATAAGAATTACTCCCAGTACCTTTTGGGGAAGCAATAACACGACATTTTGCACTTCAATGGGATAGGTACGAGGAACACCCATATGAAAAGATTAGGCAGTTGGCTTTACTCCTTCAGAGTGATGGAAAGGAAATGGCCATTTCTCATACACAACAACTTGGTGGGACCGAATCGTGTGGTGAAGCACTGTACTGTGAAACGCGAACACCTTTCTGCCTTGTTCTTTGAAGGAGAGGAGAAGCCCTGTATCCTCGTCGCTGCCGCAACGATGAGCACTATGAGCATCGTCACTGCAAAGAGAGTATTTTGTCAGATTCAGCTCCGCAGGAAAACACAGAACGTACGTAAGAAGCTTTGAGATCTGTTTTAGAAAACCCAGGGGAGTAGTCGCACAGTTACTGCAGTTCACAGACATGTTTAAGTTGTACAGTGCTACAATCAATTGCCATCTTAGAGCCTGCCGCACGGCTGTCGAAAAAATTTGGGTTGGAAATACAGCCCACATGCCTGCCTTGCTTTGCCAAAGATCAGTCAGAATAACGGAAGTGGAAAATGAAGGCTCAGAAGAGACCCCTTAATCTGCGGACTATACTCTTCCCAGATCGGTTTTCACTGAGCTCTCGTTCTTACCTTCTGCGACTGAAGGGAAAAGCCAAAAAAAAAACAAAAAAAGCACCTTTCCAATTAGATTCAAACATTTAGGTCGCCCTAACACATTGCATAAGAAAACTGATGTTTAAAAAATTGATTAGGGAGATCTGACAGGTTCAATCAAATGCGATATAGCCTACTACAGAGCAAAAACTAACTTTGAAACAGCACAAGATTGAGATGTATCAGAAAAGCAAAGGAGGAAATGCTCCACGGGAGGCTACTATGGCAACGAGCTCTTTTGGGTTTTGGAGCCCCGCAGCACTCGTGTCCCTCGGGAGCCCCCAGCCTCGCTGGATGTAACAATTAAATCTGATCTGGAAATTAGCAGGAGCAGCATTTCAGCCTGCACGGTGCTGAGCTAGGATACAGTAAAAGGCTGAAAAATGGCAGCAGAGCAGAAGCTCTCCAGAACCTGTTGTCACTCAAGGTTTTATTTGAAACCTGCTGATTTTAATTGAAGCTTTTCATTGCTTTTTTTTTTTTNTTAGAACAACCACAGTAATAGTGTTGGAGCTGGGGAGGAGCCTGAGAACGAGAATTAGATGTCCCCACTGTAACCACCTGCATTTTTGCTAGTCAAGTAAACTCACATGAGAGTCAGTGGAGAGAAAAGAGCATTTCTGGAGCACAACTCATCTGCTTGTATTTACATATTCGCTCCAAGAAGAAATGAATCATGCTCCATAAGTAGCTTTTTCTTTCCTCTGACTAGAAAAAAAAATTTAGACAATTAGTTCAGATGTTGATAATAATAGATATATCAGCGTTACACAATATAAATCCTAACCCAAGCACTTTATTTTCACACCTTTTCACCTGTAGGTCACTTTCTACCCCCCTCCGCAGACTACTTCAGGAGATTTTTTTCCTGCTAAGCATTCGTGTACTGTACAGGAACGCACTACTTGGTTCCCCCATCACACATAATTTCCCAGCCCTGCTGCTTCTACCCTCTGTTTTCACATTCACTTGCACTCTCTTGTCTCTCAATGCTATTCTGGTTGCTACCTTCTCTGCAACAGTTTATTCTGCAACATTTTGATTGTGGAAAAAAAAGACAGGGTTTATTTCAAACAGAAAAGCTCGAAAGACATTTAAAGATTTAATATCATCCAGAAATATCCTGCACTGTGGTCATTGTTATGCTTCCTTTACATTTCATAAAACAGAATGAAGCTGCATTGGTTGGTGTCTTTTGATTATAGATAAAGATAACAACTGATGCATAAGATTAATGTATATTCATGAGTAGAATTATAGCTGTGCATGAAAGCACTACATTAGTGCTTGGTAATCAACATCTACTTTACTTTTTTTTATTTTAAAGTTAGCACAGTCACTAATCAAAGATAATTACACCACTGCCATTTGAAATGTTTATCAGGAGTTCTGTAGGAGGAAGAACAAGAAGTGCAATTTTTTCTCTACAGTGACATGCAGTACTAACTACAGCTGGGCCAACAACACTGCGATTTGGCTTCACAAAGCTTATTTGTAGAGTTTTGGCATGGAAATAATAATTGTAGAGAAGTAATATTTTGTATCTGAGTACAGCCTTCTACCTAAGAATCACAAGAGGATAGTAAATACTAATAATAAAAAATAATAAACTACCGCTATCTGCAATATGAAGTACAGAAGCACTGAACTCCCTCTTAATGGCAAAACTGAGGTACAGAATAGAGTAAGTTTCCAAAGAAGTAAATAAATCAGTAGCTGAAACAAGGACAGCATTCAGATCCCCTTGTTCTGACTTCTCAGATTCAGACAACCTTCTGAAAAGAAGAGTGAAAAGGCAGAATAATTTCTATTCTTTCCAAACCACAGAGGAACAGGACAGCAAGGTTTTAATTTTGGACTACTACATACAAGTTATATACGTAAGCTCTAAAGAGGACAGATAAACAATACTTCATTTTAAATTTGAAATACACAAATTCTATGGAGGAGACGGTGATTAAAATAATTTTCTAAATTTGGATTTGGTCTGCACAGACTATACAGGTAATTTCTTTACAAACCTGCCCTTTCTTGTCTGTCTTCACCTATCTCAGAAACCTCAAAACTCTTTGTGCAGAAGACTCCACCACTCAAAAACCTCACGATGTTTCACATGTCATTATTTTTTATTTGAGTACCAGGCCTCCTTTCTCTTCTTCCATCCAGCATTTTCATTAACCTCTTATAATCTCTGATTCTTTGAGAGGGAAGACAGAGAGAAAGTAAGACTCAACCTTTTTGCTCCCATCTTTTCTTCTGATACAACATGAAATGTAAGACCATTTTTATGGTGGTAGACCTAGGATACAAAGGCAGAACTGGGGTCACACTTCTTGTATGCAATAAAATATACAATAATATTGAATTGCGGATGATGCAAGGAGTATTTACAAAGTTCCAAGCCTTTGGCTTCCCAAGTCTTGCGGCATTGGGCGTGAGGGAGGAGGTGGGGAAGAGAAGAGGCTGTTCGAGAGGAGAGGACACAAGTCAAACACATTTCCATTCTTGCTTCCCAAAAGCGACAAAAAGGAGTGATTTATTCAAGCACCTCAAGACCTCATCAATAATTTGCCTGTTATCTATAAGCAAAGGTTAAAGTTTTCTCACTATCATAAAAATATTGAAAAATATCTTAATTACTTAATCCTAGAGTCAGGTACAAAAGTTTACTGGTTTCTGCAGTCACAACAAGGTACACAAAGATGGTTGTTCTACTGTTTTTTCGCCGCGTCCCATCTTAAAATCCCGTTTTCCCAGAAATCCGAGAAAAGTGTTCATTCTAATTAGAAAAGACATTACACTTGAAGACTAATTTTCAGACATGCCGAGCACCACCTGACTATCATTAATTGAGTGGGAATGACTAGTACATGACAGTAACAAAAAATCAGAATTGTCCAGTGTTAACCATCATCTCTCATCTTCTTAGTGAAGGCAGTCATTGCTTGCCAAATAGTTTTATAGACTCCTGAGTTCATTTCAGGTGTCATGAGGATATTGGAGTACCATTCTCAGTATAGAACTGCCAGAATCATAACACTTACATTGTATGGGCCAGCCACAGCAACATCGTATCATTTTGTTCTTTCAACATTTTTTTTTATGTAAAGGTGGATATATGTTTACTCATGTATGTAAATTATTTAATTTGTCTTACAAAATGATCCAAAACTTTTTTGTATTTTTTTCAGCTTTTTAAACTGAGAGTGCAATAATTTTTCATTTGTGTGTGGAGAATCCTGGAAAGGAAATGTGTAATCGTAACAGGTGAAAATGGCAGACTTTTAAAAGTGCCTCTTATACCTTGAAATCTTAAACTTAGACAAGCATCGAGATGGGATATACTGCTTTAAAAGTGCTCCCATCCCATCCATTACCACTGAAACAGCTTTTCCCCCCTAAAACCGTCAGAGCAGGAGCTCTTCACGAGAGGTGTACGGTACTGAACAATGTCGTTATGGCTTTATTGGCACAGCCCTGAGGCTTGCATCACCTGGGCCCCTGCAAAATTCTGCTTCGAGTCCTGGCAGAGCTGCCTCTGTCCTTTAGCCTTCTGGAGCGGTAAAATAAGTTCCGTGCAATTTACTCAGGAAGGATCGTACAGAATCAGTCTCTAAAACCAAGAAGCTATCAACAATCTGTGAATGGTAATGATCTTCTGGTACTTTTCAGATCAGTCCTGTTTGAATATCTAGCAATAAAATTCATTTGTGAGAACTGTGCTCCAGCTCCGGTGCCTGACTTCACTTCCCATTCTGTGATTCTTGTTTTACTAGCAATTCAAACTCCAATAAAATCCCAATGAAAGCCACAGCATGAAGTTTATTCTAAAATGTAATGTGCTGCTTAGGTTTCCTTTCAGAATTCTCAGTTGCAGACCTTAGCTCTTTTTGTTTTGATCGTTAACAAAGACGCGCAGGGTTAATACATCGCCTTGGAAATCAATGGCTACATCGAATAAAAGCTCAAGGTCTGTTCACGGGCACAACGTGATCTGCCTGATGGCCATCCAGATGGGTGCCTCGGGAACAGCCTGCACTCTACCTGCTCTGACGGCAGAGGCAACCAGCTGCCTCGTCTGCCAGGGGGACGGACCCCGCGCTGCCACCCACAGAAGGTCGTGATACCTTTGGAGGGTCCCTGGCTCACCAGACAGCAGTTCGGACTTAAGAGCAGCCCTCACAAATCAAGGTTAAGCATCCTTCGGAGTGAATGCTTTTAAGGAAATTTTCAGTACGTGCTAACGTGGAGGATTGACGGAGGAGTCCGCCATCCTATTGCGGCACGGACTAAGAGGCATCTGCGTATCAACTGGTTGCCATATGGTAGCAATGGAGCTAGGCCAGGTTCTTCTGCCGATGCCAGCAGAGAGATCTCTGCAACAGAAAGACTCTAGCAGAAGGCAATGCAGCATTGCAGCAATTACAAAGTCCTGCACACCCGAGGCCTGCACGGAACCCATGCTGGCTCAAAAGTGGCTAACGTTTACTGGTAAATGAACACGGATGATGCATCAAGCACTTGGGAAACTAGTGAAGGGTTACAAGGGAGACAGCATAATCCCTCTTCTCCATGCCTCACCGCATTGTTTTTTAGGGTCAGTATCTTCTCTATCACATGTATGAGAACGCTTGGAGCTCTCGGACAGCCAGGGATACGACTGCAGTATTTCCCAAAGAACATGCAATTAAAACACAATAAGGAATCAGTGTTTGAAACAGAATAATCCTTAAAAATGCCTAATATGAAGCTCAAATTCTGTGATACAGCCCTCATATTAAGCTCTGAAAGACTATGACTGCTTGAAGAATTAGTAACAGAGAAAGTTTGTTTGAACAGCAGGTTGATACCAACAATTCCCCAGACATCAGCTTCTTTGCGTCTTAGGTAGGGCCGCAGCTTTGTTAGTCTATAGCTGCTGAGGTGGTGATGAGCACTGCAAAAAGAGATGAGAAACAGCCCTGAACTCAACTGCGGAGTAATAAACACATCAACATGCCACTTATAAGCAGAAATTACTGCAATCTCAGTGCTTGAAAATTAATGATGGGGGGAGGCAACACACGCACAGCATTCACCAAAAGCAGTGTAGGATTTTTATTGGCAGTATCCACCCATTTATGCTGGAAGTTCATATCCCTCATATGCATGATAATTAGAGTCCATTAACTGGGAGGGGGACAGAAGAAGAAGAAGAATTTTCATGAATTGTGACAGCACACTGAGGGGGATGAAGGGGGGGAATACACCATTTATTTGTTTTCCAAGAACAAAACCTCCCATTTCCATGAAAATGGGCTTAATTTAAAAAAAAATTTAAAAAAAAAAAAAAATCTGTACATTCAGGATCACACTATTCAGGCTTTAATAGTACAGCTGCTCTGTGAATCTTCGTGTCTCAAAAAAGACTAATGCAGCTGCCTGTAAAAACTGGAGTGGAGAACCACAGATGGAAACATGCTGCTGATAGCCTCTGAGTGGGCTGGTTACCCTCATGGAGAGACCTGAGATGGCAGTATACCATGGAGAACTGTATTCCCTGGTGCTGTTTAAGCTCAGAGTGGTGTATAAAGCTACGGGAGATGCTGTGTGGCATCCTGTTGGGAAGGGGAAGGAGAAGAATGGTGTGTAGCATCTCAGGAATACTGGGCTGAGAAACAGCAGGTCCTGATTTCTGGGTGCACTGTGACTTGATAAGGCCAATGCCCCAGCTTCTCCAGTTTCATACTGGGAGCGGGAAAAATAATTACTTGAAGTGATTAATTACACCTTTAATTGTGTTAGTTAATGCTGCATTGTACATTGAAAATATGCTCCAAAGATTGACATTTCAAGACGAGAGTCTAACTGGCTCATGGTAAGTACGCTGTTAAGTTTCAGTTCACAGACTTCTACATGGTTCCTAATTAATTAGTCACAGCAACAAAGCTTTTGTGTCTTCTCTGTCTCTAGCTGGGCAGCAAAGAAGTGAATTTGACGGGCTGGAGGAAGGTCTGGTCAATCATGCTAATTTTTTCACACCACTTGCCTATATGGTTAGGCCACGGTTAAAATAAGGTATCTGAGTCCAATCACTGTTGAATTTCTTTTAAAATAAAAATAGCTTAGAAATTCAGGATCACATGCATACAGCTTAAAGCAGTTGTGAGCCAGAGAACAAAATGCAGAACCAAGCCAATTTGCTTATAAACTGAAAGGCTTTTTGCCAGATCTAATATGCCATTTATGATGATACAGTGATACAACTCTCATGTAATAATTACTGCTAATTTTATGCACCTCCTGGAGTAATTTAGGTTGCACCGTTATCAAGCATTTCCAAAGTTTCCACAGTCTCATAGAAACTACACTCTCTGATAAATTTCTGGTTAGCTTAGTATGCGTTTCAAAGTGCGGTGAGCTGTTTCCATTTAGCCATTTTAATTATGCAAGGCCATAAGCTGCTTTATGAATTACATTATAAAAAGCATTTTCATTCTTATTTTGCAATTACGCAGTGAATGTGAAATCAAATGAGAATGCTGGGGTTTGAAGTCAGATTAGCAGAAATACGTACTTCTTTAAGAGAGATACCACCACCAGGGTCAAAAGCCGCAAGCGGGTGCAGCTCCTTTGAGTTGACTTAATGCCAGTGGTAAATTCAGCCACCGTTTGAAAAGGTATTTACTTGCTTTGTATCTGATAGACAAAGGTTTGTGGCTGCCTGTATGGCTGCTTCCTTACTCCCACCACCAAGAACCCCTCATTCACCGTCTCTCTCATGCATAGACCAAACAAAATCATTTCCCGGTTCTCTCCTGAACTAAAAAGTTTGCTGCCTTTTGCGTGACATCTTCTTCTGATCAGCTGGGGTGAGGAGAGAGCAGAGATGAGGAGTGAGCAGAATTACCAAAGCAACGTTCTCATTACCGAAAGGAGGTGGACCCTCATGCTCATTGTCAGAGAATCGGTGCAGAGAGGATAAGGGTATCATTCTGAATGCAGAACAGCAGTCATGACAAGATCTATTAAAGCTCCTCTTGCGACATGAAAATCTTACACAGAGAATCCGTAACAGTCTCCCACAAGTGAGGCGTGACATCTTCACTACTCAGAAAAAAATGCTTAATTTTTTTTTTTAATGTAAAAATCTTACATTTTCTGAGGATAATTCTCCATACCTATCATCCTAGCTTCTGGCAGCAAAGTCAAACATTCTCAGAATAATACATCAGAACACATTAAAGGAAGAAAATAATATTAAGAAAATACTCAGCAATAACAGTGTCTGAAAACTACAACTAAAAAGAAAGTCAGCATGAAACAGAAATTGATTCTCGTGCCAAGTACCTGCAGTTAGGTTGTACCCACCTATCAGGAAGACTGTGCCTAAAAATTCATAACTTGGCAGTTATTTGCTGAACTGCAAACATTCAAGGTGAACAAAACCAGGGGATGAATTCCTAAATTTCTAGTAGCAAAAATGAGGCAGAAGAGCTCCCCCCCCCATCATAATACCAGCATATCCTTCAGAAGTGAGAAAAATGGCAAAGAGAGATGTTTGGCAAAGATGGGAAGAGCAGAGGGGAAGGGAAGAACAAAGAAAGCTTTTTCGAGGACCACTACCCTTCTTTTGGTAATTAAGTCTCTCTCTAATCCTTCTTCTATATGCATTAATCTCTTAAGGATATTTTAAGGAAGCAGCTTACGTAGATGCTGGAAATGAATAGGCATGTTGGCCCTGTAGCAGAACAGGACTAAGACCAACTGATATGAAGGAACATAGCCCATAGCGTTTCTGGGACTCAAGAGCTACAGAGATGGGCAGGATCAAGCCAAAGGATTCCTTTCCATTCTTCCTTCTCAGTTTACTTTGTGGAAGCACAAAATAATAATCTTCTTATATGGAAGGACAAAAGAAAAATGAAGACAATTCTTTATTCCAATGCACCAACTTTCCTGCTTAAGAAGGCGCTATGTTAATCGATTCCCTTAGCTTTGACCTTTCTGGAGGAGATAGTCCTATTTTGCTACAACATTTATCACCGGGCCAAAATGTCAGCACTGTAGATGGTGTTTTTAACAGCATTTGTTACAATGGCTTGCATGTAATTCTGGAAATGGAGCTTCTGACATGCTGGTAGATATGGTATCTCTTTCAGAAGAGGCACAAACGAAATAGCATATCACAATCACTTTTCCTCAGTATAAAGACTCCCAACTTGATCAGAAAAAAGGTCAGGGAAGATTGTTATTGCTAAATATATTTTATCTATGAAGGCAATAAAGGTGGCAGGAAGAAAGCCTAAATAGGTTTTCTTCACCAGTACTGTGACTCCGACAGTTTCCCTGTCTTTTCTTACACTTTGTACTGATTTGTTCAATAACCTGAATGGCTGCATTCATCTGAAACCTGGTGCATTATTAAGACTGCTTTCTTCCTTTCTTGAGTCCACCTCAATAATGCCAGTTTTCAATTAACTTTTTGAAAGCCAATACCACAGTGAATCAATATACCGGGTGTTCTGAATGTAACAACAAAGACCTCATCAACCAAAAGAGGCATTTTCCTATGTTAGCGGTCATCTTGCATACCGCTTAATGAGGTACAAGTATTATTATGACTGACAAAACACTTACCTGTACTAATTTAGCTGTAAAAAGACTATGCTTTCTATATAGACAGTTAGGCGTGTTTTGCAGGTTTGTCACCATCAGTAACCTTGCCAATATCCTGGTGATGCGTGGTGTTTCACTTAAAAGTCAATAGCAAAAAACGTGAAGCAAAAACTGCTGCAAAGCTTTAAAGGACGTAACAGTTGATTTCTCTCACTGGAAATCCAGAAGGAAAGGGTACAGAAGCTGGGGACAGTGAAGGACATGTCAACTGGACTTGCTTTCCCCAACTGAATTAATGACAGTAGCTATGGTTGTTCTTGGAAGATTTTACATTAATTTGGTGGATTACTGTAAATTTATAATCCTGTAATGGATTACAGTTTCTTGAAGCAAGTGCAATCCTGGAGTCTGCCTCTACTAAGTTGACACTAGTTTGACTCAAGCGACTCTTGTTGGAATCAGATAAGTCAGGTTTAACAGTTTTCAGCCAGTTCCTCGCGCTTGAAGTTAGGCCATACCCAATGGTTTACAGACCCACTGCTAGGCTCTATCTGCAGCCATGTCTTGTCAAAGTTAAGTATAATGATGACCATGCTAAAAGATATTAGATATAATTTCTACAAACTGAAGTCTGCAAGACTAAGCCTATTTTCAAGTCTCCTGACTCTCGCCTCTTCCTTGGGTAGAGGATTCATTCCTCACTCAATGTACAGAGTCCTCTAAAGATTAACAACTACTTTCAGGCCATCAGTTGCCTGATGAGTAAGGAAAAAAGGAATGAAAATAGTTAAAGTTTGTATGACAGTTTGTCACTTCCACACTCACAGAATATCAATATAGAAATTAAAGTTATTTAAACACCTTTGCCTGTCTAAGGATAATCTTCATTTTGCTATTGCCTACAGGTTACACTCTCAGTAGGAACATACTTTAATCAATGAAGCCTCAGAGTTACCAGGTAGGATGATAATAAGATTCTGCAGCATCTGCTTTTTTCAAGGTCCATGAGCATATTAAAGAAAGCCTCTCTGTGCTCTCTCTGCTCCTCACATCCCCGCACCCTTTGGTGCTGCTGCGACTTTATTAGGATGGCAACAAAATAAGTCGGCTAGCAAGGTGTTCAAAGCAGGGCTGGAGCTTCTTTGCAGAAGTTAATAGTTCAGATCATGCACACTAATGGTTCTTAGCAAATTGATATGTTATTATTGCTTAATTTTGGTAAACATTCTTACCGGAAAGTAGTCTCACAATTGCAGCCCATCTAAAATAAGCTCATTTATGCTAATGTCTTTCTCCTTGACACTCAGTAAATTCTTCCTAATGCATTAATTATGACTCCAGATAGACCAATGATTATTTCATATATGCTAATTAGGAATCATTTTATTCAGTCTGCCACACACATCAGTAAACAAGTGGAATGAATTCCCCACAGAGAGGATAAAAAGACAATGATTTTCCTTCCAGTGCAGCTTAGAGAATTTACCCCACAATCAAGATGTAATTAGAGAAGAAATGAGGAGTTAGAAAATACACTTACAGGTGTGAGATACACCAAGAACATGTTCTTTCTCAGTGATAGAATAAAGTGGATTCTTAGCTAATTCATCTTTAGCTAAAAACTCATTCTAAGCTAATGAGTTTTTACTATATATGATTAAGAAGTGCAACCTGCTTCTACAAAGTAAATAAAAATTACAATCAAATTAGTTCCATTTGTAGCAGAACAAATTGATATGAAAAAAGTGTAATTTCAGCCCTGGGTTTGAAAAAGATACAAGGTTGAAGAAGATCACGTGACATATTAATGTCTACTCACTGAATGTCAAGGTTAAACCACAGTGGAGAAAACTTTTTGCTCTTAATACTTATGATCCTTAGCGCTACTAAAGCCCACAATTCTAGAACTGCATCATGTACACCTCTAGTTCATGACTTCTGCATAACTACTAAGGATATCTCCATAAAAACATAAGTTCAGGCTTGGAACCAATCAAAGAGAAATGTAAAATGAATGTTAGAAAAATAACATCACAGGGATATACATTGTTAAGCACGAACCGTTAGATCCTCATGACAGAAATGAAAATATATTGTAGCATGAAAGCTGGCAATTTTTATGTGCAGGTCAGGTCCCTATATACACATTTAGGTTTGTACTTAGAGAAAAAGTTATTGTGTGTGGATATGACAATTTGTACTTCATTTTTCTCTTCATGTCTTAAATCCAGTTAACTCATTTTATAAGTTTACATGCTCAGGGTGTCAAGTCCTGCTGGGTACTTTCTGAAAACATTAATAAATAATATAGAAGACTCTGCAATCTGAATTCAACTATCAATTTTGACGCGTGAGCTGATCTACAAAATAATTTGGTCTTCCAAAATCAGATATTTCTGTGTTTGAAGGTTGACTGGCTAAAATGGATGAATTGATCCAATAGTAACTCATACAACTAGAAAAATAGCATAAAGGCATTATTGAATGAACAGGCCAAATATGGTTCAGAGTCAGAGAACTACTCTGAATGCATATACTGTTAAGGATATGCCGTTTTTTTATAAGGTCTCTTTCAATCGTAAGTATAGGCCTATATCTAAAAAAAAAAAACCTACGAGGAATTGCCTGTGAGAAATTTGGACCTAATACTATCGTGAAGCCTATTGCCTCAAAAGTGGGATGAACGGCTGCAGGCATATCCTTGAGCCTGCACTGTCCTGCAAGAGACACATACTGTTGCCTGCATGGAAACAAAGCGTGAATTTTTACCTGAATTATTCTAGGCTCCAGGAGTATTGGGATGAAATCTGAGCCAATTTCTGGAATCTAAAGAAGTGAATTTCATCCTAGAAAGATCCCAAGCAATATCAATCTTATAACTAACTAATGATGTCAGAAGTACTTTTGTGTGCTACTTAGGCTGAAGAAAATTAAACTACCTTTCTTTAGGCAGACGAATATAAACTTACAGTGACTACAAATGAATGTCGTTCATGTCCTTAAGAATATATTGGATCTGGATCTTGTGTTTCACAGCAGTGACCAGTTGACAAAAGCTTACAAATTTATCTTCCATATACACTGTAGTGTATAACTTGTTTGGTTTTGTTTGTGATTTTTTTTTTTTTTTTAACTTAACTTTGGGAATTTGAAAAACACTTTTGATCAACTGGGACATAGATAATAGAGTAATGAAGATATGCCATTAAAAGCAAAAGTCCTGGTGTGAAATCTTCCCTCTACATTTGTACTACCATCATCATACCTTTTTTTCAAGTGAGGCAACTCTTTACCTTAAGGGTCAGCAGGTATACAGAGTTATTCCTAATGGAGGAAAAAAAAAAAGGCTGAACTCTGCTAACAACTCTCTCAAACATTAAAGGGAAAAAAGTCTACGGTTATTAAAATTAACATCAGTTAGCTTAGACAGAAAATCCTTAACTGTCCGGTTAGATTACTCAGCCATTCAAACTCCTTGGAGATAAGGGCTGCTTACAGGCTGTTTAAACTACACTACAGTTCTAATGAATGCAGGATAAAATAGTTTGGAAAGCAAGCACCTTGAAAAAATACTAGAAAATGTAAGTTTTAATTTAATTCATGTACTTTTGTGTATGGGGGCTGATACTTGGTTGAGTGGTTGTTAGAGTTTATGAAAAAGGTAATGAAAGATCAGATAGATACTGTTCAAAAGCATTAGCTATAATGATCATATTGCAAGCTATTAGCAGTTTTAAATATATAAATATATAGCTGCTAATGGGATATGTGTTTATGACAACATTGCAAGATTATTTTGCCACTAATGATTTTTTAAAGGGAAGAAACTGAAATCCCAAGTTACCTGCACACTCCACTATTTAAAAGGGAGGCCATTCCCCTAATGCTAATCTAAACAAAGTTATGAAGAGCCAAGTTAAACTAACTTACATATAACGTATCGAAAACTGATTAAACAATAACGATGGTCCCTTGCTGGTAGTACAACAGCAGCATGCTTCACTTGTCTTTCAATACACTCTCCTAATATTCAGATATATCTATCTTACAAAACATCAAATGGAGCAATGTGGAAATCTAAATTCCTACTTAGTTTTAGTATACAGAAGTAGGGGAAATGTCAATGAAGTGATCTTTTTTTTGTCCTTCATGGAAAATCAAAAGCTACAGGAAACCTTCATAATTCTATGTACATCTTCTCACTAGCAAACGGTTTCCATGATCTTGTTAATTTTCTAAATTTTTATTTATTTTTTAAACAAAGAAATTAAAGCAAATAACTGAAGGCAGGTAATTACCTTATTCACATCTATTTCATGCTACGCATATGAGTTACTGACTTCAAGGGAGGTAGAACTGTCCTAGTAGGCTTCTTCATAATACTATATGGACACGAAATTTTCACCCACACAGTCAGTGCTGCAAGTACTATGGGATCTGCTTGGAGGAACAGTAAGAGGTAGAAGACATGGATACTTTGCTACTAATTCCACTATGCTCTGCAGCATTTCACATCTTCGGGGGTTTCGTTATTCAGTTGAGTTTGGGTTCTGTGTTTCTAATATACCATGATTAAATCAGCACAATGCCAGGTAAGGCGGGTTGGAGAAAGATGGGTGTCCTCAGTTAGGCAAGGAATACAGAGAGATAGCATATTAATAAAATCAATTAGCAAAAGCCTTTTGAGTGCAAGTCCTCTGAAAATTCTATGTGAATGCAGGTTCCAAACCCAGATGGCATTTCTAAAACATTGACAGAACAGTGTCATCTCGATGTCTCACAGCTCACTGTTACACATATAAGACTAAAATTGCCATCAATGTTTTTGTATTTCAACTGGTATTGAGCACCTTTGTGCTTTTGATACGTTTCATATGAATACAAACAAAGAAGAAATTGATTTCTTGGTCAAAATTCGCATTTATATTCTGACATTTAACCTAGTTTCTTTCATTTTTTATGCAAATTCTTATTCACCACTGATGGAGTTTTCAAGAAAATGATATCATTGTGCACTTTATAAAATTAAACAGGGATAGGATCTGGGAAGCACAATCTGAAAATGCTTTGCTACATTTCAAGTTACATTTGTTTAAAAGCACAGAATTTATTTTCAAGCCACTTAGGATTTGCATACTTGCTTGGGGGGGATGGGGAAGCAGTGCTGAGGGAAGAAGAGGATGCAGTAAAAGACAGGCACTTAATTTTCAAATCTGGGAAAAATATTCCTTTCCATTGGAGATGAAACCTACTCTCTGGACAAGACTGAGATCAATTATGCTTGAATTTTTAGAGCATTTGATGTAATGGATGATAGTTTTAATTACTTAAATACATAATTGCTGGACAATTAATCCCAATCATGATTGTGGTTTGAGCATTTTGTTGTGGTTTGTTTTTTTTTTTTTTTTTTTTTTTTTTTTTTTTTTTT
>VYXH01004068.1:409203-429722 GCA_013397275.1 Burhinus bistriatus
TTTTTTTTTTTTTTTTTTTTTTTTTTTTTTTTTTTTTTTTTTTTTTTTTTTTTTTTTTTTTTTTGGGGGGGGGGTTGGGTTCAATCAGTACCAAACACTTACAAAATGAACATTCAAATATAATTGTTTATTTAAATAAACCAACGAGGGTCTATTGGTATTTGCATTGTGTGATGCTTATTGAGAATTTTGAAATTACAAAAGAGCTTAAAAGACATGGATTTAACAGGGATTTGGCATGCTGAGAGTATCATAACTTATCAAATTTATGGCATTAACTAAATCTGCTACTTACAGCAGTGCCCAGCTAAAACAAGTCAAAACAATCATAAGGCCACATGAAATTTAGACTGAAAAGAGAAGAATCTCTCTTTTGTGGATTGTAGCTTTGACAGAGAATCCTTGCTATTCTCCATCCTTTTTACCTTAAGTCAGCCCTGCCAAAGTTGGTGCTTCTGCACGACGTTTCAGATGTTATGAAATCCGAAATCATGACACTGTAACCTCCAAAAAGATCTTGCAGTTAAGTCATAAAATGTCTGAGTACTTGAAATGCAAGTAGAAGTACAGAAGTAACAATGGAAAAGTTCATGCCAACCTCTACTCATCTCATTCAATTCCACATATTCAGTACATAGAATACGTGTGTTCCTCATAGCATAGATAACACAGTTATCCTGCACCTAGAGGATTGCTTGAGTTATTAATAATACATTCACCCAGTTACTCTGCCTGAAATTACACACTGTTCAGTAAAGACTAAACATTTTTTCACAAGTTCCGCATTTTAAAGATTGGAAGGGTTCCTGATGACTCTCAAAAAAAAAAAAAAAAAAAAGGCAAATGTTAAGCTAATCTTTAAAAAAGGCAAAAAAGAAGCCTGTCGTACAAGAATTGGGGACAGCCAGCATAGATCTATTAAGGGCAACTTGTGCCTGATCAATCTGATTGCCTGCTGTGCTGAAATGGCTTGCTTTGTGAGTGGGAAGAGAACACTGGACGATGTTTACCTTGACTGGAGAAACAGACTGACAAGAATGTTATGAAATAAAAAAATGAAAAGTACAAGCAAAATATTATCCAATTAGGACAGTACATTGTCCAATTGTCCCAGCAGAAGCAGAACATGTCCAACAGAAGGCCATGCGGATGGTTAGGTGGCTGGAGTGCATGAGGTACGATGAGAGAGCCTGGTTTGCCTGGCCTTAAGAAGCAAAGGCTGAGAGGGTATCTAATTGCAGTCTTCCACTGCCAAAAGGAGGATTATAGAGAGAAGGCAGGGCCAGACCCTTAGAGGCACACAGCGAACAGACAAGACACAAACCCACAAATTACAGCATAGAGAACCCAACTAGATATAAGGCAAAATATTTTCACAGTCAAGAGTGGTGAAGAGCTGATTTCCCACTCTGCCACTGAAGATATTTAAAATCTGAACAGGACGTGGCCCTGAGCAACCTGCTCTAATTTCAAAGTTGGTCCTGCTTTGATCAAGAGATTGGACTAGACCACCCTCAGAGGTCCTCTCCAGCCTAAGTTATTTAATTTTGCCAGGTTAGGTTAATGGCTGGACTTGATGATCTTAAAGGTCCCTTCCAACCTTAACAATTCTATGATTCTATGATCAATAAGGATACAAAAATTCATGAAATGTCGCTATGCATAAATAATGCCGTATGGGGGCAAAGAACACAAAAAATAAAATAGCAAGATAATTTCTCTTTTGCGCCTAGGGTCCACTAAACTCTGGGAAAGACAGGATTACCAGAGCTGGTCTTTGCGTGTCTGGCCATAAATTTAGACTATGGAAGAAAATTTGGCAGGGTGGAGACAATCTTGGAGGACCAATGGAGCTCAGTACAGTTTAGCCAACTAAACTCACTCCCAACATACCTCCTATACTGAGATGAGAGGGTCCTACACTAATGCATCCTGCTGGCACCTTCCTCAGACAGCTCCTAGCAGAATCCAAGCCAAAAGCTGAAATCTTTGGCATTGCATGGACAGCACAAACACACTTTGATCTAAAGTGAGAGCTTATCTCATGTAAAAATGTCAGATGATCTGTTAAGAATATCTCTCTATGGAAGGAGCGTGGATCTTGAGAGATATCTAGAAATCAAAGTCATATACCACAATTCTGTTATGCTAGAAGCTGTGCAAATGTAAAATCAAAAGATTGCTGGTATTCTAAAAATAAACCAGAAATATACACAGGTAACAGTAGAGAAAATTCACTTTTGGAGATTGTTTAGTAAGATGTTTGTAATGTATGGCTTTATGAGTACAACATTTTAGTTTAAATTCAGTCAAAAAGAAATATCAGAGGATGGAGTATGCAAAGAAAGCCTAAGCAAAGGATTGTAGGAAAAATGAACCCTTTACCTCCACACTTAGAGCTGACTGGTTTAGGAAAGCACCCAACAGAAGGGTTAAAATAAACTGCTTAGGAACAGCTATGAAAAAAATAAATACACGCATTATTCCATCCATTTACTGTAGTTGGAATAAAATGCCTTATATTGCTGGTCACATAATGAGAGAAGCACTCTGCCCTGGAGCAGGGCTCCTCTGACACTGAAATCGTGTTCATGCTGAGGTTCCCATTTGCAGGTGCAATGACACCCTACTCTCCTTTCAGCTTACCACTTGGCCAACTACATAGTTGTGTGTCTCAACCTCTTGAAATATTCATCATTAGGACTTTCCCATTCCATTAAATTTACAAAATAATATCTCTTATGTATTTCTTTAACGCAATATCTACTGACGTTATTTTGTTATATTTAATGACCAGTTTAGTAAAGTGGCTTTTTTAAAATCTGGTCTTTGGAATATTTTTTTTTCCCTTTGGAACTGGTTTCGCCACTTATATTTAGGAGCCAAGAAGTTATTACTTCACCAGAAAAGTTGACCTTTCTTGGATGAACAGTCTCACTGGAAAAGAAAAAGAATTTAGAACAAAACTGACACAATTATTAACCAAAATTAGTGACAATCGAGTTCCGCGATATCCATGTACGACAGTGAGAGCATTCAGCGTTCATACAGAAAAAACAAAAAAGTAAAGTAAATATTCAGCAAAATATTATATACTATGTAGAACAAAATCAAAAGCACACTGATTAGAAAGAGAATTTGCAGCAAACTGTAATCCAAGTTTTGATTTGGAGTTTTTGCTTCTTGGGCTGTTTCAAAGGCTTCTTCATTCTCCAACATAATATTAGAAAATTTAACAAAAGGAAGCTGAATGGCCATGAGGAATTCTGTAGTTGCTCTTTACCTTCTCTATCATTACTGTTCCTAGAATTTCAGGGAAATGTATCCAGCTTGAATACATCTTCAAATTGCTTGGCTGACATGCTGTGTGTCTACAAATCACGAAAAGGTACTTCTCTGAACAAAACATCTTCAGAAAAAAGGAGAAGTGTAAATCCTCCTCCTTACATACAGATTGGAAAACCCGAAAGAAAATTAGCACAACATACAGAACTAATTCTAGTCATTCATGTCTTTCACACGTATTAGTTGAGCATTCCCATTGCTCCACACCTGTCTTTATAATCACCACAAAGTATGTCTGGAACATCAGACTGTGTTCTTCTGTGATTAGAAGGTAATTAGTTTTAATTTGTTGTTAATGATGAAAGAACCAGTGATTGGGTTTTCTTTAAAACTCTGAATCTTTTTTACTGTAATTTTCAGTGAACCCCATTTTTTATGATGATATAAGGCTACTATTCCTGATTACATTACCCCTTCTTGTTCATACGAGCATTAATCTTTCACGGATAACGTGGCCTGTTTCTAATGAAAGCCTTAAGCCTTAGAGCAGAAGCACTCAATTTAAGTTCTTTAGAAATAGGGTCTCATTGAAACTGCACAGGAGTTTGGTTAAATACCTTGCTATTCAAATGACTTGTGAAAATTAATGGGCCTAATTGAAGTAAAAAGCTCTATATTCTTTTCTTGTAACAAAATAAGGACAACCTAAATGTAAAAAATAGCCAAGGAGATTATATAAATAATCAGCTGCTAACAATGCTTTTCTAAGTGAGCCAATATACCAACATTATTCAGAATTCTGGCTTTATTCAGGCTTCATTGGAAAGAGCAATTATACCAGAGAAAAATAGTAGAATTTGCTCTCTTGTTAATTAAAGGGTAGTAGTAGATTTTTGGAGGTTATTATAAGGCTAGTGAGATATTAACATTCGGTGTTCTCAGAATCGGAAATGAAAAACCAGGAAAACGTAGATCCATCACTTCTTCATATCTCAAATATCTGGATGTCAGTTTCCAGACTGGAGAAGCAGTATCAACATCAGTTTCTGAACTCTGTTCTGCATGTTAAACATGTGTCTAAATATGCCTGTAGGGAGATCATTTCACTGCATTTCACACTGCTTTCCAGCCAGAACAGGCACCCATCACCTTACTGAAAGATCATTGGAAAAACCCATCAGGACAGCAATCTAGGCATACCCGACTTCTTTGTGTAGACTTCTCCTTTACACTGTATTTCAGGAAGCAAAATATGTCTGCATTTATTCAGTATCCGATGCAATGGTTCTCCCTCTGAGATCCATTGATGCTACTGGACTGCAAATAATAACTAAAAATCTTGAAACAGAACTGTCAGTGAGGGTAGCTCTGTGCTCTTACATGCCTATATCAGAGAACAAATTGGTAGCGCCAACAGTCAAAAAATGAAGCAATTAAAAGAATGGATTTTGAGTTGCTACCAGTATTGCACGAAACTGCAGTAGAACAATCTGAAGTTTAAAAAAAAAAATAAAAATAAAAAAGAGATAAGTAACAGCAATGTGCTCTACATGAGACATTTAAATGAGTGGCCAAATAAGGGCACCGAGGGCTCACAGAAAAACACAGGACATAAGGACATTTTGTAGAAGATACACCTGAAAGATATGGTGAAAGACTTGACAGAATATCCACCTTAAGATATACCTATTTGGTAATGGAGGACAGCTTTAGGCAAAAGTACACAAGAAGTTGACTGTACGTGGCTACGAACAGGAGGTCTCCACAAGCAGGTTAAGAGTGCAGAGCCTTAAAACTCAACGCCCTGGGGTCCCTGGGATCAGCAGAGCAACGCAAGACCAACCTGGACAGAGAAATCAGTTGACTGGCTTTTGTACAAAATATTACTCAGGCAGAAGAAGTACGCAATAGCGTACACTCTTACAGAGCATCTTCACAAAGTAGAGTAATCGCTACAACTGGCCTCCCTGCTTACTTTTTAAGTTAAAAACCAGGCTCCTACTTCCACACTTGAATAGGCTGCTGTGTTTAAACAATGTCCATTAATTTCAGGATTCCATTCTGCAGAAGACTACAAAAGAGTTTGTTTCAAATTTCATAAAGAAACCGAGAATTTTATCCACAAGTTTTCCTGTATTGAAATGTATCGGTATAAAACGTAACTTTTAACATAACCTAACATTGTGTCAAGTAAAAGTTCGGAACTTTCCTTCCTTCCTTGAAAGAAAGCATTGCTACAGTTAAAATGTTACATTTTCTCCAACAGCCCATCTCTAATGTGAAAATTAATGTGCCCTGCCTGAGAACCTCTGCAATAATACTGAATGCACTAAAAATTGCTGCTTCTATTTGATACTGATTAGTTGGCTTTTAAAGTTATAAAATGGCCATCCACAATTGCATTTTATTGATCTACATTTTTAATTACATTTTGCGTAACATAAAATTAATTTCCAAATGATTATCCAGTTAGCAAACATTTTAGCTAGTTAAAAGATTTCAAAAATCTTCCATATGGAGTAAGGTAGGAAAAAGAGCAGGAAGGGATTCAATACTGTGTAGTTTTGTGTTAGCTGCCAGAACCATTTCAGTAGTGTGGCAATACCGATGATTGAGTCTAAAAGCCCCATCAAATCATGCACCAAAGCATCGCAACAGTCAAAATAACGACACAAATTTCTGCTTTTTATCACAATTATTTAAGAAAAAAGAATGACAGCCTTTATGGTTTTCAGGAAGAAATGAAAGAATTATTCTAACCACTTTATCTAGATTTGATTCCAATGTTTTCAAAAAAAAAATACTTACATGAAAAAATGACTAGCTAGAAGGTGTTAGGGAGAAGGGTAGATCTCTCTCCAATTTTTTTTAATTAATCTGGCATTATTTTTGATACAAACAAATTGGGGAAGAAAATTTAAGAATAACAAGAATATTGCAGCTTCAGATACATTTCCTTATTCCTCACAAATAATTAAAAAAAGGAATTAAAATGTGAAATTGTGTGGACCTAGGGTCTCTGAGTCTTCTTTAATTTGTTGGAACTAATTAGTACTGAAATTTAGACTGACAAAATAAATTTTACAGAGGCTTTCCCTGTTTTTATTTTGACTTGTACAACCAATTCTTAAAGCCCTCTACAGCCTGCCCTCCTGTGACCTACATATATTCCACCACAGAAGCTCCAGCCTCACGGACCATTTCCCTGGTGCAGGAGGCAGCAATCCTCAAGGGCTGGCAGCTCTCTGGTCAAGCAGGCACCAGTACAAAGGCCAAACTGTGCTCATCTCCTCCCCCGGGCAGGGGATTTCCAGCATCAGCCAGCATGGCTGAGCCAAGTGCTTCTAGCAATCGGGCAGTACTGACACCGGGGTCTTGTTGCATTTCAACTCATCTTGGTAGAAAATCCATTTTCTTCCTTCATCTAAGAAGATGAAAATTTGTGACAAGAAAAGGTTATTATGCTCACTGCCTCATTGTTTATGTAGGTTTATATCTAGACTGGCACCTTTACATGACTGCCCTGGAGATACAAGCCACAGTTAAGAGTTGACCCCATCTCTAGGAAAGTTATAGGGGCTTCTGTTCAGCTCTAACATCAAACCAAACCCAGCATTGCCTATTACTACCAGGCACCAACTGGCTGGGGCTGAAGAAGTTCTTTACCACACCTTGTCAACCAGACCTTTTGTTAAATGTTGCATCATTGCCATTAAAACTAAGGAAAATAAACAGTAAAAAAAAAAAAAAAAAAAAAAGATTAATTCTTTTAGAACTACTTTTAAAAGAAACCCTCATGCCAGCATGAAGATTCTAGAAAAGTACCAGGAACTATTTTCCAGTTTTTAAATTACTGAGCCGACTAAATAGCTAAGCAACATGTAGCCCTGGGCCAGGTGAGCTCAGCAAGGAATCAGTGGAAGATATACCTGTTGCATGCTGCCTCTGAGGGGGTATTGAAAGAATCCACATTTTCTATGCATGTGGGCTGCTGAGCATGCTTCCTCTACCATCACATTCAAGGCCGCACCTTGAATACCGTGTTCAGTTTTGGGCCGCTCACTACAAGAAAGACATTGAGGGGCTGCAGCACGTCCAGAGAAGGGCAANATGGTTGGACTTGATGATCTTAAACGTCCTTTCCAACCTAGATGATTCTATGATTCTATTCTATGATTCTGTATTTTGTACGGCATCCAGAGGGACAGTGGTGCCTCCAACCACTGCTGCTCCTAAGGCGGGCTATACCACATGCTAAAGTCTGTGTGAGCACAGACTGAGGTGCTAAAGGACTGCACACACCCTTAGTTGTGCTTCGTTTGTCCACTTTGTTGGTAAAAGGATACCTTGCATTTGACTGCTTTATCATCTGCATACTATGCCGATAGGTGATGGAGCCTAACTTAACTATCGCAATACTGATCATCTAGTGTTGCTACCAAACTGTAATAGATACTTGGTGCAGGACTTGGCGAGGCCTTGTCCAGCCCCTTTACACTCTGAAGACCTTCATTTAGGGCTCTTAGCATATTCCTCTTCCGGGCTCTCAAGGTCTTCTAAGGTCTGCTGCTGAGCACAGGTTTAGGCCCGAACAGCATGGGTGCATGTTGAATCTAGACTATGGCTTTGGGCTTGAACACAGGCCCAGGATGGCACTCAAATATAAGCGACACCAGATTTCAGAGGCATAAATAAACTCTTCAACAGTATGTGGAGGAGAAGCAATCAATCTGAATGTTCAGCAGCCGTTCACAGAATCAAATATCCAGAGAGGGTTTGAAGTATAACATCTAAGAAGATTTCGTAAATTAGGAGAGCACAACATCTACTTGCAAATGCCAGTAAATCATTCCCATTCCTTTGATTACATCAGATACTCTAGGAATGTTTCAAGTCCGATGCTTACAGAAGTGGATCTTCTTTTTTACGAGAACAAGAGAAATAACCTCAGTGTTATTTTTTTCTGTGTTGTACCAAATAATTTTAAAACGGCACAGCACTTTTTCATGCTTAATCCTATCTAAATTTTCTTCCACTTTGATTTATTTTAGAAAAATCAGTTCTGTGATAATACTGTGCGTTTCTGGTTTTGTTTTGTTTTTGTTTTTGTTTTTTTTTTTTTTTTCTTTTATAAAACCAGTTTTAATGTACTCATTTACTTCAGAGCCTTGCAAAGAACCAATTAAATCTCTCTCTCTCAGTATCTAATCTACTTTGGAGTTTTGTCCATGGTATGGCATTAACTGAAGTGACCTACTTGAAAGATAACTCCTCATTAGCTGGTTATGAAGGAGAACGGCCTCCCCACAGTATAAAAATAGTATAGTCTTTGGAGGGTTTGCCTTTCTGTTTGATGATTCAATTTGCACTGTACTCATACATGAGACACACTGAGATTTTAAGGGGCACGCCCTACTGTTCAGAGTGCCACAGGAAATTGTTCACAGGTGGTCCAATATCAGACTCAATACTTTCTCGGGATATTCTGGAATAATATGTCTGATTTCCTCTGGCACATGTAAGGAACAGCAGATTATGTACAAACAGTATAGCTCCTTTGCTGCCCAAGGATGCCCCCCCAAAAGCCCAGAGGATAGATTGACAAGAAGCTACGTGGTATTAGCCTATTTTGTAATATGGAAAAACTAATAGTCAAATTCAGATTACCCAATTTCTGTCTGAATCCACGTGCTTTGTGTTTATTACTAACACTGCCTCTTTAACAAACATCGTAAGACACAGAGATAAGGAGGCATTCAGGCCACCTGGATTTGGATTGGACAATACGCATAATAGAGAAACTCTAGATCCCTTTTGTAAGATACAGGAGACCCACCATAGTGGGCTCAGGAAACGAGCCCGCTTCCCAGCAGCGGAATTCAAATAACGAGTACAAATGTGAACCACTCCACCAGCTATCCTCCCTTGTCTAGCCACAAAGTAAGAGGAGAGCAGGGTTGATACTAAAGACAATCCAGAGTCTGACAGCCAGGAAAAGCTCCCACCTGGCATCACTGGGGGACTTCAGTACACTACCCCAAGAACTTAAGCAACCAAACTTCATGATGCATGAACTTAATCAAGCTAATAAAGACCCTGCATCCAAGGAGAAGCAAACCTGTTGCAGCAGTGTGGTGGAATGACTGCAGAGGCAGCCTGCAAGACGTGATGAAGACCAAGGTAGCCTGATACAACCCACTACAGAAGGCATCACAGTCTACTAGGCACCAAGGCCATAGATGAACAGGTGCACACCCATCTACCAAACAGATTCACAAAGCAGCAGCCAAAGATAGGAGTCTAAGCACAGCAGGGCACTGTATGGCCAGAGGCAGGTGTAGAACAGCAGTTCAGAGACAACAGCTGAGTGACCACCACGCTCAGGAAGCTGCAAGTACCAACCACAACTGAATGCTGCTGCCAAGAGACAGACAACTAACAGCGACAGAAGCAAGTTTCCAAAAATCCTAGCCATCAAGTGGGTTAGCACAAAAACAACAACCAAACAAAAAAAAACCACACAAAACCACCCTAAAAAAAACCCACCAAAACCAAAAGCCAAACCAAACAGTGAAGCTAGCGTAATAGAAGCTGTGGAGTTCCACGGTTCATACTTGTTGATAGGTTAAATAATGATTGCACGTCAGGGCCTGTGTTTTACTATTACCTACTCTCTTGTAAAGGACCCTGACTCGTAGACAGGGAGGGTGCCAGGTCTGGATGATGAGGGGATTAGCACTGCAGGGCATATGGCAATGTAGATGCAACTAGAAAAGACAAAGGAGAAACATTCCAAAGAAGAAACACAGTCATAGTGCTGAGAAAATCCTTCATCAAATTTGAGAATACAGATGAGAAGCCAGATGCTTGCTCGAAGGCCAGCATGCTGGAAGGACAACGAAGCCAGAGAGGAAACAGTGGTCCAGCAGCAGACTAAGGCCTTTGCAATCCTTTGCAATAGAATCCTCTGGGTAAAGCGACCAAGCAAACATTAGGAAAAAGAAAGCAACTGTGCTTGTATTTAAAACAAAGAGGTCGCAACCAGAGTGGAATTTGGAGGGAGTAGCACAATAGCAAAGAGTTTGGAATAGGCACCATGAAGTCCATCTGCTGCCAGCAGGTTTGACTGCTAGCTGCTGTTGACTAATTTATAAAAAGTTTCACCATTAAGTGGCTAGTTTAGACTTAAATACATGCAGTCCTCTCAGTTTATTCTTTAATGTGAAATATACTGAGCATCAGACACAAACAGAAATGTTATGTTCCCTACAGCTCACAAAACCAAATGCCTTTCAGTTCCAGGCTTTAATCTACAGTCTTTCTTCCAGGTGGTGGCAAGGCACAGATCCAAGGTACAGTATGGCTTGCACCAGATGTTGGCACTCATGCAAGCCTAATTTTGGCAAGCAGGGGAAAAGGCAGGGCATGAGATGCTGTGACAGCCGTTCTGGTGCTGGCTTGGTGCCTTGAGAGCATTTCATGCGTGTGTCAGGCCTGCATACTTGTCCCAGTTATTTTATGTTCTTTACAGCAAAGAAGTCTCCAGCTGTTATAGTGTGGTGAAGTAAACTTTAAACAATCAAATGAGCGTAGTTGATACAGAAATATGCAGAGATGCTTGAATTTGCACAGAGTCTGAAACTATACCTCTGCATACCTACGCATCATGTGCTTCAGCCTGTATTCATTCGGATGGGCAGTGATTTAGATGACAATGATGGTATTGCAATTACAAACATTTCTAATGTTGGCTTCTTTTCAGCGCAGCACTGAGTCAAGATGTAACTTGAACGTTTGTACAACAAAACTGAGTTAAGTAATTCTATAGACTCCAAATAGCTGGCCTATCAAAAAACCATGAAACGACGCTCAAGTAGTGCCGATGTTTGAATTAGCAGCATCATGCAAAAGCAGCTACAGATTACAAGCTGAAGTGAGCAAATTCAATTGCTAAGCATAGACCATGTGCTGTTTTATTATTTGGCTATTCTCTCTTGAGCGGTCTGGATTGAATAGAGCAACTTCAATTCAGCAGCTGCTGACATGAAGCCAAACAGTATTCCACTGCTTACAAAAGCATGTAAAAAAGCAAGTAAAGAATCATAAAATGAAGACCTGAACCGATGTTCCTCTAAGTCAGAGCTGAGAGCATGGAGGGTAAGAAATGAAGGACTACCTGCTACGCATGGAAGGGACAGGTAATTAAATAAAGGCATTTTATTGACGTGTGGGAAGGTCAGTTGACAAGGCGCGCCTGAAGCCTGGGTAAACATCCAGTTTGTAGAGTAACAAGGCAGGAGGACATAATTTGCTGGTCTCTCAAATTTCAGTACTATGTTCCTCATCGAAACTTAGTTAAGTCTCATTGGTAGATATGCCTTATAACTCTAATTTTAATAGGATTACGTGGAGATTGGTTCTCTAGAAAAAATGTGGAAGGAAATTAGGTTATTTCTGAGGGAAATCCTCACCTCATGTATCCTACTCTGTGGTTAGCGGAGAGAGCTCACGTAAACATAATCCAGCTCGCTGAGCAGGAGCTTGAGAAACACCGTACTCAGCTTCTGTAATTGCCACCTGCAAGGACACTCCAGCGCGTAATAGATAACAACAGAATGCCTGTGCTCATCCAGGCATGGGAAAAGGAGTATAGCTAACCACAAAGAAGGAGCTAAGGGTGGAGTTGACACTTAAGGGAATAAGCCAATTAGGAGCTCCCGTTTTGCAATATGCATGAGCTAATTATATCAAAGCATAAAAGACGAGTGTATCACTTAATAAACGAAGCTTGCTGATCACTCATATTGAGTGTGCTTGTTTTCCCTCCGTCGCAACACTACTCAGACGAACAGACACATACCCTCTTACAGACATACTAAAAGGCCTTATCCTGGGACTGATATGGCAGTGATCCAGGAACAAAGACAAATCTTCTCAAATTACTGGACATGCCTTGCATTTTAACCATTTGACAGGGTAAAGAGACAGGGCTCCAAATACAGAAGAAGGCATGGAGCGGGTTGGGGTCTTATTTGGCTCACTGGTCACAGATTAGCTACCTGAGGCAAAAAAAAAGCTTTAAACAAGAGATCGTGCAATGTTACTAACACCAGTTCTATTTCCAGGTGCATCAGAATATATCCTCAAATTAAGTCAGTAATATGGCTCCTTATTTACCCTGGTCTAATTTGCAGCAGACATTTGTATCATTGGCTTTGTTACCAGGGAAACTGACTGCTAGAAAAGTGTTGAGGTTTAGGATGCATATTCTTTATTGTGGACAAGACAGGAACATAAAAATATTTAATACTGGAATAGCGTGCACCAGTTGACAGTGGCTGATACATTTTTCTTTGGAAAAAAAAGCCCTGAATTCAACTACCTGTTTGGAGATTACTGGGATGATGTTACGAACTCTTAGCTAAGAGTCGCCTATGAGCAATTGTTGTACAAGCGAAGACACGTGATTTTTCAAAAGACATTAAAAACCACCAGTATCAGAAATTGCAGTGTTTTATCTGCAGTGAGCATTACTGTTGGATGCTTAACTTAAAGTATCTTAGCTAACAATTATAAGAATAATATTGAGTACAACAAATGATTGTTTATCCAGCATATTGGATATTCATTAACAAATCTCTCTGCATTTAGCTGTCTTTTTCTTAAGATTTTTACCTTAAGGGACCTAAGGAATCCTTTTAAGTAGATTTTTGCCTGCAGAAACCCAGCTAATGATGTTCCTCATAGGAACAATTTAAAATGAGGTGATGGTGGCAGGTTGAGAGCAGCACACATTCTTTTCATAACTTCCTCTGCTTTTTCACTGTTGTTGACTTCTCTCTGATAGGCACAGTATATACTTTTACCTTGTATACAATACACTGAAGCGGATGACCCAAAACACCTGACCTGAACAGTCTCATTTAGTGGATGTAATGAAAGTACATCTGCTGAACTGGTGAGAGAGTCAGAAAAATCAGATGCTTAAAGTAAACAACAGAAACCTATGGCTATTTTAAATCCTAGCTTGAAAGTCCATGAAGATAAACTTAATTTTCAGCCTAGGTTTATCAAGACCATCGGTTTCAGGGACGTAGTCACAACTTTTTAAATAACAAGTATTATGACAGCAAGGATTTTTGAAGGAGACTGAGGGATTTAGGAACCCTGTATACTTGATTAGGTCATCAGGAGCATTTAAAACCACTAATGTTTGTAGCTGAATTAAAGTCATATTTGCTAAACTTTTTTCTATTTTATGCTTGCAAACTCTGGACACATAGATTAAATCACGTTTTGGAACTGTCATTTCAACAGTCTGCACTGGTCGTTTTTGTAACAACATACTAAAAAGGAGTCTACAAAGCACAGAGTTCCATTAAAATGTTTAGCATCTCTCTATAAACAAGAAAGACAAAACCTCCCATATAATTTCACCCTCAAAACACTTCAGGGAAAACAGGAGGAAAGAACAAAATCCACGTCTGTGTGCTGGGTACAGGGGTACACCCATATGCATGTCCGCAAACACACTGTGAAGCACCGACCTGATTTTATCAGATGGATCTCTGTACTAGCAAATTATTTCTACCAGCGAAAATTACAGAAGCCTTTGATCCATGGTTCCAAGCAAAGGAGAAACAAATTAATTGCCAACCTAGGCATTTTCCCCGCACTGTTCTGTGCTTTCCACAAATGCCGCAACGAGGTCTGCCATTTCAAACGGGAATATACACAGGTTGCAGGAGGGAGAGCTACGAAGAGCTCTCCTCAGAGGGCAGTTTGTGAACAGATGGCTTGGGTGGTGCTTGCAGCCTACCCAAAAGACACGGACACCTCCCATGTGATTTATTTCCATGTGAATCTGGCAAGAATTGGCCTTGCCGCATCCTCTAGAAATCAGTTCTCTCAGGGGAAAAATCCAGGCCATTACTCTGTTGTCTTTACTGAACAGAAAGTCATGTCTAGAGCTGTTAATTCTTGTGTTCACAAGGTTGAATTTCTTTAAGAACATGAATATGGCCACAGCATGTCAGAACAAAGGATCCTGTAGCCCAGGATCCTGTCTGTACCAGGTGCAAAAAGAGGATGCTAGAGAAGGACTTCAGAACAAGGCTGTCACACTGCATTACATTCCGAGTACTTTCACTATTTCCAGATCAAGACATCACCTCCACATAGACAGAAAACCTCAGTGGATTTCTCTTCCCTGAACATCTCTAGCTTCCTCTTGATCCCAAATGAAGTTTTAGCATCAACTAACCAATGAGCTCGCCAGCTACCTTCCCCTGACGGCATCAATATAGGCATAAAAGAATTTATACTGACACTGCTAGTAAAAAGGATTGACAAATGGCAGCTCTACAGCTGCTGCAACAAGAATATGAAAAGAGGTTGATTAAAATAGATTTCTATCCCACGCAACTGTGAAGCAATCAAAGGTTCTGAACAACAACAACAACTACTGTTTTAAAATAATGATTCAAATTCAGGTGCAGCTTTAGCTGTCCAAAAGTTACATGTCTAATCTAAATTATTATTTCTGCATGCTACATGTATATATAGGAAGGCAACTTACTCCAGAAGATAACTCAAATCCACCCTGTGATAGGTGCTTAGGAAATTAACAGGAGCATATCTGTTCTTAGAGCAACTATTTTATTATTTGCTTCAATTCATTTAAAAGAAAATATTCTTACTTACCTAAAATAATTCTCTTTATAACAAAATATCAAAACATTCTTTAAAATATTGCTGGAGGATTCTTAAAAAAACTGCAGGCTAAACTACTGCTACAGCAGAAGGATGAAGTTCAGACAAAAACACATAATTACTATTTATTTTATTGCTAAAAGAAACGTCTGACATCAGAGGTTTTCTTTAAAAGAAAGATTACCCCTGGTTACGAAAGGAGAGATTATATCACCAGAAGCCCACTGCTGGAGTAATGTTTATGATGCCTTCACACTTAAATGGGTTTCCTTGAATAATGCTACAGAGCAGCTGGCTTTCCAGAGATATGAGATAATCTTTTGGCATTTAATTGAGTACCTGAACTTGGTGGAACATTCAGGAGTAGGTGCAGCTTATCTGAACTCTAGGATCTTCATTTTTATACACTGCATTGGATTTTCATAAACAGGCTTTTATTTCTTAATTCATCGCTTTTCCTTGACAAATATTTGTAACTCTTATTACAGTAATTTTGCAACAGGCCACATTAGAGTTGAAGGTAAATCATCGCACAAAACCAAAATCCTGGATACTTCATACTTGAAAAAAATATTTAATTTTGCTCAGCAGTTAGGCTAATACATTATAATTCTCAGCACTTTGGTTTTTTCACCCTTCCGAACTATGGCTATGAAAGAAAATGTCTGAAAAATAAATCTTTTATTTGGTGCATGGGGTCATTTCATCAGACAGTGACAAATGTGTCAAAGTGAGCAACATATGAATCACCTCAATATGCGGGAGACTCAAGGCCCTTTTGCTTTCTTTTTATTCTTATGTGAAACTCACTGGATAGATTTTCAGATGAACATGTACCTTAAAAAATTGTTTTATGTTTTCTATCCACTCATATATTTGTAGCAACACAATCGTTGCCATGTACGTCTAAAAAAACCATTTGTTGCTTCACACTGAAAAGCACAGAAGTTGGAACGACAGTCTGCATGTATTCTTATTTTAAACATTTTGTTATTAAACACTGCTTATGTTGAAAACAGGCTACCTTATGAGACAGCAGGAAAGCCAACTAAGAAATTAAATGAAAGATTATATTGTAAGTGATATTCTATACACTTACTATAATAAATAAGTAAATAAACATTTATATGTCTGTATGCAAAAAAACCCACCTGTATGCATCACAGCAGTGACGTGTTTCAATTTGCAGTTACACAATTTTAAACTAGGATTTACTTTACTGAAGCCAGTGTAATTCTACTATCAAACTGCCATGAGACAGGAGTTCAGCTGACCTCTCAACCGGTCTGGATCCCTTTGTACTGTTGGCCTGTTCTTCTTCCAATGCATTGGTCCCACGGACCAGATTCAATATGTGCATGTCAGTTAGTTCCCAGGTGCCAAGCAGGAGCAAAGAAATCAGTTAATCTACCGAGGACATGGCACATCCTGCGTGAAGATGACGCCAGGCTCTCCCATTTCCCCAGAGCAGGTCTCCAGCAGCCACCCCTCAGGGGTGAAGCTGGAGAGAAACAACTGGTTCTTCAACCAAGTCTAGCTGTCTCCACTATCATGTTGTATTAGCCAGATATCCCTCCCAGCTGTCACCCTCCGGGCTCTCCCATTCTAGATGGCAGTAGAAATGCAGACGGGTGACCTCAGGCCCTCACCTCTCCTTCCAGGTTTGGAAGGTTTGGTAACACCAGACGGCTCCTGCACCACTGCAGCTGGACCTCCTCTCCTCCCACCCAGCCAGCAATGTGCACCAAGCTCTACACTAGCATCTCATGAGAGGTTCTTGCAGTACTAAACGTGTTTACAGGATGTTTATTTTTTTGCAGGAATGAATTGAGAAGATATTTTTATTGCATTTATATAACCCTAGCCAAGTGCTGAACTCAAACTGACAGACTGTTCAAGGCTTTTCTTGGCTGCGCTTTCAGCACCCACACCAGATCAGGTCCCTCTTTCTCCCTCATCTTTTTACACCTTGGATTTCTCACTTCTGCTCTCCTTCCTCAAAAGACTCACTAACTTCTCTTTCTTTCCTGATCCAAAACAGAGATGCAGAGAACTACCTACTCCGTCCATCAGCTGGTCCCCTAACTCCGTTCCTTTTCCATGTTTGTGCTTTTTCTTCTGAAACTGAGAATTATTACGTGAAGATAGATTTCTTCACCTCTTTGCCCCAGATATTATTCCATTTTTAAAATGAAGTCAGACACCCACCTCATCATAATCCATATTTTCTGAGATACTGAAAGAGATTTCAGGAAAACCAAAAGACAGTTTAGGGAACAGAAAACAGGGGACATGAAATAAATTAGGATACTTTCAATCTGAAAATCATTGATATGTAAAGAACATCAGACAGTTGAAACGCAAAAATATTTTCATATTCCACTATAGACCAGGTCTGAAAACTTTTGCTTCTATGCCCATGAGAAATATTCCCAAAGATACTCATTAAGGATATATTATTTGGTCGTGTGATAATGAAAATGACTTCAGAACTATCATGATGACAAAGAGAACACACTAAGCTTTGGAAAAAAAAATATGTATCTCTAATGATCCTATTTATATATCATTTGAGATACATCACCACTTAAGCAGCTACTAAGCAAGCATCATTTTCTGTGATTCCACCAAACAGATGTCAGTGTCAGGTTAAACTTTCTACTAATAAGTTTAATACTAAGTGTCTTTACAATATTAGAATATATACCGCATGCAACCCTTGTAGAAATCAAACATATATGCACAGGAAGCATTGAGCAATAACGTCTGTTTATAGCATAAAATAAATTCAGTTATCTCTTAAAGGCTGCTTAAAATTATGTGAAGTCACTCAAGAAGATTTGGTTTATCTTATATCTTCCAGAAAGTGCTTATTTTTTCGCAAAAAAATTGAAAACCGAGAGTTTTATGAGGAAACTTGATTCAAAAAATACTTTACGTGAGACACGATTGAGCAATTAAATCTCCATCTTCAAGCAAACAGTCTCCCTAACCTTCACTTTTGCTGAGCCATAAAAACTGACAGATCCTAACCACAATGAATCAAGAGAGATGTAGTCTAGATCCCACATGCAAGACAAGACAAGAAGCAATCTTGTCTCTAATGACCAGTGGCACTTTTTTAAAGATGTGCAAACAACCGTAGCTATAAATTGTTACTTTCTCTTATTCATCCCACCCAACATCACGAAGAACACCAGAGATGCATTATATTGCATCTCTACGTTCAGGCACTGGAGGAACAAAGCCTTTGAGCAACACTATCACATCTGGAAAGGTGGAGCAGGAAGGATTCTTCCCAAACTGAAAATCAGAAAGCCGTCTGAAGTTTTTAAAACTTAATATTGCATCTGTAAAAATGTTAAGTAAGATGCTTAGGAATTTGCTATATGGGATGCGACTAGTACCTGATTTAGAAGTCATTCACATACACCTCTGTGACAATACTAATGATCTCAGTCCTGTAAAAAGCATGCAGTTATATGGCTTCAGCTTCAAATTGAATAATTCCTTTAGTTAATGAGAACCCCATACTGTTACCTTGGGGAATTGTAAAAGTCAAGACTAAACGATCCATTTTATCTGTAATACTGAAAGTACCAGTCAGGATTAAACTGTAATCATGACTTGTTATTAGATCAGTATATTTCTGACTAATGCTTGGCTCCAGGAGGATTTATCACAAGTTCAGTTACATCTAATGCTTTCCCACTCGGATTGCTCCCTGCAGAGCTAATCGGATCTCAATGGAAGTTTATGGGAAATTCAGCTACTAAAGTGACAGATGTACAAGTCTGATCTGTCCCTTCTTTCTGACCTGTATTTTCTCCTTTTTTGCTTTTCCTCAAAAGAATCCTTTTTTTCAGGTTTACTTCAACACTGGGTTTCGTTTGTATTAATTTTCCTTTCTTTCCTCCTCTCCTCTCTTTTTTTTTTTTTTTCCCCATTTCTTTTTGTTTTTCATTGTTTCATTTTGTCAGCTAGCTAGCTCATTGTAGCACTAAGCTGGGGCAAATCATAGTTACACCATATACCGGAAGAATATTCCCTCTTTTTTTCAGATGTCCGCATAATTCCCTGATATCCTTTATAATGACTCAAAGCAAAGAAACTTGAGATGCATTGAGAGACAGCCATCCTTCTAGTGGCAATGATATACACGCACTCCCACAAAGGTTCAGAACAAGAACCCAGAGCTGCTATTTTCTCAATTTATGGACAGTGCAAGCAACTGTCAGAAAACATCTGTGAAAGACCAGGCAGGATACAGTCTTGAAAAATAAGTATCCTTATTGCACCTATATGGTCATCCTTGCGTGTTTTGGATGACTACAGTTGAATAGATGAATGAGCAGGCAGCTGGGACAATTTTCTCTAATACTGCAATCTGTATGATCCTGAATTTTTATAGACTCTGCACATTCAAGGAGGTCTGAAAAAATACAGGCATTCAGTTATGAAAGCTTCAGTATTCAAAATAAATTTGAAATATATACCTACACTTCTGCCTGCTGTAAATCAGTGCCTCTGTGTTGTTTGAAGTTAAGCTATATTTCATCTAGCTGAGGATGAAAATGAATCAGGTTACAGATTGTCCCAACACACTGACTAGCAAGGGTGCTATGAGCGATCTAGATCTGAAACCCCAAATTATTAGGACCCAGAGTCACTATGTTTTATCAGCTAGGTTTAATAGATGCAGTACCTTCCCGCTCCAGTGTTAACAGATCAAGTATATAAAACTATGCAACAGAAAAAAGCAAAACAAAAGGAGCAGGGTGCCAAAACTGAATCAGAGCACTAACATTTAAAAGATTATAGAAAATGTGGGTTTTTTGTTTTTGCTTTTTTATAAAGTTGGAATATGGGAGAGACTCAAAGAGTTGATAGGTGAAGCATGTAGGTTGAGATGAGGTGCTTTTCCAGTAATGAAGTGACAAAAAACTCCATCTCAGAAAAAAAAAAAAGCAAATAGAATAAGCCAACTAAGGTAGGAAATAATGAAGAACACTTCTTAAGAAACTGTAATTTAGCAAGAGGCATACAAAAATAGAGAGCTAAGCCAAGCGCAAGCATATCTAGTAGAAATGTTAGGAGTCTAAAAGATTTAGTATCAAGAAGAATCCTTAAACAAAGATACTAATGAAAAAAGTACACCAGAAATTTAGTGGAAGGATTATAAAAAAAAAGGGGTACAAAGTAAAAAAAATCCAACTAAGTGCACTTGAAAGCACAGATCATACTGACAGAGGAGAAAGATAAGCAAAAGTTAAAAAATAGTTATTGTCAAATAGCGTAAATAAGTGCATGTATTAAAACACAGTACACANTGAAACCCCAAATTATTAGGACCCAGAGTCACTATCAGGCCTAATATTAAAGTATACTATTTCCTGATTCCCAGCAGCACAACGAAGTTGCAAGCAGATACCTTAGTATATAAGAATTTATCCTGTTTCTAGCAAGATTAACTTGCTACTGATGCTGTACACGGAAATGCTCACCACCAACCCCCTCCCCCC
>VYXH01004068.1:433051-448278 GCA_013397275.1 Burhinus bistriatus
TCTCCAGCCTGTCCAGGTCACGCTGAATGGCAGCACAGCCTTCCGGTGTGTCAGCCACGCCTCCCAGTTTTGTGTCATCAGCAACCTTGCTGATGGTTCACTCTATCCCTTCATCCGGATCATTGATGAATATGTTGAACAGGACTGGACCCAGTACTGACCCCTGGGGAACACCACTTGTTACAGACCTCCAACTAGACCTCCACTTCCCTGGACAGCTCTTGTGCAGGACAGAAAGAATACAAAAACACTCTCATGAACCAAAGACACGAGTCAGGTTTTGCTTCCCAGTAAAATCAATTGGCACCTGTGTGTCAAATATATACAGCTGTCTACGTGTTGCCGTCGGCCCATCTGCTGCACACACCATATGCCAGTTGCTTTATTTAGGGCGCTAGGGAGAGAGAGTGAGATATCCTGAAAGGCAAATTAATTCTAATTGCTGTGAATCTTAAAAACTATTAGAAAACTAAAATTGCCAAGTAATATACTTATTAAAATGATGCACATACTAAGAAGCAGAAATTTGCACAAGAATTATATCAATTATGCAGAGGTATGGAAACAGCGGCTGTAAAATTTCCCATCTGTCAATACAAACAGAACTTCTGAGTTGCTGCCAATAGCTTCACCCATACAGCTAACCTTTCTACTGTGTCTTTTATCTTAGGCTTCTTCCGTGTTTCTTTTATTCCATTTTGCCAGGGCTTATAGCTTAAAGCTGCCTCAAAAAATTCTTCCAAAAAGCCATTTCTAGTCCACTCTTCCTGAAGAGAAAGACTCCAAGTTTTTCCTGGTTAGCCCTAAGTATGAAGCTATTCAAGCATGTGATTTTTTAATTTTCAACATTGAGTTCCCTGATTGAATTCCCATTTAGACTGGAATTCTTTGAGAAAGATCATACCTTCCTTACTGTTTGCAAGCTGCGTAGCATATTTTTGAGATTATCAAAAGAACAAAAGAATATATTTTATGAACCATTTCTGCTTTTTTCTTCTGAGTCCAAAGCCTTCTACAAATCTGAGAATTTAAAAACCATCCGAAGGTGATATTATTTTTATAGTACTTATCTCTATTTGCAGATGAATTCAGAACCATCTTTAATCTGTCTTTTGTGGTTTTTAACTACCTGTCTTGGAACTAGCAGGCTTGAAGCATACTTTTGTCAGCAGTTTTTAGAAGCTATTCCAGTAGAAATCAATCCTTAAAATTTCAGAACAACCTGGGATTTTCTCCATTTCCTTCCCTATCCCTCAGCTAGCAACCAAGAAGCAAACTGACATGGTAACTCCATAGCACAACCACCCCCTCCCCGCATACATATCTTCATCATGTGGGAAATCACGAAGCCGTTAATTCTGTTTAAGTTCTGTCATCTCTTTGGAGAAGGACAGAGCAGAAGAAATGTCATACATCCTGTAATCCTGTGGGTTACATACATTTCAGGAGTCAGCTTCCAGCACTAAAATAAAAAGGCCTGATCCTTAGCTCAAATGTTGTGGTTTTCTTAAAGCCCTATCTGCTTCAGCTAGAAGAGTATTTCTTCCAAATTGGTTATAGATGGGATATTGCCATCACTCTAAAGAGCCCAAATATTTTCTGATACAAATAAATTAAATCCTACCAATTCCTCACTTTAAAAAATGTGGTAAAATGATTGACGTAAGATGCATTAGAAAATCATTCAAGAGGTTGCTGTCTTATTTGCATGAAAATACTTCTTTTAAGTCAGTTATGAATAGCATAAAGCTGAATGTTCTAAAGTCACAATTATTTTAAAATTAGGGCAAAAGATGAGACTTAGTTACCTGCACAGCTTTCATTACTAAAGTTGTTGCTTACTTACATGAGATGAGATTTTTACTTGCACTTTCTAGATGCTTGCTACCATCTAAGTGGTGCAGAGCAGTGGAACATAGACACATCTCACCAGATAGGAAGGCGCTCCATCTTAAGCTGGCATAAAATTATGTGAACAATCCTTAGACCAACTTCTCCTGGATCTAAAGCTTTCAGCTTAATGATAAGGGCAAATCAGCAGCAGAGCAAATAAAGATTCTGCGAGTTCTCAACAGGTTGAGGCTTGAAATGACTTAGCATAAATTAGAGAAGCCCCAAAGCCACTGAGTCCAGTAACTCAACACATCTCCTGCCACAATCACCTTGTGACGCAGATCAAGATCTGGATTAGCTACTTCACAATGGTATCTCTAGATCTAGAATTTCATTTATGAAGAAACTTGATGAGTGTTGTCTCTTTAATGACTTTATTGTAGCAAGACAAGTGTTCAAATCTGGAAACCAGTAGAGCACTAGCAGTGACTGAAATCCCTGCTGACAGCCTCAGCAGAAAAGCCGTGATTAGCTTAGGTCCCCCAGGACAGATTAAGGGGTATTAGGAGAACAACATGAGGGAAACTACCACTGCTGTTGATGACTTGACTGATTTCATGGACAGAGAAGCTCAGTCTCCAGATCTTTCAGCTTCTGCATGTTTAAGCAATGGTAAACAGTTTCATTTCCAAAATAACTGCAGTTTTAGAACAGAAGAAATAAACAGGGAATTCCTTGGCTAGTTTAAATGGGCATTTCCATATTCCTCCCCTTCTCTTCATAGAATCTCCAGCACATGGGCATTTATGCAATTAACAAGCAGAAGCATATCACAGCACAGAATTAAGATTTAAAAAATACACAAATGCAGAAATATTAGACAAATTGACATGTAGCAGTTGCACCGGTTCTGCTATTTTAAAAGACAATAAATGGAAAAATCCCTGAGAATATTCTCTCCTTAGCTTATTAGATTTGCATATGTAGTGATCCATTGCAGAGCTGAACCATCAAACCCTAGGAGGCTAATTTATCCCATAGAATGTTATAATCAACCATATTGAATGCTCAGATCCTTAGAGACTGCAGGAGTTATAAAAAAGGTATTCATACAAATTTTTCTCTTATACATCCTTACAGAAATTAAAAATTAAAAAAAAAATTAAAAAAGATTGAATACAATGAAACAGAGCAAAGTAGAAAATACTGGTCAAAATAAGCGTGATGTGCTTCTCTTCTACAGTTGGATTATTCCAGAAGCAAACTATTCTGAGTCCTTCGTTTAAGCCATTATTTTTCATTAGATGAGGCACTGGTGTTATCCAAAAGCTAATAGCAGGAATACGTCTGTGTGACAAAACAAATACAGCTTGAATCTTATAGTGGTTAATACCAGAAACAGTCTGCAATAGAGTGCCTGCCTGACATACACAAATCACAAAATGGTATAGAAATGTGTTACTGTGCTCTTCTTTTAATAGAACAAAACCTCTATTATCGGGCCCTGTCTCTATATCTCCAGATTAGATTTTAGTAAATAAATGGAAGCTTTGGAAAAGCTGTAAAAAAACCTCCAAGAACAAAAAACCCAAACCAACATCCCCTCAACCCAACAACCTGTAGCCTGGTTTGACTAGTGCAGGTAATCATGGTGCTGCTATTTAAATTGCCCCTTGACATCAGGCACATGCTAATGGTATATGCTTAAATAGTCTCATACCTTGGCAGGCTCCTTTTTTTAGGTAGTAAACATGGTTTAAACAGAAACCTAGATATCTGACAGGTACCTGAAATCAGGGTTAAACCAGAATGTTTCTGTAAACAGCAGCTCTAAGCCCCATCAACAGCTGTGGACATTGGCCGATAGAGTTGATGCAGTTTTTTTGTCCCTACCTTATATCCCCTCCCAAATGGCACTCTCCTTCCTTTGTCTTCTGTGCCACAAGGACGTAATTTGTAACTCCTATGAACTGAAACTTCTGAGTGGTTATGTGTTTAATGGGAGTTTTCCTCCTTTTGCTTTTAGGAGATAGGTTGTTTCTAACAACTTATGTTTCTTCATACGGTGACGATAACCAGCATTTTCCTTAAGCAGCACTAACTCTGGCTCAGATGAGATCATTATTTTGAAGGATACATTAAAATTTGTCATTACACCAGTTTGTTAACTGACTATATGTCCTGCCAAAAAAACCCAACCCCAAAATAAAAAAAAACAAAACAAAACAAAAAACCAAAACAAACAAACAAAAAAAAACAAAACCAAAACCCCAAAACCACACAACTCCTGACTTTCATGACTTGTCTTTGAATGCGTTGTGAAATCTTGCTTTGGCAGCCCAATAACAGTTATAGAGCAGTCGCTCATTACACACGTCAGTGCGCATTTATTTGTATATGTAATGTGTACATACTGTTTCCAAGCATTTCTTCCTCTCTAAAAGTCAATTCTTCCAACAGATATAAATTGCACCATTTTCTCAACAAAGATTCACGAAAGAACTTCAGTTTACTTTATACTGAAAACTATCTCGCACCAGCCTGCATACAAACGCAATTTCAGACAAATTTTAGAGAAAAACCAGGGAGAATTTCTCATTTGTGGGGAAAAGGAGGAAACATTAAAAACTGGAAGGCTGATTTGCGAGCTGTTTGAAGTGCCTTAGAGGGTTACAGTGTTTCAGAAGTTATCAGCAAAGATATATTAGTGAACAGAGAACAGCTGACCTATTGAAAGATGCATGGCAGTTACTTTTATCACATAGCTTTTGTTTTATTATAGATCTCAACTCTCATAAGGATTCGGTATTCTCCCTTGTAAATATTTCAGTTCATAAACAGTAGATGGCCCATATTTGCAAGTAAAGCAATCATCCCAGAAGACTGTTACGGTAAAGCTATGGAGCTTAGAAAAACTAAAAGCAATTAAAGACAAGAAACTATGAGAACTTCAAAAAGGCTAAAGGAGGAGAATAGGACGAACACAGACTGCTACAGAGAGAAAACAAGTGCATCTCCATGAGTCTTGAGAAGGTTTTAGCTAAAAAAAAAACAAAACCAAAAAAACAAACAAACAAAAAAAACAACATTAAAAAAATGGCTGTTGAACTCTTAATTTTGCATGAAGATCTATTATATCTTGCAGTCACATTAAGTCATGTTGCCACAAAACTGACTCTGGAAAGAAACCATCAGAATAGGCTACAGTGCAGAATATAGTGTTTTCAATTCATTCTCAAATAACATCCTGTGATACAACACTAATTTTTGGCCATATGGAGTAACTAATAAGGTCATATATATTTTGTATTGTATATTGCTGTGCGCATAGGCGGTGTACTGGGCCATTCATAGCTATCTTATAAATTAAAAGTACTAGGATTTAAAGGTCATTTACAGAGCTTTTATGAAAGCAGCATCCTTTTCTATTGGAAAAAAAAATTGATTTTGGATTTTGTCATCTAGTGTTTCTCGTTATCTTATGATCACGCTGTGATAGAAGTACAAGAGTTATTAAGGAAAAAAAGAAGAAATATCCATCCTCTCACTTATTGTGCATTATGTGTGTTCTGTGGTGCCCAAAGGTGCCAGTCAAGATTGAAACCTAATTGTGCTCGGAGCTGTTAAAACATAAAATGAGACAGCATTACTGACAATAACCCCAACAGGAGATTACGTCTGGGGCTGCTTTGGGGTAGCTGGCAGACCTGAATCTTGAGGAGATTAAATGAGATGAATGTCAGAGACTGGTGCAATAAGACAGAGAACCACTTCCAGGCATAAGGCATACACGGCAAAGGAAGAAAGGATGAAAATGGTTCAAGGTGAAAACTGATCAAGCTGTTCCAGGGCCTTCACACTGAAGGATAAGGAATGTGAACCTGGCAATAAGTCTACTATCAAGTAGGACTTACCTGAAAGAAGCCAGTGAAGCAATTTGAAGTCAGAGGTATCAATATAGATAAAGAAAATTAGTTTACGAGCTGAGTGACATGTATTTCAAGAGGATTACAAAGAAATAATAGACAAGGCAAATATAATCTACCCCGGTTGGACAATAGCTTTGCTTCTAACAAGCAAGCTCACTCTCAATCTGGCTTTTTATGCATGACTACTATCCAGATACGCAGCCAAGGTCTATGGCTTCTGCTCTGTTATAACTCAATACCTAGTAATCGGCCGCAGAATTTAGAGAACAGTTGGTTAAAAACCTTAGTCTGGCTCTTTAGAACACAGAATGTCATTGGCAGCATCATCCTTAAACACTGTGCTTGGCTGGTATCTTTAATTAACAAAGTTAAGTACCTTACAACATTAGCCCGGGACAAAATTAGTAAAGGGAATTTAAATGAAGGGAAGTCTGTTATCTAAGCTTCGTGAATAATGGAGGGACAATTACAGCAATTAAAATCCACTGAAACTTTACTGTCATGAGCATACAGTTATTACATTTATGAACATGGATGTGATCATTCAAACCATATGGATAAAAACGTCTACCAAAACTCTATTTAATTGACATTTACTGATCATTCTTATAAACTTTTAAATACTTTCTGTGAAATTTGCACACCATTTGTCAGAAAAGATTTTTTTTTTTTTTGAGATTATCTTGCTTTGTATTTTAATGTTACTTAGTTCCAGATGAATCATAGCCAGCTATATCTTTCATATGTCTGGATATGGAACCAAAAATAGACAGCAAGGATAGAAGGAGTTTACATGAGATTTGACTTGTAAGGAAGGATCAGCATTGGGCTATGTTGACCTTCAGCTTCATTATGAAACCCTATTTAACTCCTATCTGCCTTCCTGTAATACTATAAATCCCCAAGTTTTACCCTAAGGCACTTTCTCTCTCAAGGCTGTAAAACTCTATTTAATTTTTAGATAGGAGGTCAAGTGTTGAAACTGCTTCTTCCTTCGCCCATCCTTTTCTGAAGCATACTGGCATTGTACGTCTCACACACAGGAACGGTACAGAACGATCCCGGTTTCCTGCGTCCATCTTCCAACCCTGCGCAGTCTCTGAAGGGGAAAGCAGCAAATTGCAGATCCCTCCTCCTGCTTGGCATGGGCTGGCCTTGCTTGGCCACCACGGTATGGCCGGCTTTGGGCCAAAGACAAAATCTGCATAGGGGACTGCTGCATTATCTGGCATGGAAACCTTCAGGGTGACCTTAGGTTTGACCCTAAATATTAGCATAGTCTTGCCCGGTGTTCCAAACGGTAAATTAATTTGTTTTACTTGATTTTCTGTTGCGTGTGGCAGTGTTTGTTGACATTTGTAGAAGTGCAATAGGAGTGTGGAACGGAGTTTGCAGGCCTCGTTTCAAAGCCACGTGTTACAGATAGGCAAGAAGCAGTCAATGCTGTAAGCGAGCCTTCTGGCACCAAAGCCCATCTGGACTGTCAACCACTGAACTTCTCTGAAAGGACACAACCGGCCTCTGCAAAAGGTTTAGAAGGCCAAGAAACCAGCAATAAAGGTGTTTAACAGACAGAGAGCAGTGCAGTTCGCTTGCAGGTAGGGGCAGTTTCCTTTTGCCTTTTACCTTAACTATGGGGAGGGAAAAAAGTTTAACAGGGAAGAAAAGCACAGGACCTAGGTAAGAGTACAGCTTTTTCTGTGGAAACTGAGGACAGGAAGGATCTCAAGGTTTTGTTGATCAAAAAAGGCATAAGGTCTTTTCATGTAATAAATCCAGGAAAAAGGAAGCAATCTCAATATGCACCTGAAAAGGGATAGTGAGCTACAACAATCACTACCAGTTAATGGTACGTGCTGCTCAGATTGTGGAAGACTAACACTTGTGCCTTCACAGGAAAACAATTGCTCAGTCAACCAGATTACATTATAAATTTCATTTTTATTTGCATGTGGCTGGTAACTTAAATCAAGAACGTATGTGTATGAAGCCTGAAGTCAAATGTTTAGAGCATGATAGATTTTTCAAAGGATGGAAAACCGAGGACCTTAACTTTGAAATTCCCTGATGTTTCTTTAGATAATCTAACCTTAAAATACAACTATGCAAAGCTACAAATGCATAAAATTAATTGAAAGCACTGGTGTTCAGTGAACAGAGAATTTGGCCTAGTCATGCTTACTAAGAACATAAATCTATAAGACAAACACAACAATTAATTTAATCAAAACCATAATGTTAAATTAAGCATCGGGTTGCTTATTTTTAATGTAAAGAGAATAAATTTTGAAAAATGTCTCAGCTTGCTTTGGATTTGCTTTTTAAGCATAAAGCCCTACAAGCAACAGTCTAGCAGTCTCAGCACCTCGGCTCCAGATGGGAAAAAAAATAAGTTCTTTTCTGCGCTAAGTGCTTTATGTATAATTATGTCATAAAGGAAAGGATAAATTCTCCAAGTGTGGATCTTTCTTAAATTGGATATTAATAAGAAACTGCTCGTGTAAAACAGTAGCGATGTATTTCATAGCACAGAATTACTCAGAAAAGGTGAGTCTGTGGATTGAGGTACACAGCACAGGCACAACCCATTAAGAAGAGTTGTGACAGTAATTCCGCTCCCTTCAGCCGAGCTAAGTCTACTTAATTTCAGTGATACCTTTGAGAAAAATGGAGAGAACAGAAGCCTGGACTTTTCTGTTAGCCTTCAACAAGGGGAAAGAGGTAGAAAACCCAAGAGACTGGTCAGGATGAAGGAAATTTAAAGCAAAAAGTTTTATGAGGAAGACTAAATGACCTGAGTTACTTGAGCATTTCTCTCTCAACTTGTTTAAGCTAGCCAAAGTGAAGCAATAGACAGAGACCACACATTTCTCAAATAAACTTGTGCTTCTATTTATGCCATGTATTCCTTAAAACTGTCTCTGTGTCTGAGATAGTTAAAATACTGAAATTTGATCACAGACTAATTGCTAATTAACAATTAGTTACCTGGTAACTGAGTCACCTGGTGACTGTCACAAAAAAATCTGAGAAAAGTATTTCTTTTGATAGTAATACCCAAAATCCATTATTAAAGAGAAGAAAAATCCTGCCCCTCAAACCTCTCTACGGACACTGGGCTCAAAACTGGAGCACCTATTGTTACCAAGTGCTACTATGTCCTAATATAAACTCCACAACCTCCAAAGATTGTAATTTACCCAGCATATCACTGCAGCTCTGTGTAGATTAGTCAAATGTCAGCAAAGTGCTCTCTGCTGTACCTGTATTAATTAAAGATGGCCAACAGTTTAAAAAGAGACAGTAGCACTTAAACATGCATATAATTATTAATGCTATAAAGCTATTATTAGTTACGTAAAGGTTCAAACTAGGTAGCCTACGTGCTTCAGCACTGGAAACACTGGAAAAGGAACCCTGTCATTTCACTCGCTGAGATGTTACGTGAGGTTTAGCGAAATAGTCTGGCAATTTGCAAAGTGCTTCTTCCAGTGAATGCAACGATTTTCACAGCTACTGCTGTCAAAGTCTGCTTGTACAGGTAATTTTCTTAAATGAATTAGTATTTTCTTTGAACATAACGTAAAAAGAGAACCCAGAAAAAGCTAGCAGCAGCATGGACCAACAAAGCAAAATAAAAAACATCTGAAGCCTCCAAGAAAAGGAACAGAATCTAGAATACATCATGAACTATTTACCTAAAGGAGCCACAAAAGTGTCATCAGCTGACATTTACTTAGTGTTAATACTGTACAATATTACTATTCAAAGAAAGAAGGAGATTGGTGGATAAATCTTGCTTATGTGAATAGCCCTACTTAGATCAGTCAGTGCTCTTTTCAGTGAGATGAGTAGCTTTTGTCGTTAAGTATATTAACACTCTTAAAGGACCGGTATGTGAAATTTTGCTCTACTGAATGATTCCAATGAAATACAAAAAGCCTTCCCATAATGTTCCCAGAGATCATTTACCCTCCACATACTACCGTTTACTCACCTTCCCCCTCTAGTGCCTACACTTTTCAGTTACTTTATGTTACGCTAATCAGCATTTCAATCATCATTTGCCTACTCCATATATTCTGCTCACTGCTAACATCAGTTTTGAGTCTTGTGTGCTACTAAATGGTCAAAAAGAAGTCAGGGAGCCTTATAAATACATGGAATTAATATTCCCATGATCCCATCTTAAATGTACAAACCATTACAAAGTTATTTTGGCACAATCAGTCATCCAGGACGTCCAATTCCAATGCCAGGAGCAGATCACGTACTTCAGAAGCAGCATGGCAAAATTAAGAACACTAAGTTGCTCAGAAATGGAAATTCAAACAGTTGGAAGGCAGAGGTCAACTCTAGACACTACCCAGACCCTAATGATTCCAGAAGATCCCTCCTTTTTTCTGATCCTGACCAAGATACACAGCGAGAAAAGTCTTTAGAAAAAACCTTTGAGTGGAATATACTTGTCCATCTCCAGCTGATGTCAACAGAAACACCCTGCAAAGCAGACCTGTTATGTGGTCTGAGATGCCTCTGTGCCAGGAGGAATCCTGGGCCGGCCCCAAAATTCATAGGCACAAGTGTAGCACAGGAAATACTGCCCACATCTGCCCACCGCTTAGAGAGCTACAGGTCAAAGAGAGGGGAATTTCCCAGTTTATATGAAATGCATTCATTGCTAAGGAGATTATTATATTCCTGCAAGCAGGTTCAGTTTCAGTTAAAGGCATACAATATATTCCTGTTGCCTGCTTCCCCCTTTCCGCCAAGATCCCCTGCCAAAGCCTACACCCCAACCTGGCAGGTGTTCAAAACCATCTTAAAAGTGTGAGGAGGGAGAAAGAAAATCAGTGTGGTTGGTTTCATAGTATTAGCTTTACCGTTATCCGTGATTATGGAGTCATCCATCATACAAGCATGACTATCTGCAAATAACCTGCAATTTGTGAATGAATTGCACGAATGCACTTGCTTTTATTTATACCCTTACTATCAGGGTTTACATTTTACTGGACTCATCATTTTGACTTCATTCTAACTGCTTCAGTCACAAGGTACCAGTGGTCCCTTTTCTAGGAGGTCTACCAACCTCCTAGATCCTGGAGGCATCAATAAAAGTCACTCTGAACATAAATTAAGGAAGTCATTGGCAGTAAAACATCCAGAATTGAACTGTTAGCCACTCTCCTCTGTCCTTTCAAGGGAAACTTGAGCTGATTTTGCAAGGAGAAGGGTTAGTGGCAGTCTGTGGCTATCAATCACCCTCTGCTTAGTTCAGCATTTCATCAAAGTTCTCCCAACTCTTCTGTAATCCTGGAAGGCAATGCTTGTAAATTTTTCATGGAGCTGGAATCTTAGTCAGTCTATCAAAGTAGCTGGTAGGTCCATTTCTGCAAATCATTAGACCCTTTTCCCCTCTAATAATCTGTTCTGTCCTCAGGCTCCTAAAAATTTCTTCTTTATATCTCAGTGGCAGAGCAAACCTTGCCTGAAACAATACAACTTTTCGCCATTCTGAAACTTTTGATAACTTTCTGTCTACTGTGGAACATGCCTGAAAACAAAGACAGACTTGGTGTTTCAAAATAGAGAAGAAAAAGTATGAGTATGCCCACCTGCTTATGGGTCAACCATCATTATGAACTAGTCCCCATTCCACAACACTCAGTGTAAGCACAAGTTCATCCAGCTTTTTTTCCAGTCCTCAAATGACATATAATTTTGGATAATGCCAGCCCGCTTCTGCTCCCTGCGTGCTCACAGAATATAGAACCATAGAATCATTTAGGTTGGAAAAGACCTTTAAAATCATCCAGTCCAACCATTGACCCTACTCTACCAGGTCCGACACTAAACCGTGTCCCTAAGCACCACATCTACCCGTCTTTTAAGCACATCTAGGGATGGTGACTCAACCACCTCCCTGGGCAGCCTCTTCCAATGCTTGATAACTCTTTCGGGGAAAAAATTTTTCCTAATGTCCAGCCTAAACCTCTCCTGGCGCAACTTGAACCCATTTCCTCTTGTCCTATTGCTTGTTACTTGGGAGAAGAGATCAGCTCCCATCTCACTACAGCCTCCTTTCAGGTGGTTGTAGAGAGCAATAAGGTCTCCCCTCAACCTTCTCTTCTCCAGGCTAAACAATCCTAATTCCTTCAGCTGCTCCTCATAAGACATGTTCTCCAGACCCCTCACCAGCTTTGTTGCCCTTCTCGGGACACACTCCAGCACCTCAATGTCCCTCCTAGACTGTGAACGCAGTACTCAAGCTGCGGCCTCACCAGCGCCGAGTACAGGGGCACGATCACTTCCCTGCTGCTGCTGGCCATGCTATATGATATAACAGGAAGACAGACATTATGGCAGGTAACGTTGGCAATAAATGTCATGCTTAATGAAAGTTTTGTTTTTCTTCTGGCTTTTCAGGTGGGTTTTTTTTGCATATTGACTTAATGGACTTAAGCGTATTTGTTTTGTACTACTTTGCATTTGTACAGTAACACACCCTAAAAATGCAATGGCCAGTTGTTCTGTCATTCTTTCTTGCTGTTCCCCTTAAAAAGATTCCCCTATATAATAAGATTCTGGGTGAAAATTTTTACTAGAACTAATGACAAGGAAAAAAGTAGATACATTGTAAGGACAAATTCCTTTACTCAGCATAAACGAGAATTTCATCATGGACAATTTACTCCTAGAAATTGCAGCTCTTCTCCCTTTTCAGGCTTTTTACTATGTATGAAAACTAAACGGCAAGTGAAAGACAAGGGGGAAAAGTATCTCATGCTTTCTTACAGGTGCTATTAAACCAGAGTGGTCCTTCCAAAAGCAAAGACAATATTTCCAGTTGCTTAAAAATCAGCAATTTTGGGGTTATTTTAGTGCATTACAGAACTGATGTTTATATTTACAGGAAACTAAAATTTGTAAACTTAGTCATTCACAGACTCCAACATTTGCACAAGTCTGCGATGAGAATATAACCCTATAACACGTCCAAAAAACCAAGTAGCAAGTATTAATAAAAGACCTTTTTCAAACAGATTAAGAATTATTCAAATATTGGGAGCAGTAGTTTCACATAATGAAATTATCCCCATTTCTGGCCAATTCATAAGCAGAGGAAAAAAGACTAATGCTGCTATTCATTTTTATATTTGGCATCACGTACTGTTTAGCCTTTATTTTAAAAATAGAAATGGTGGTGCTTCATTGTAAGGAATTAGAACAACTATACTCGACAGAATCTTGCACCGAATTGCAAGACAGTGAGTTCCTCCAGACTCACTGACTTCACTTGCACGGCTATAAATTAAATAGACTTCAAAGCAGTCCAAAACAGATCTTCCTTTTCCCCTTTGTATTCCTGTAGAATCGTAGTTGGTACACCAGATACATTTGTCACTGGTACAGTAAGAACATAAGGACAAGCAAAAGCTATAAAAATCAAGTTAATAACTTTTTCCTATGACAGGTCCATCAGATTTGGAATCCATTTCATTCACATTTTGGTGATGATTAAACTTTTTATTCTATTGAATTTCTCATGTAATCTGTCAAGAATTTTGTGGACAGTAATAACCTATCATCGCAAAGGTGCAGTAATTAAAGGCCTTGTTTTGACAGAATTGTTACAATCCTGGCACCCTGCAACAACAGAGAGAAAAGCAATTTACTTGCAAACTAGAACCTAAATACCTTCACACTGAAACTAGAAAATACACCACTACTTTATTGTGAGGTGTAATTTTACATATTTCTACAATGGCAACACACAATACAATTAATTTCTTTTCAGACAACAGGAGAAGAAAAAAACCAAGAATAATCCTTTCCTGTCTGGACTAAAACGTTGCCATTCAGAGTAAATAGATGCTGTTACGCATTTAGTGACTTATTCATCAGCATTACGCAGTGAGGGCAGATTGCATTAATACAGACAAAACAAGCAAGACTGCCAGCATTACTATTTTGCTGAAGAAATAGATAAGAAAAAAAGCCTTAAATTTTATTTACTTAATCTAGTTTGGGGGGAGAATATCAGCATATTACTATACAGGAAGGTTTTGAGAATTCTAATATGAAGTGAGTATATAAACTCACTGCAGAGGGTCTTGCAAGTTATTAAAGTAACACAGAGTAAATGGTTTTTCCATATGAGGAATTCTTGTAACTGCTAGACAGTGAACTTGGAAACAAATTCTAATTTCTGAGGTTATATTGTTCTATCTGTCTGGTAGTAATTTTCTGCATTTTATTTACACTTTAAGGATTTACCTCAGATCAGCTATGAGAATTGAACTGAAGAGCATAAGATCTTCTGTATTTCAAGCTACCGTCCAAAACTGTAGACTGGATAGCAAAGGATTATCTAAAACTTGCTCACTGAGTTTCTTTTATTTCCAGTCGACACACAATCCAGCAGATACAATAAAACATAATAAGGAACAAGGCTGAAGAATCACACCGAGATGCAATTGCATGAAAGATTAAGAGGCTATGAATGAAGATGCAGTGTTTATTAAGGACTTGGGATAATAAATAGAATTATTCACAAACAGAAACAATCCATCAAAAGTGAGTTGAGACTGAAACTGCATTTCAGTGGAGCCCAGCTCTTCTGTGTAATGCTGATGAATACATTAATATATTCAGTCTTGATTACAGGGGGAACAGAAAGCCATAAACTATGCTAGGAGTGGGCTCAGCACCTCATGAAACTGCACCTATCACTTTTTGGCACAACCTTATTACAGAATAGACTTTAGTTAGTAGGTTCACTCACAGGCAGATTATATTTTGCCTTACCTGAAGATGATTAAATACCTGGTTGCAAAACAAAACCCAGTGATGCGGTAACTGCCTAATACAAGCATTGTCCAAGGATTTAGCCTGGCTATGCAACCCCAGGGGCTGCACGGTTAGTGTAGGCACGTCCTCTGTGCACCCCTGGGATCAACGTTTTTACAAGGAGAGCATATTCCTCACACCGTGTTTCTGAGATTAATACTGGATTTTCATTATACATTCCCCTCTCTCTCTGACATCCTTGGTGCATGGCTGGCAAGGGAGCCCCATTAAATCAATGTACCTAAAATAGCAAAAACGTATCAATCTACAAAGAATATTAGCAAGAAAGAACAAGAACCTCACAGTTAAATGTACACATTTGCAAACAGCCTAATATCTGCTTCCAAGAGACTTTTAGTAATTAATACATGTTAAGGAAGTTATATATATCTCCAAGTGGCAGACCTGGTAGAGTAGGGTCAACGGTTGGACTAGATGATCTTAAAGGTCTTTTCCAATCTAAACAATTCTATGATTCTAAGTGTGGTTCATATTGAAACACTGTTTAAAATGTTTTTTTCTGTTTTCTGCTAGAGAAACTGGCAGCCTGTGGCTTAGACAGACGTATTCTTCGCTCGATTAAAAACTGGCTGGATGGCCGAGCCCAGAGAG